>CM038228.1:40265032-40669773 GCA_021442155.1 Cymbidium sinense
CTTGGGTGGAGACAGAGGCCCATGGTGAAGGTTTCGGGCCCAATGGGACAATGGTTAGGATTATGCTGACCTTGCTTAGATACCATATTAGTGGAGGAATTCAATTTTTTCATATTATTCACTAGAGGACCACATTATTTATGATAGATGAATGAGCATGTTTTCCAAAAAAAAAGAAATGTCACTAAATACAGATTACTTTTCTAATTTGATATTTTTTATTCTAAAAAATAGAATAAAATAAAAAAATGAGATAGAAAATTACAGAAAAAAGTTAATTTACTATTTTGTTTGTCTCAATGCACAAGATTTCTGTTTTCAATGGTATTGATCTTCAGATCTCCTACACTTAATACGTCAAAGAATCTGCACCTATGCATGTGTATCCATATCAGCTAATGATCCATGACAAATAAACATGCTTATGCACAAAATTTACCTTGGTAAGGGTTTGTTTAATACTTGAAGAATATGTTATACTTAGATTTTTTGTGAAAGATGGATACAAATACATTATGTATATCATTTTATTTTTCAGTCCTCTTTTGACACTCTTAACATGTTTCAAATAGGAATCTGTATATAGCTGGTGGTAATGACATTGGTGAGAATGCAGAAGCAGCTGTTGGTGATGTTGTGCCTGGACTTCAGTGCAAAGTTTGGGTTCAGTTTGAGAATTATGATGAATTCAGCAATGCAATGAAGGCACTTTGTGGACGCTCAATGCAGAAGGTGAGATGTTGTGGAATAGCACATTTGATCTTTTAATATTAACCTTAGATTATATTATCTGCTTGTAATATTGGCAGTTAGAAGTTTTCCGGCCTAATTCTTTAGCACATCCCTCGCCAAACACTCACGTAGTGGGATAAAGGCTTCTTGCTATTGTATCCATCAATCTCACTCACATAAAAACACCCACCAAAAAGAGAACTTCCCCCTAAACTTCTTTCTTTTCATGCTAAAACTTATATTGAACCCACCCGGGGAGTTTTAAATTATTATTACTATTATTATTATTATTATTATTTTTTCATTTGTGGGCGAATAACAAATAACAATCAAGCTTTTTGGTATTTAAATGGAATCCTCTCAATCTTCTTTTATTTCTACATTTACTTAATCCATAAGTGAAACTGTGAAGGTAAGATCACTAGAAAACATTACTCGACTTCATTTCCATTTAGATTCTTTACCACATCTCAGCTTAACACATGCATAAGAGCAACCACCTTAAAGGAAAATTTCTCCCTAAACTTCCATTTAATTAGCGCTAAAAATGTATACTGAAACCAAGGGAGCTTTAAAAATTGGCCATTATCTTACTTGTAGGAGAACCCTGAACATTTAAATAACATCCTCTCAATCTTCTTTTATTTCCCTTTATTTAGATCTTCAAGCCTGTTTTCTGTTTGAATTTTAGTTTTTGAGGAACTTAAATTTACTTAATCTGTGATTGTAAGTAAGTGTGACTATAAATCATTACTCTAGTTCATTCTCATCCTAGGTTTATCCGGATTTTGTCTACGCCCGGATGGCTCATCTTTGTAAGATGCTTTGGATAAACTATAATAAAAGTGAATCTATATTAGAAACATTCTGCATTGTGATATTATTTAACTGTTTTGAATTATGTTTCCTTCACTTTTTTAGCATCTCGCCAAAAAAAATTATCTCGGATCTTTATATTGATGCCTTTTGTGTAAGAATACACTTGTATTAAGGGCACATATTTTGAAATTTATGACAAATTTTTAGCAATATGTAAAAAAGGTTCTCACATGTTATAAGCACTAAATGTTATTTGGACCTTGGATGCTTTATCATGATTAAATTGCCCTTTTTAACCATTTTAAAAACTCTTCTTCTCCATTAATTGCACTATCATCCTAAGGTATTTAAAGAGAGAACTTAAACACAGGCTTATGTCTGAATTGTGAGTTTAACTTGCAGGTTACACATTGTTTATGAGTGTTGGAGGTTGGCCTATTAATTCTGGACATATTAATCGCCTTCTCTTTTATCAATATTTTCTAAGGAAACTAAAATCACATTTTTTTTAGATTTTACTATTATGGGGACACAATAAATTCCTAGAGATTTGATGGTAGCAACACTTACATTCATTCATTTCTATCATGTAAATTGAAGAAGAACTTGTGTGATTGTAACAAATGTGTTGCAGTGAAGAGTTTTGAATAAGCCACAAATAAGATTGCGTTATATTTGGCATGTGCGAGTTCTAAACCAACAGTTTATTAGCTATGATGAAAATGAGATTGCAAGGGCGGTTGAAAATATAAAAAGTAGCTTAGACGACTTAAAGAAAATGTTGAGTATCTTGCAAATTAGGACCATGAAAATATAAGAAATGATGGCTTTGATGTAATCTTCTTGTCCCATTCTGCCTTTAGTGGTGGTTGGTGGATAGATGGATGGATGAATCATTTATTCTTTAAGATTTGTGTCACTAAAGATTGAAATATGGCCATCGGATGACATTAAGATTGGTCTTGGATGTGATCTAAGTTGGATTGTTGGATTTTGGTTGATGCTTCGATACTAGCTATTAGCTTTATAGACTTGATGAAACACTTTATACATTTTCAATGTTAGAAAATTTAAAGTATTGTTGTTTCTTCTCACGCTTATTGCAATATGATCATCGAAGCACAAATTTTGGTGCCATTATTTGGACAACCAAGATTAATTGCTACTTTATATTTTCATAGGAATGCATTAGTTGATCCCCTATTTTTATGCATATTATTAAGAACCAAAAAATATATCTTTATATTGGATCATTCAACAAGTCTTGAGCCATTTTGATTTTGAAGTATAGCGTGGACTTTCCTAATCTACAATCTCTCTTAAAATATCGATTATAAAATATTCTCAAAATTATAAATTAAAATATTGTGAGTTGATTCCTTGTTTGTGTAGAGTTGGAGATGATTTCTTTAAAGCTTTTGTATAGTCTTCAAGTATTTTTCCTTTGAGTTGAAGAAGATTGATTTTATTAGATTGTTCTCATAGGAATCTTTTTCCATATCAAGATGGCCCTTGCCTTTCCTTAGGCTAATGGTGAGTCCTACTTTGTAGGTTGTAGGACTCTGCTCCTGAGGTGTTGCTTGTAGGCAATGCAAACCACACATTAAGGCGTTGATAGCACCTGTTGGTCATAGGTTTTTATTTTCCTTTATTGGTATTCATGAGCTCATTAGTGTCTAGGGTTAGTGGGCATGGAGTGCACGAGATATTGAACACTATTGCTCTATGGTTGTGGAAATGCTTCCACCAATATGTGTTAGCTAGGCAACAAATGATGCCTAAATGCTATTTTAGGGGCTATAAAATGTAATATTTGTGATTTAAATTATCATTTTCTTTCTCCTTTTATTTTCTTTATTTTCATAACTCTTATTATTGTTATGTTTTATTTCTTTTCTTTTGCCCTTGTGTATATTGAACTTGGGAATCTGAGGTGGTTGAAGAGTGCTTTATATTATGCAAGCTTTTCCCTACACATTGCATATTGGATGGCGAGGAGAATAATACTAGAGAGATTGGAAAGTTAAAAGAATATTATATTTAATATTAAAAAATAATTGAATACAAAAGATGTCTAAAGTTGTTTACAATTGAAACTCAAGCCCAATAGTAGTTCGAACTAAATTCCCTTCAAATTTAGTTTATGAGTCTGCTAGTTTCTATTGTCATTTCATAGAGTCAATCTGCTTGTATACAATCCAGCCTCTAAAGGGAAAAATAACATAATTTTAATTTATAAAATACCCTCTATCTGATGTATTCTGATTTCTTGATCCAAGAAGAGATTGAATTTTTAATTAAATTTCTCATATTCTTGTATCCTAAATTGGATTGGCTAAAAATTATAGTCTCACTTGCAAGAATTTTAATTGAGCAGGTATCCGCTCAAGAAAGAGTAAAGATATGGCTAAAATGAACAAGCAAAGTGGCAAACCAAGAGGAAAATTGATTTTATTAAAGTGTTTGCTTGTATTGGAATTGTAGGTCCACAATAGATTTTAGAGGGCCTTGAGGTTGGATGGATTGTAACAAGCTTTCCTTGAAAGTTGGCTCCACTCTTGCATGAGAACCTACTAGATCTTATTCTACTCGGACTAAAATGATGAACCGCAGAGAAGATTGCCAACCAACTACTGGGTGTTGAGATTTGGTAGAATAGACTTGGGAGCCAATATAGAAAGGTTGGGAGGCTTGGTAATAATATTGGGGCTTGGACGCTATAACTTCTCTTCTTCAACTAGGAATTCACCTAAGAACCCAGGAGAATCCATCTCAAAAATGTGATGTCCTAAAACTAAACCCAACAAAGACCCTTTTAACTCTAACAAGGTGGTATTTATGACTCACAGTAGGGCCCTTGAAGCCATTGCAAATCTAAAATGGTGCCGAGCTAGTGCTTAATTTCGAGCCGATCGACCAATCGAGTATCCTAGAGCAAAACAGTACCGAATCTGAGAGAGCAGAAGAAGTGAGAGAGGGCAAACAGAGAGAAACTATAGAAGTGCTAAATAAGGTAATTGAGGTAAAAAAACAACAATATAAATCAACATTCATCCCAATAAGCTTGTAAAGTTACAAACAGCCACGAGTCACAGCCGAGGCCCAGAATGTCAACCCCAAGTCAACATCAACATTTTAATCAAAATAGGAATAAAGAGACAAAATACAATTGAAATCTAAATTGCAAAAGTACCAACCTAAAAAACATGAATGTTTAAAAGAATAAAACATCCTCAAATCATAGTAAACATCCCCAAAAAAGGGGAACCAAATAATGGAATAATACAATTGAAATAACCAATGTAATCTTACTGAATCAGAAATGAAAGAAGAGGAAGTATTTAGAAAGGAAGCAAAAATGCAATGATACGATATTAAATGAAAACCAAGCCTCATTGATGATAAATGAAAGGTCCACTCAATAGAACACCTACGGAGAACAACCTTTCACCGTGAGAAGGAAGAACTGAGCGAGGAGTCTGAAGTCGAAGTTCCGAGGTATTAGAAATTTAGAATAGAGGGAAGCCAATTAATGGACGAGGTTTTGATTTGGCAGAATGAGCCACTATCCACAACTGAAAATTGGCTCAAGTGCTCGAATAAATTCGAGCCACATTTCTCCCAAATTAGTTCGTTGAGTCGATCTCAAACCCAAAAGTCCTTCTAACTTCTATCTTCTAACAATTTCACCTATTCCCAAGAAAAACCCTCACTAACAATTACAAACATGCCCCTAAGTTAAAAATTAGTAAATAAGCTGGAATAAAAATAATCAACACATTCTCCTAATAAATAGACACTCTATGTGAACAATCTTTTATATTTGGCTTTGAATCACTTTGTGTTTGGTTATATCTTAAAGCAATGATGATTAGGGGTGAAACTAGTCAAGTTGAGCTCGAGCTAGGCAAAACTTGAGTTTGACTTGTCTGTTATATGATTGGCTCAAGTCGAACTCGAATACTCAAGCTCATTATTTGAGCTTGAACTTGACTGATGTATCTTATGTTTGGCTCGAGCTTGGCTCAAAAAGTCGACTCAATTAGAAAGTTCGAGCTTGACTCAAAAACAAAGCTCAAGCTTGGCTCAAAAACATCCTTAATAAAAAGAGAATAGAGTATAAGAGTAGGAAATCGAGAAGATCCATGAAGTGTAGTGCCAATAAAAAGAAAATTACATCACAACTTACAAAATTAATATAGCCAGAAAAAAAAAAAAACAAAAAAGATAGAATTACATAGCTTGCACTCATAGTAGAATATAAATTGAGTAAACCAGAAAAAGAAAAAAAAGAAACTAAGAAAAATATGCTACTTAATATCAAAAGAAATCAAGCAAAGATAAGCAACAAACCTTACTCAAAGACCAATCCTCTCGATTTCGCACAGGAAAAAGGATCCATGCTATTGATTCTCTCAAACTCGAAGGGAGAAAAGGAGAGGAGCTTGATCTTAAAGGAAGAAGGAAAGAAGACTCAGATCCTCTTGATTTTGCAACAGGAAAAAGAGCAATATCAAAGAAACAAGAAAATAGTAGCACGATCTCGATGAAAAAGAAGGAAAGAGGAGCCCAATTCCTTGGATTTCGCAATAGCAAAGAGAGCCTCCTCTTAACCTCGAAGGTAGGCAAAGAGAGGTTGGGCAGAGCGACTCAAGTGAAGAGGCACTATGGCAGTGTCAAAATGAAAAAAACCTATTCTTTGTGCCAGTGTATAAGCTTAAATATTTGTTTGAACTTTAATCCAATGATAGATGTCTCACACTCGCCAAGAACCTGAGTGGGTTGATCAGCCGAGCTAATATAAAATCCTGAATTGAGTCGGCTTAACGAGCTTTCGAGTTGCTAATTATAATTCAAACTCGAGCTCGTTTTTTTAACGCGCTTTAATTTTGACTCAAGCTCGTTCGATAAGCTCTCGGTGAGCTCAATAACGAGTCGAGCTCGAGCCGGGCTTGACTCACTTGCACCTCGAATGATGATGGATCAGAAAGGAGAAATAGATTTGTAATGTCTTAAAGCAATTTTTTCATGTAGTATAAATTTTTTCATTTTTTCCATTCATTGGTGGATTGATTTTTTTTCTCTATTAATTAGTTATTAAGGGCAAGCATATCACATATTGTGTATGAAATATTATCTTACAGGTGTTAATCAAAAAGATAATTTCACTTTTGCAGCAATGTCATATGCTAAGGGACACCTCTTATTTGGAAAGTTATATCATCAGCTTTAGTGGCTTTCTTTTTGGACTGATATTTATGATTTACAAATTTGATATTTCGACAATACTGTAAGCTTATGTATACTTCGAACAACAAATTATATTGTTAAAGAAACACTTAATGAATTTTTCCTATATGGTGACACCTAGAAAATAATAGATGATTATTTTTTATGATGATAAGAACGATACGGTTGCCTGACTAATATATAAGGGTATTTTGGGATTCAAATCTTAATAGTTGCGGAGTGACTATTTAATGTGGAGAGGGATATTGCTTGCTTTTTGCAAGTGAAAAAGGAACTATTGTAGTTTCAACAATCATGTTACATTTTTTTTTCTTTGATCGCAATGGAGATGTGAGGTGGATTCTTCTCAACCTCAAAGAAGAAAAGGAATATGCATGGTCTTAAACAATCTTTATTTATGAGAAGTGTCTCTTTAGATGGTTGTTGCCCAACAATTGGAGGGATGTTCGAAAGTTGTAAACTTGCGGTTCCTTGATCCTTTGATTGAGGAGAAAATGTGCCATGTTAATATGGTTGTAGTTGAGTTTTTTTTTTGCTCGAGTTACATTATATTGATGGTGGTGTTTGTTTACAATGACACTTGTGAGTCTTTTCATTTGGCTTCTTTTGATTGAAACTCTTATTTTGTTATATTGAAGAGAGATTAATGGTAGGTATAATAGAAGAGCCTCAAAAACACAAGAAGTTTATCAAAGATCTTATTGATATTCACATGAGCTGGCAAATATTATGAAAAGATTTTGTGCCAAGAAGGCTGAGATTGATTGCTTTCATCTCAAGCTCAAGAAAATATAATTCAAGTTTATGGAGAGTTAGCATTTTGCAAGCTCTTGATAGGTTTGTCAAAAGCATATGAGAGGATTCTCTATCATAAGTTGGGATGATTAATTGTGACTCAAAGCTGCAGAACCTTCATCTAATGGTTTTTGAGTTGTTTCTCAATCTATTTGAGGTTGAAGCTATGAAAGACACTAGTCTTCTTTCCTTTATGCATGTTGTGGAATATTTATGAATGATGGAATACAATCATGAACTTAACTGTAGAGAAGAGTAAATCTAGGTGTTAGTGTTAAAATGAGAATAAGATAAAGTTGTAACATAGGAGAAGGAAGAGGATTATGGGATTCTATAGGAATATCCGATTGAGCAATTGAATGATAAGAATTTGTATCAACAATGCTAGAATAGATAAAGTTTTGAACTCAAATTCAGTCATTGGAGTAGAGGAAGGTAATGATGAAGCTAACAACACTTTTACTAATAGTGAGAAGGAAGGTGATCAAGAGAAAGGTATTATTTGAGGATGATATAATATTATTATGAGATATAGTTTTGTTGCTAATTTTTTACAATAATAATGTTTTATAATTATCACATTATTTTGTTGGTTTCAAATTGAATGTGTTTTATATCATTATTTGCCTTTTCCTTGCAATTGATTGGACTAAGCTTTTGTAGTGTTATTGTGATGATTAAATTCTTGTTGGATTATTGAATACTCTTGTAGATTGCTTGCTATTATTTTTTTTGACAATAATAATATGTTTCAGATGGAGAGGATCACTATAAGCGTTGTAAGGTTGTTAAATTTTGATGACAACATTTCTCTAAGATTAATCTCTCTTTTTGGTTTGTGGTCTTGATATTATGTAATGAGGGGAGTTCAACAAGGGACTATAGGATCAAGTTGAAGATTGGGTGTTCCTAGCATTGGTTTCACACTTTTGGGTTCAATGTGAGACTCACCCAAGGATAGAAGCCTAAGGGATTATTAAATTAAGTTGTGCTGTAAACACATAAGATCAAATCACGACACACAAACTTACATGTTGATGATGCGGGTGAGGATCAAATTTTTTTTGGATTGATTTTACTGGGATTTTATTGCAACACATGTGCACGAGTTTGCAATCAATACACAATGTAAATATATATGAGTTAATGTAGGGATCAAATCATCTTTGAATTGATCAAGTCATGGAGAAACCCCATACAGATAGGATTAAGCTATAGCCTGGACATATACAGATTGATGTAAGTATTGATTCCTCTTTGGATTGTTCATAATGCAAACACATATGGATTGATGTAGGGTTTGAATTCTCCTTATATTGATTGATTCATAATGTAAATATGCATGATTAGAATTAAGATGTAGCATGTCATGATTGGATTTTCTTCAGGTAGAAGTACCATAAGCGACTATAAATATAAATAGTTTAGATGAATCTTAATGAAAATCTTGATGTAGGATTTGACATTTTGTTTTATGTTTTTAATATCCCCTTGGTCTTTTACAAGGGTTGAAAGCTTTTTAGAAGAGATGAAACTTTATTGATTAAGCAGATATATATCTAGGAGAGGATGAATGGTAGTTTACTAATTTTGTTGAGATGGATGGTGGATGCAGTGGAGTGGGCATCTCACGCGGAGGTTTATGCTGGATGAAAATACCTTGGTCGAAGAGTATTTTTGTCATTCAAGTAGTCAATGGGTTTAGAAGTGAGATCCTTATTCATGAAATTTATGCTAAACAATTCTTCTAATGATGGATGGATGGATTGATGCAACCTTTAGGCTTTAAGATCTTTGTCACTAGAAATAAAAATCAAGTTGTATGATGGTTTTGAGATTTCCGTTGGGCATACATAACAATAATGAATGACACACTTCAACATAAAGGTTCTATGTAGTCATAATGCATAGCCTAGTAGACTATTTTATAAATAGCATAAATATGTCAACATAAAAAATGATGAATTGTTTATTAATAATTCACTAATATAACTGAAAAAATATCTTAATTCAAAAGACTATTAATATCAAATAAATATAACATAATATTTATTTTAACATATGTGAAGGTTAGTAAAAGTCTAATATTTTCATTGCTAATTTTTTTAAAAGTTTGATCCAACTTTGACATTTTAAAAAAAAAATTCTTCTAGCTAAATATAACAATATAGCATACAATAAGATGATAGTTCTACATTTGAGCAATATAAGTGACAATAATCAAACGTACTATAAGCAATAATATTGTAAGCAATCCTAAACACAATATTGCTAGCAATCAACCAAATTTAATTGTGCAAAGCTAAACGTTAAACAAACAAAGAATTAAGATAAAGTGGAGGATGCAAATACAAGAAAATAGTAGAGAGTGTGCAAACATCGCTAATCAAGTGCTATGCATTATTTTTACTGTGTTATGCGATATAGTACATGCTATATGTGCTATGCATTATATGGTTTACCTGCTGTGATGCAAAATAAAAGAAAAAATGAGTAAAAATGATGTTAGTAAACTCTAAAAGATATATTGTAATCTATATGCAAGATTGATCTTGGTTAGAAGATATCAAAGACTTCTTTTAGTTAAAATTTTATTATAATTTTTTGTATTATAAGGTGATCATAATGGAAAGTATAAAACTATGCCGATACTTAATAATTATATAGTTTAGTAAGTGATACAAGACATTTTAGGGTGTAAGGTTCACTCTTGCAAGTTTAGGATGTGGTGCCCAAAGAAATACACAAGCTCACAAATTCTTTTTAATTTTTAATTTAGGCAAAGATTTCTATGTTGATCCAAAACCAAAGGACACATTCCATTCACTTTGAACAATAATTGAAAGGTTGTAAAAAATATGAAACTTGGTAAAAAATTTGATAGTGAATTTGTAATTACACAACGATTAAGATTCACACGATAGAAACAGGGAAAAAAAAAACAGGAAACCCACTTAATTTGCAACAACAACAACAACAACAAGAAGCCTTAATCCCACTAGTGGGTCTACATGAATCCTTCGTCCATCAGGTCCATTATGTATCAAATTCTCATTTAAATCAAGATACTAAGATCATTTTTTATACATCTTAACCAAGTCTTTTTAGGTTTGCCTCTTTTCTTAACATATCTAATGCATCTACTCTCCTAATCGGTCATCTGACGCCGACGCTTTTATGTGGCCAAACCATCGGGCAACTCTCCCTACCACTGAGCTACTCCAACTTTTTTCCGAATATACTCATTTTGCATTTTATCTCTAAGAGTAAAGCCACTCATCCACCTAAGCATCCTCATCTCTGTAACACTTAACTTAGTCTTATGCTTCTCTTTATTAGCCAACATTTGCTCTATAAGTTTGGTGTCTTACCACCATCTTATAAAATTTTCCTTAAGTTTAAGTGGAACTTTTCTATCGCATAATAAAGCCGATTTCCTCCACTTCAACCATCCAACTTGAATTCTACTAATAACATCTCCATCTATTTCATCATCATTTTGAACAATAGAGCCTAAATATCTGAAACACTCACTCTTATAAATAACTTGTTCACCTAATGGCACATCACTACCACTAGAACTTCTACAGCTAAAATTATACCATATATTCTTTTAGATCTACTTAAATGAAAACCTTTAGACTCTAGAGTTGACCTCCATAATTCAAGTTTCTATTGGACTCTCTAGTCTTATCAACAAGAAGAATGTCATCGCAAAAGCATACACCAAGGTACATCTTGTAAATGCCTTAAGAAGAACATCCATAACTAAAGTAAAAAGATAAGGGCTTAAAGCTGATCCTTGATGTAATCCAACTAAATAGGAAAATATTTTGTCAATCCTCCTTGTGTTTGGACACAAGTAAATGCTAGTATACATATCCAATGACTTGAATATAACCAATATTAACTCCTTTCTCTAGAACTCCAAAGAACATCTCTTGAAACTTTATCATAAGCTTTCTAAATCAATAAATATCATATATGTAGATCCTCCTTACTTTCTCTATGCTTCTCCATCAAACCCCTTAACAAATGTATAGCATCCATAGTAGATCTACGCATGAAACCAAACTGCTTGTGAGATATTCATCACATCGTAACCTATGCTCATTTCTCTACCATAATTTTAATGTATGCACATTAACTTAATTTCTCTATAATTTGCACACTCTTGTGCATCACCTTTATTCTTAAATATGGAACCAACAAACTCTTTCTCCACTCATCGACATCTTTTAGTCTTTAAAATTACGTTAAAAAGATTTGTAAGCCAAGAAATTCCTTGATCTCCTAAACATTTCCACACTTCTATTGGAATATTATCCGGTCCTATTGCTTTTCCACATTTCATTTTCTTTAAAGCTTCACTAACTTCGATTTACTAATACTTAATAAAATGAAATTCTATTTTTGTTTAGATTATGCTAAAATCAATCGTTTCTTTCAGATCTTTCATTGAAAAGTTTATCAAAATACCTCATCCACCTATTTTCAAATCCTTTTCTAAAAAAAAATATTTTATTATTTTCATCTTAATACACCTCACTTGAACTATGTCTTTACTTCTCTATCTCTTTTGGCTAACTTATACATACATCTTTCACCTTCTTATCTAATCTATCAGTATAAATCACTAAAAATTAAATTTTGAGAAATGCTCTCATCATCTTGTATTTTATATGGGAGTTGTATGGAAGTCGCCTTAGTTTAGAGATTGAGTTTATACTTTAACTTTTTCAAACTCGCACATATATCTTTCCATGAATTTCTATCAATGTTTCAAATATATATATATATATATATATATATATATATATATATATATATATATATATATATATATATTGTTTCCTCTTCTTTATGGGCCACAGGCTTTACCTTCTATGAAAGCTTTTTTTTTTTCTCCATAACTCTATATCTTTGAACATTAACCAAGAATTAACTGTCACGTTATGCAGCAAGGTTCACCCCTCAAAGTAGATCATGAGGTAAATTGGGATAAAAACATTTTTTTCAGAAATGTTCCTCAAAATCCCACAAGAGGCCATGAAAGGATGAAAGCATCATCTGGGAATGTAAGAACTGAAGCTCAAAGTTATGATTCTAGTGCTCGCCGGTCTGACCATGATGGTGCAAGGATAAGAAGGTTCAGGGTAAGTGTTCTGAATTCTGACGCCCTTCCCTTTTAAAACACTAATAGACACCGAACCAAATATCTATAAATTTTAATTGAAGAACACAGTTGATATTACTTACCGTCTCATCCGCTAAGTAATTTTTGTACATATCTAAAACCTGAACTTTCATATTTATATAAATTGTACTTAAATCTTTAATATCACATCAAAAATAGAACTATCATTAATTTTTTTAAGTGAAATGTGTATTTTCATGCATGGGAAAAGTGTTATATCTGTAAATATCAAACATTGTGTTAGATATGTAAATGCATAAAAATTATATGCTATGTATGTAAATTTCCTATAGTTTTTTTTTTTGTTTTTGTTTTAACACATCTGAGTTATGCTGTCTGCTCATACAGGCTTTGTTGTTTGTGGTTGTGTGGGTTGGGCACTTTGTGAGCACGTCAGTTTAACTCCAGTGCTTGTTGTTGGGGTATGCTGCACTAGTTCTTGCAAATCTTGTAGGATATTTGTTAATTGAAGAACTTTAGGTTAAGATATTCTACTAAAATTTTGGTTGGGATGAGTCTCAAAGTCATTTGTATTGCATTCATCTTAAAGAAAATATATTGTCTTTGAGCCTTACACAAAACCCAATATTTGCTCAGCATATCCCGAGGACCCGAGCTAATTTTATGAAACACATTAGTTTTGTCCATTTGTTAATGAAATTTTAGTCATGATGAGTCTCAAAGTTTTTAGGTTTACTTTCAGATTATTATTATATATGAAGAATTAATCAAATTTTATATTTTACTCATCTTAAAGTGAATTTATGGCTTTGAGACTCAGCATGATCAAAAATTTGATCAGAATATCTGAGCTAATTTTTTTCACTTTATTAATTAAATACTTAGTCTTGCTAACAAATATCCTTCATGTTTTGCACAAATAGGCTAAACCATCATATTACTATTTTATGCCAAAATCATTGAGCTAGGTTGAGATAGTAGAGATGCAACGGGTGTTTTTTTGACATTTGGTGATTTTTGAGGTTATCGTTATGATTTGGTTATTAATTTCAGATTTTTACAAATCAATCATATAATATATATGTATTTATAATTTAACTATTTTTTTTATATTTTTGAACTATCAGAGTAATGTATTTGCATGTGTCACATCAAATTATTAAAAATTTTACGAAAAATGAAATATATGAGTTCAGTTTTTGTTATGAATTTTAATATCTGAATGCCAATTTGAAAAATTAAGATGGAAGATGATTATTTATAAATATAAAAGAATAAGATGACTTCACTGACTTGTATATAAAAGCCCCTATTAATTTTGTGTTAATGTTCATTATGCAGGATTAAAGTTCAAGACAAATTGCCGCTGCAATCTGCTCAGGGGAGCTGAGTATTCTTATTTATGAATGCTGGGTTGTTTTATTCATTTTCTAGTATTGTATGAAATCTGGTATGTACTGCTATTCCGAATTTCCGATTGATATTTAACCCAATATTTTCAATGATAGTGGCATCATAAAAGGTTGTAGATTTAAAAAAGGAGCCGTTTTACACCAGTCAACTGTCACGCAGCTTAATTAAAGAATAATCACACGAGTAATAATGCTACACTATCAATTCCTAGCCCAAAAGAAAATATTTTGTTAATTAGTGCCATATATAGTCATAGGAATTTTCAATTCTCTCTCTCTCTCTCTCTCTCTCTCTCTCTCTCTCTATATATATATATATAATGTATGCGTGTTTATTTATTAAGGATGCGTTTGGTGTGGTGCGACTCGACCGGGTGCCTACATTTTAAAGAATTTATGTTGAGAAAGTTAACAGTTTTAATCTTACATGACTCCTTATAATGATGGCTAGAAAGTTATTTTGAGGTTATATTATCTTTCTTATCAAGGTAATTTATTAGTAGAGTACTAAATAAACTAAAAATAATGAAACATGTAAATAATATACACAATTCTAACATTTTAAAATAATTAAAAAATGATAGCCATTGAGGTCTTTTCTATGTTTTTCAAGTAGCAATTCTCATCAAATTGTATGTAAGTATTTTGATTCAATATTATCTCAATAATATCATCTATCAAATTTATAATATTTGATCCAATATTATCTTATTGAAATAATCTAATCTTATATAGAGTGAAAAAAACATTACTTAAATAAGCTAATTTAATTTAGTTGAATGCTCAATAATAAGTATTATATATATATATATATATATAAATCAAAATCTATTATTTCTAGTATTATCACTCATACATCTCAATATTTTAGTTTTTAACATATTCAATTTAACTATCAAAGGCTGAAATGTTACCCAAAACACAGATCCACAATTACTAAAAAAAGAAAACATTACCTCCAGAATAATTTTTCATCCCATAGTAATTTATAAATCTCAAGCAATAAAACACAACAATTACCTTCAAATAGTAATTTAAATCATGTGCGTCAAGTTTGAATGTAACCCTAAGATTGTAAATGACATGCATAAAACATTATTCACAAGACAGATAGAAAGAAGTAAGCATTGAGAGTCAGTTTAGACATAATTTTCATAATATTTAGATACTATTGTTTTGATAAATCTCATTTTAGATTAATTGTTAGATTAATTCGGAAATTTCTCTTTTTTCACACAAATCTATGGATATTTGGTGTCCTGTTTTAGGCAAGATTTAAGCAAGACTTGCTTAATTTCTGCAAAACATAATTACAACAATTACCAATCTCAATGGCAAACAGATAACATTGAAAAACTATGAAGATTCAACAAAAGATGAGAAAGAAACTAAAGAATGCATACATAAAGAAATCTGCACAAAATGCTAATTTGACAAAAAAAAAACAGTTTTTGAAAAATAGGAATTTCATTGATCATCATTTCTCGGCTGAAACAATCACTAAGTGCATAATAAACTTCGTTCTGTTCAGGAATTTATGAATCAGAACTTTGATGAGAAGATTCAACGTCATCAAGAATGCACCCATCTAGAGCAATGTGCTTCAAATCAACGATAAAATTATTTCTGAAGAACCCAAACCCAAATGTTCCATCTTCATATTCCCAAATCCTACCCTCAACATTTCTAGGATCACCAGAAGAACCAGCCATGTCAGGAAGAACAATGTCATAACCACAGTTGATGCAAAGGATGCGGGAGACAACCTCCCTATCCATGGTGCAGTGAACTGAGCCAACAGACCCAATATGCTTTCTCGTGCTGTAAAGAGCATGTTCTTCTTTGGAGAAGGGTGATTCCAAAAACGTAGTTGAAGTCCAGAATACGGGGGAGTAACCGTAGAAAGGCTCCACCGAATCACCAACTCGCCGGCAGGTTATTCCCCGATATCATCATCATGTGTTACAAGATAGAATTCCAGGCTCATGTCCTCAGATATCCCTGTAAGAGGAAATGGTGACTGAGAAATCTGTCATAGAGTTAAATTTCTTTTTTTCACAAACAAGAAGACAGAAGAGAAGCTGA
Source organism: Cymbidium sinense (assembly GCA_021442155.1). Classification (NCBI taxonomy): domain Eukaryota; kingdom Viridiplantae; phylum Streptophyta; class Magnoliopsida; order Asparagales; family Orchidaceae; genus Cymbidium; species Cymbidium sinense. Next base: position 40,281,284 of record CM038228.1, read on the forward strand.
TTTCGGCAATTTATGGCGTTCTTTCGAGCTCAGGGCTACATTTGACATGTGCGGCAGAGAAAGTAGTAAAATATCGAATGTAGTTAACGAAAGAGAATAGAAGGACATGATCACCTTCCATAATCCCTGCAAAGGTCGGGTAGGAGTTGGAGAATAGATTGAAATCTTGACAAAATGCTCAGCCTCCCATCTCCTTCCAAGCCTTTCCTTGTCCTTCTTCTTCCTCTGTCTTCTCTCGAAGATTTCTCCGCTCCAGGACTTGTTCTATTGGCAAAATACTGGTATATCACCGACATCACCCGATCGGGAGGCGAGCCAACTTCCAAGCCGAGCAACTCTTCGGAATCGTCCATGTGCCATTCCTCGCAGAACCTCTGGCTCTCCTCGACTACGAAATGGTTGCTTCCCATGAAGCTGATCGACACTGGGATGACATCGGAGTCGGATAGTGGGTTATCGGGATGCAGGTAGCTCAAGGTCTCGCCAGAGGTAGAGAGGCCGAGCCAGAGGAAAGGGATCTTGCGTACGGCGTATGACGCGGCGACAGGAGATGGATAGATACGAGAGCCGATGATGCAGGAAGAGCTCCATTCGAAGAAAACAAGGGGTGGGGTTCCTGGGACGCCGCTGCCGATGTGGCGCCAGAAGCCGATGAGGTGTTCCCAGCGATCCAGGGTTCTGTAGAGCCGTGGCGACGGGGCAGCAGACCATCGCCGGAGCTGGGTCTTGGAGCCCCATCGGCGGTCGCAGAGGGCGAGCCAGAGGTCAGCGGAAGGGGAGGAGGGGCAGCAGAGGGCGGCGAAGCGGCGGCAGGTGCAGGCGAAGGCGGAGATCTCGATCGGGCAGAGGAAGGACAGGATGTTGAGCTGAACGTCGTCGGGGAAGTCGGAAAAGGACATCGGGGATTCAGGATCCATGGGTGCCGATATGGCTAGGGTTGGGGAGTCAAGGAAGAAGGTCCAATGGAATTTTACAGAGACTCAAGCACGATTCCTGCTTGTTGTGCAAGAAACCTCCTGAGCGGCTGAGCCTACACGAGAGTTGCAAAAAGAAAATATTGAAATAATGAAGGAGATTTACATACATATCATTTAATATATATATATATATATATATATATATATATATATATAATTTTTTTAATTATTAATAGGCAAAATTTTAAATTAGGCTTAATGCTAATTTTAATTAACAATTTAAGCGCCAAAAAAAATATTAACATAATAGTAAATAATGGCGAGTCTTATTTTTTAAAATCGAGGGGAGGTCACTAAGATCTATTTTTTTTTCTCCTAGAATCGCTCGGCTGCTTCGCAAATCCCATTCCACTGTCAGATTTCCACCGCTCAAGCACACCTCAGGGGGAGGTCGCCAAGGAGGAGAGCTTTAAGGAGTGCCACCAGGAGACTGCCGCTCGTCCGCCGACATTAAGGTATTTTTTTCCTAAATGCTTAATTTGTGATAGATCTCGTATATATCTTGTTGTATGATTTACTTTATTTCCTTGTTTGGCTAGATTTGTATGTTTTGTATATTTTGTAAATTTTAATGTGAAGTTAGGCTAGATTTATGTATGCCCAGGAGACCGCCAATTTTTTGCTTTGTTATTGTGATGTTTACGACTTTTGGGTATGAGCTTGCGAATTTTGCTAAAGATTATTGTTGTGGTGGTGGTGTTTTCGATATGAGTCTTGTTGTTGTAGGTGTTTTAGTAGAAATTATTGTGATACTAATTTAATCATCTACAAATATCATTTTAATAAGAATGTGGCCTCTCACTATAAATAAGATTCACCTACTCCACCTTGTCCTTTATGAAAATAAAATTGCTTCTAACTCTCCATAAAACTAGGTTTCTCCCATTTGAATGCATCTAATTTATATTTTTCATAATCTAACTAATAAGTAAAATCTCACACTCATACCTCTAGCTTTTCTCTAGCAACCTCTACATATCTCACATCCTGATGTCCACCATGGATCACCATATATATCATATTCATGTTATTGGAAAAGGTTTTGAATAAACCTAGACACCTTGGTTAGTATCCTCCATACTCTATGCTCACAATATTTTAAAAAATTTAGTCCCTTTGAGGCTTAGGGTTTGGATGACTTCCCAACGACTACCCTTACTTTCTTAAGGCTGAGTTCCTGGTTGACCTTAATTAGGTCAACTCCGATCTCTTCAAGTTTAAGCTCCTTTTATACTTTAAAATCATATGCTTATATTATTAGTATTGATATGCCATCTGATTTTCCTCATTTTGACAGTAACAAACTTTTTTTCATGACATTCTATTGTTGTTATTGTATATGTCAGTTTAATTGTGAAAATATATTGCAATGGGGTTTGAAAATTAAAGGTTTTGAGTTCGCGAAATTGTTTCAACTGAAATGCAAAATTGTATTATATCTTGAATGGCTTTTTTTCTTTGACCAGGGGAGAGAAATGATTCTTACTATTTAGAGTTGTTGTTAGTTGAAAATGAGTTCAAAAACTGTCTGCATAGTTCTTTATCATGACAGCAAATTGAATGTTAGTGATTTATTTCTTCCACCTACATTGGTGGAAAAATTGACCAATCCGATCCACGATTAAACTGATGGGGTTACAAAAGCAATTGGAGGTCATTGACCAAGAAAGTCATGTGTTAATCTTATAGTCGCTTCCTATTGGTGCTGGGATTCATCGCTACTCATATTAGTGATGACGAAGTGTGTGAATCTGTAGTCAACGCAACATCCGTGCAGCCTGTAGTAATTTATATTGAAGTTGTGGAACTGCATTGTGAGGAAAGAGAGGTTGATAGTACTGAGGAGTGTCAGAGAGCTCCAATTAGTATTGAAAACATCACACTTGATTCTCAACTAACTGCTCAAGTGGAAGCGCACGCAGAAGGCTACTAATGTAGCTGGGATAAGTTTTGATTTTGTGGGTGATGCTGAAGGTGATGGTGGTGATGGGTATGAAACTATGTATTTTGCAACAAGTACCGATGATGATGAAGGGGATGATAGTGATGCAGAGGAGCCTTCTTTAAGGGGCACATATCCATCTAACATGGTTAGAGCTTATCGACTACTGAAGCCAAACAGAGGAGCACTTACTATCTAACAATAAGAACACGTAGTGCTCAAATAACTAGAGAATGGAATGAAGAGCTTACATTTGATGGGTCTTCAGATGAGTCAACTTTTGAAATTGAAAGTTGCATTCCAGAGTAACTGTTAGAAAGTTGCATTCCAGATGAACTGTTAGAAAGTTGTATGCTGTGATGAGTTAATAGGAGCACATCCAGCCGCGACACCGCCTACCATGATCGATCCGCCTCATAGCGAGTTCATAATGCGTGAGCATGCATACTGCTTTCTTACTGCATCGATGTATTACAGGATTCTTACTTAGATCTACAAGAGAATTTTAGTATGCGTCGAGCTACATACCGCTATTATCGCTTTCTTATGCCGACACATCTTATTGGAGATTCACCTATATTTGCCCCACGGAGGATCTTGACACATTTGGGAGTTCTCATTATGATGCTTGCTCATTTGTACGTGGATCATGAGGCATTGAAGCACACGAATATAATCGCCTACACTGTATGGGCGGAGCATGTTCATGTAGGCAGAACAATGTTGCATATTCCATACACGACATACATAGATGGGCTGAGTGTGGGTTGTCACTAGAATGAAGGGTATATCTGAAAGATGATGCCAACCCACATCGAGTTACGAAGATGGCAGCGTATGTTGCGGTTTATTTTTGGTCCCATTATTACATGTAGATAACATACTAATATTCATTTCAACAACACGTGATCCGGGAGCCACGGAGTTCAGACTGCACGCGGAGATATCCTTACGGGGGATGACATATGAGAGTATTGATTAAAATGAGTATTCACCGATCGCGATCGTGCGCCTTCCACCTATGATTGAGGTTGATCGATAGATTCGCTGCGTGAGTGGATGGTCGAGGCCGATTCGATTACCCGACGATATTGCGAAAGGGAGAGCATACGAGATTTAGTTGTGGTGGTAGACTCTTCCCAACACGGGAGCCAACCAACATGAGATGGTATCATTCTCCGATATGTAATGCACCTACAATATCCCCTGCAGACACTTATTACCCTCGAGCTCCTGGAGACCGACTCATGGTAAGCCCGCATTTCATCAATAATAATTTTTTTACTAATTCCATCAAAATTAGAGTTCTATCAACGTGAGCACATTGAATACCAGACATATTCAGATATTTTGGGAGGGATGATGACATTTTCACAATCACCAACGAGTATGAGGTAGAGGAGTTACGGTAAACATGCATATTTTTGATAAGACGGGACACTAAGATTTTAGATATCATCCGGTATGGATGGGCCGGATGGATATTGATCCATCATCTCCACCGTCTAATTACCGATATACATTCACGTACCGCCACAATATTTATACCGCATATGTAGTAAAACTTGCGCCACCCTTTCTTATATATGGGCCTCCGTCATTTCATATGACACCCCGTATGAGTATCATGGTTTTCGCTCTAGCTTCAATCGATGTCTGGTTACACACCGGTTAGCAACAATTCTCGAAGTTGAAGAGGAGGACCAAAGATCTCTGAACATCATCTACGAGACCAACCATGACAGCCCATTACACGCTGATAGTGATGCACGATTGTGCATTATTTGAGATAGTCTTCACTATTATCTTCCCATACAAGATTATATTTGTTGTATCTATCTATCTTATTGATTCTCATTCTCGCATTAAGAACTATTTTCTTATTTTGGTTACCTTAATTTATAAAAAATTCATATCTTTTGTGCTACTTTATTTATACAGTTTTAAATGTTTAGAAGAAGTTGTACATTGATGTATATTTTTTAGTGATGATATTCCCTTTGGTAGTAACAGTAGAGAGGTAGTTAATTTGTGTTATAAACATAGTTTGAATTGGCTTATTATCCTTGTTTGAAAATAGTTGCATTTCTAATACTAGCACATTCACTTCTCTTATATGAATGTAATCAATATGAATAATTATCTTCAAACAATAAGACTAATGCTCTAGCAACACCTATTTATATGTCATGACTCTTAAAAAGTTGTTAATTGCACTTCATTAAGAGTGTTTGTTTAGTGAGTTATTTGTGCATTTTATCATTGTTTATTTTGCAAAATATGCTATGCATCACAAATTTTGACCAACATGATAGTTGTAAAAAATTTTGTTATGATTCCAGCGATACAAAGTTTGCTCATTTCGACAATCAGATGACTCGAAAAAAAAAATACGATTGCGCTAACTTTCAACTCATCACGCTTTTGCGCAAGATTTGCAAAATATGATACATATCGGTCTGCAATCGTAAATTTAAACCAACATAAAAGTTATAGAAAATTTTGTTATGATTCCAACGATACAATGTTCGCTCGATTTTGACACCGTATGACTCTGATACGCATAAAATAATGCATGAATTTTCGACGATTTTGCATAAAAAATCTGCTTATCGGGCCGCAATTGTAAATTTTGACTAACATTAAAGTTGTAGAAAATTTTGTTATGATTCCAACCATATAAAGTTCATTCACATAGATGACTTGAATGCAAAATATGACAATGCTTTGAAATTTCAGCCGCCATGGCATTCGCAAAAAACGGGCCTCACTTTTGGAGCGAGTTCTCAACTTCCTCATCATAGATCTAGGAGTCTTGCAGATACTAAGGGCTCCTTAGTCTTAAGACACCTCTAGTGAGTAGGTGAATACTTAACCTAAGTCTAGAGACTTAGAAGGGTTAGCCATAAGAATAGGTTATGCCTTAAGAACTTAGGAAAACCTGCCTACCTTATAGCCTAAACCCAATCCATGCTTTCCTTCTCAAACCAAACCTCAAATCCAACTCAAATACCAAATATAAATCAAAATTCCAAACCAAGTCCTTGACACCCATAATCAAATCAAAGATCAACATTCTTCCTAAGCCCTTTGATTTCATCTTGTGGACTTAGCCTTAACCAAATTCAATCGATCCCGATTCAATTGATTTTATCAAATATCAATTCAATCTCTCAATCACTTACCAAATCCCAACTCAAATCCAATTCCAAATGATTCAATCCTCAAATTAAATCCAAGGCCAAAATTCCTTCTTAAGCCTTATGACCCACTCTCATAAGCTTAGCCAAATCTCCACCTAAATTATTTCAAACTTGATTGATTTCTTTATAAATCAATTATTCATTCATTTATATTTATAAATATAAATTAAATCCATATGCTTATACAAATAGCCAAAATTAAATCAAACTAAATCAAACTAAGCCAAATTCCCTCTTAAGCCCTATGGACCTACCTCCATAAGCTTAATCAAATCTTAATCCAAATCAACCCAAAACCAATTGATTTCTTTATAAACCAATTACTCCATTTATATTCATAAATATAAATGAAACCTACCATCCAATTATCAAAAATAAATCAAACTAAATTAATTCTTTACTTAAGCCCTTTTAACTTACATCCATAAGCTTGATCAAATTTGCTTTCAAATCACTCTGAACTTAAGTAATTTTCTTATGAATTATTTATATCTTTATTTATATCCCCAAATATAAATGAAATATAAACCCAAATAGCCAAAATCAAACCAAAACCCAATTCAAACCTTTTTAGCCAATTTTTTGAACTTAGCCAAATCCTATCCAAATCAAGCCAAAACTAATGGATTTTCTCATGAATCAATCATCCCTTCAATCATTTAGCCAAATATAAACATAAACTATAATTATCAAACCAAACTTAAGTCAACCCAAGTCAAACCCAAGTTAGCCTTTTTGACTTGAAAACTTCAAGCCAAAATCCATTAAACTCCAAATTGATTGTAGTTGGATTTATATTTCAATCCTAAGCATATATATGAGTTCAATTGAACTTGAGTCAAGCCAAAACCAAACCAGTTGACACATTTAGGTCCACTTGACCCAAAGTGATCTAAAAAATCCTTTTTGAACCAAGCTCTAATCCAACCCAAATTGGATTGAACCAAAGCCATCCAAGCCTCATATCATGATCAACAATCACCGTGGGATGGTCAACCACCTTGGATTGGGTCAAACCAAGTCAACTTGGTCCTTTGATCAAGTCAACCTTTAGCCCAAATGAAACCTAAACTAGTCAAAACCCACAATATACCAAATTGATTGAAACCATTGATCCAAATTAACTCATAATCAATAATTGAACATGATCAAACCCTCAATTGAGCCAAACCAAGTCCAATTGACAGTTTGACCTAAGTTGACCCAAATTGGCCTAAAAAGCTAAAATGGGTCAAATCATGATCTAACCCAAATTGATTGCAACTAATGGCTAAAGTTCATCCCAAATCAATTAGTGAACTTGACTAAAGCCACAATCAAGCCCCAATTTGACCAATTGGTCAACTTGACCCAACATAGCCCAAATTGACCTAAAAGGTCAAATTAGCCAAAATTCAAATCTAACCCAAATTGATTGCAACAAATGGCTCAAGTTCATTCTAAATAAATTATTGAACTTGACCAAAGTCATAATTGAGCCCAATTTGACCAATTGGTCAACTTGACCCAACCTAGCCCTAATTGACTTAAAAGATCAAAATAACCAAAATCTAAATTAAACCAAAATCAAATCAAATCAAAGCCTACAATCATTTTCAATTACTAATTGAACTTGAACCAACACTTAACCCAACCCAATTTGGCCAACTTGACCCATTTGATTTCAAATGAGCCAAAATCAAATCTAAGCCAAACCAACCCAAATTAATTGAACTAAAACTCTCATAATCATCATTTGAACCTAACCCAAACTTTAGTTTGACCTAATTTGACCAATTAAATAACCCAGCCCAACATGATCCCATATGAACCCATTTGACCATATAAAGCCAAAGCACCCAAAACCAACCAATGAGACCTTTGTGGCTGACCAAACTCGACCCAAATTAACCCTAGGTTAGTTCAAAGTCAATCCATAAGCAAAGTGGGCCCCATCCAAAAGGATAGCCATTGGACAAACACCTTTGCATTGGAATCCATCCAAAAGAGGCAAAGTCCACTCTCCCCTTTCCTTGGCAGCCCTAAACTTTGCTATTTGGAATAACATCTGTCCCATAGCCCAATTTAAGCAAGCCTAGGACCAGCCATGGACCAAAGGGAATCTAATCCCTCCTCCTCACTGAAAGCCGAATCCTATGGACAGAGGGAGGAGGAAATCAGCCACCACTAGCCCATATCTTGCCTTGGACCTCCTGCCACACTTTTCTCCACTCTACTCGTGCCATGTTGACTCGATTGAGACCCCTCCGACAGGCTGGCGGCGACTAACCAACCAAAAATCAAGGACGGATCTCATCCATCCATCGCTCGCTGAGGGGTTCTCACCCTCATGGATTGACATAATTTGAACACCGAGCTTCAGGTTTTTGAAATCCCAGAGAGCCTCCCCAAGCCTTCCCAAGTTTCCCTTTGCTGGAATTCTTATGCGTAGCCGAAACAGGCATCCATCCTTCAAGCAATTCTCTTCCTCCACATAACCAAACTTCAATTCCCCTTGCACACACCATCCTAGTGTGTTGTCAAAGTCATCCAAGCATTTTCCTAAGTGTGTAAGCCACCGGAGGGGGGAGTTCGATCAAGATCGAAGCTACAAAGCACCGATCTTGGTCGTCATAGGGATCTACTTCAAATCAAGGCCCAAGTTTCTCAACAGGGTTTCACCTCAACTAGGCGAAGCTATCTCCGTTGATTCTACCGTCGATCTTGAGTTTCGGCGAGGTAATTCCTGAAAACCATAGATTTAAGAAAAAGTGATTGTCTTTTTCAAAGAAAATTTGTATGTCATGCGATTTTGACCATTGGATGTGTTCCTCCTTCCCTTGATGGTGTGAGATCATTTGAAGCAATCAGCTTTGGGAGCTCGGATCAAGGAGAAGAGAAAGGACATCCGTCTTTCATCGTTCTCGAAGGAGAAAGATAACGGGCCGTCCGTTCCACGTGATTGGAATGGATGGTCGTGAATAAATCACGCTTAAATCCTCATTTTGCTTCTAAACCTTGGGATTAATTGTGGATCTTAGATCGGGATCCACGAAAGTGCTCGACTACCACGCAATGTGATAACTTAAATAACCTATCCTATCACGCAATGTGGAAAGCGCACCGCGTCAACAACCACGTAGCGCTGATGGGATTAGGGCTTTAATAAGGGTTAATTAATCTTTTTTTAAGGCTGAAACTTCCAAAATTCATAACTAATTATAAAAAAAATAAAAAATTGCAAATGAGGGCTTATTTTAATGATATTTTAGTGAAGAATTTAATAAAAATGTTTCCAATGGATTTTGAATAATAGATAGAGCTTAATTAGGATTTAATTAAGAACTTAATTAGCTTAATTACTTCTTAATTAATCCTCCAATTAATTTCAAACTTCTTAAGGATGTTTAGGAGGATGATCTACACCTCTCCTATTTTTCATGGAATTTATTGGTTGCTTAATTAGGGAAATTGAGTGATTAAGCCCTAATTACCCTCTTAACTTCATTAAGGGATGATTAAGCATATGAATAGTGATTAATTAATTATTTGGACTCCCTAACCACTATTAAATAGTAAGGAGACTTAGGGAAGTGGATTGGAGCCTCCCTCCTAATCCTTTCTCTAATTTTCCCTCTCTTTTCAACTAAAGTCCTAATTATTAATTAATTAACTAATTAGAAACTTAATTAGTTAAATTGAAATTCAAACCATTTTGAATTATACTTAATCCAGTGGATGGCTTATGGAATTAGGTGGGGACCTCTTTCCCCACCTTTTCCTTAAACCCATCTCATTTCAAGATAATTTTTATCTTTGGTTAATCTCTTTTTAGGAGGGATGGATTAATGGATTATTGGTTTAATGGATTTGAAAAATCTAATTAAATCTGATTTTTTCTTAATCCATCTTCGGTAGAGCTTTAGGTGTTCAAGAATCTAAAGAAGCTTAATGAAATTATGATTAGCTCACATGTATTATGAAAGCAATTAAAATAGTTCATTAAGCTTAATTATTAAATAATCATGAGCTAATTGCATTAGGCCCCTGTCATTTCATAGGTGCATTGCTATTTACTTTCTAATTTATTTGCATATTATATTAGCTCATAATTATTTAATCAATTATCTTAAGGTAACATAGGTAAGGGTTAATTAATTGATTTAATCTATGCTTAACTTAATCAATCCATAAAAATCATTTAATTACTTCTTATTGAATCAAATTAATTCACACATAGGGAATGTGATTAGGATTAGAGCACCTCTTTCTCAGTTCTCTTAAATCAAGTTAAACATGAAATCAAAAATGACTTAAAAATTTTTTGGTTTATTTTAAATAAGCTTATTTAATGTGAATGTCCTTAGGAATTGATTGAATGGAATTACATGCTTGTGTTTCTTTATTTCTTTCCAATCATATTAAAATGTTGCATACCACTTGATTCATGCATTCATTTCTCTCAAAAATTAATTAAACATAAATGATTTTATTTATGTCAAATTTATTTGTGTTGACTTAATTAAAAATATGTGTGGCTATTATCACTATTAAATCTCAAATGTATTTTTAAAAGCTTATTAATGAATAATAATATATGTTGTGACATTAGCTATACATACATAGGAGGTGCATGTGAATATACGCTTAGTGTATGAAGTGAAGTTCCTTTCTTTCATTCACATATTGATTTGCATAAGTACGAATGTTAGTGGGTATATCAGTCCGGATATTCCGGGGACACACAACTTTAAGTAGCCCCAAGGAGGTTCTTATCTCACTCTCCTGGTGAAAATAATGACAATGTACCAGTTTTATTTCATTCTTATGCATTTTGACATTAGAATTTGGTTGGAGCTTTAATTCATTCACACAAATAAATTAATTAAATTAAATTATACTTTTGCATGGTTTTCTATTCTTATAGTTGCTTATACATCCATATATATTTAAGAATAGTGGGTATATTAGTATGGACATTTCAGGGATGCATGACTTTAAGTAGCCCCAAGGAGGTTCCTACCTCACTCCCCTAGTGCAAAATAATGGTGATGTACTTGCTTATAACTTTCATATATTTGAATGTGTATTTAGCTAATGAATGAAAATTCTCTTTTCTATAAAACTCATTTATGCATCCTGCATTTAAGTGTGCCAAAAATATATTATAAGTATAGATATATTTAGGACTTAATCATATGCATGTTATATATGATGGAAAGAAATGAATGAATATGTGTCATGTGATAGTAATTCATTCTAATTAATTTTAATATGTCTCTCTTGTTGAATGAGATTATTTAAAGTGAACTTAATCTTAGGATTAATTTAAAATAAGTAATAAGCCATTCACTAAAAAAAATTCATTTCATTAACTTGTTTTAGATGTGGCTTAAGGTAGGGACAAAAGAGAGTGATCCTCTCTTTTCTTCTCTTTATAATATTTAGTTGTTAAGTATAAACTAAATGAAACAAAAAAAAATATTAAGTAAAACTTACAAATCAATTAAGCTACTTAATGAAATCATCATTCAAATTAAATCCTTTCTTACTTAGAAAATTATAACATAGCCTAGTTAAGACATACCACACAAGAATTAATACACACACCTTAGATTAAGTCACCACGTTTAGCCTTATGCTAGGGCGGTGCATGGTTTGATGTTTGTTTGATTTTTAATGATGTATTATTATAGATTGGATGTTAGGGTGTATGCTTCATAGATTAGATGTTAGACCGTGATTAGCCTAATTATGTCTTCTGTAGGAGATTGTGCTTAAGGGGTGCTTAAAAATAAATATAAATACTCTCTTTTGCAGGTTGCTTAACTTATAAGCATAATCTAAGTTATGACATGTGGACTTGGTGACCCATGTGTAGGATGATAAGTCCAAATTATACATATAACTGCTTGGATTGTATGGTATATTTAGCTAACACTTATTTTGGAGGTATAATTAGATTTATTTTCCTATTTTTGATGTAATCTTGCATTAGGAATTAGGATTAGTGTTATGGGGGATTAAGATAAGCGGAGGCTAGAAGGCTTTGTCTTGGGAGGCCCCCGTGATGCCTTTGAAGTAAGCAGATCCAAACAATGAAGAAAAGAAAAGACAACCTGAAGCATGAAGAATGAAGACCCCCATAGCATTTATTTCTTTATATTTATAATTATTTTTTCATATACCAGGTTGTATAAGGGTAGAGCTCGGCTACCCATTTCTCTTTTCAGGTTGTACGGTGGTACGCGACCACATTGGCCTGTTATTCTTTTATATTGAGTTTAAAAATTGATTGATATTTTATTTATAATTATGCAATAGAAATGGCAAGTCTTTTCCTAGTTTCTGCATATACGATGATTTAATGTGTAGCCTAGATTCGATTAAGCACTTAAAAAATAAATAAATTTTCCACCCCAACTACAACTCATAACTAAATTTTCTAAATAACTCATAGCCTAGGCATTAAATCAAAATAAATAAAGATTTAACAACTCCTTAGCTGGATGTTGTATGCTTAATATCATGCATGTCATCTTGTTTCACTTTTGTTAAGAGAGAGTTTCAATCCTTGCATGATAGGGAAAGACTTGACCTTTGAGGGTCTCCTCTGTGGTGGAAAACACCTCTTTCTTTCTGATTTAGCTAATAACCCTATTTCATCATGCATTTAGGCATATAAAAATCTTATAGCCTTTATCAAAATGAAAAGTCCAAAATCAAATAAAATTTGAGATTTATATTACTAAGTCATTTTCATACCACTCATGCTTGCCTAGTGGGTTTAAGACTTTAGTTTCTCTTAATAAAAATAACTAACCATCTTGCAAAATGACTTGACCACATGGTTTTAAAACATAGAGAAGTTAGTATTCAATAAGTCCAATATGTGGTTTACCCTCTTGTGAGGTAAACCATATACCCATCTTCGCTTAGATTTGAGATGCTTTGGCTCCTAAAGCTCCCTAAATTTAGATCTGGTAGCTATTTCCTTTGAGGTATAAGCATAACTTCTTAGCATTTTATCTTGTATCATGAGATTATAAGTCATAGTTTTCTAAAATTTTAATTTAAACATATATAATTCTCTTCAATTTCAAATATATATCCAACCATTGATAGAATGCTCACTAGGTTTCTAGTATAAGCATTACCTACATCTCCTTTAGCTCGATAATAAGTCTCATTTTGATCTATCCCATTTGATTGACATATTAATTTATGATATTCTTATCTTTAAAATCTTTGGAGATAATTTTTATTTTAAGAGTATTCTAAAATTCACCTTACTTAGATACTAATTATGGGGGCTTACCCATAGGAACTTTAAAACTCGATTTAAATAAACCTTGTTTATTCATCCATGTAAAGTGGAGAAAAATCTGCTAGAGTCCTTATTAGATTAAATCCATTATAAAATAGTGATTTATCTTTGAGATGCATTATTCAATTGCACACCACATCTATGTGGTGTCCCTCTATGGTGTTTATTTTTTAAACTTTGGAAATTTGAAAAAAATTATGTGTTGACACCACGATTCATAGATGTACATGATCGGGCATTATGTGATGTCCTATCTCAAGAGACAGAACTCACCACCCTACAATGGACCTAATTACTTAATAAGGACTCTCAAGCACAGTGGGTCTTTGAATGTACCAGAGATCTTTCCCCTACTTCACATGGAAAAGTAAAGTAGAGTTTATTTTAAACTAGGTTCGTTAAGTTCATAGTAATTATATCTTTGAATGAGATTACTTAAGAATACTCTCGATTAAGATAAATGATCATTATCTCCAAAGATTTCAAAGATAGGACTATCAATAAATTGGTTATTTTTGAAAAATAAAGTGGCATTGATCAAGAGGAGAGAGTTATTATCGAAACTAAAGGGAGATAAGTAGGGGATGCTTGGAAACTTAGCGAGCAAACCTAGTGAGCATCCTAAACTATCCTATGGTTAGGCATTATATTTTTGAAATTTGAAGAGGATTATATATTTGAGTTAAATTTTTATTAGAAATTTAGGGCTTACAATTCCACAACACAAGATCATGGAAATACCTAAGAGGTGAAGATTTATGCCAGAGCTCATGTGAAACAACCTCGATCCTAAATCTGAGCTTTGGCATGGGCATAACCTAAATCTGGGTGAAAATGGGCGATTTATCTCCACAAGAGAGAATAAATCAGGACTTATAACTTACAACAACTAACTCCTCCTAATTTTAAATACATGAGGCAAGTCTTATGCTTTGCAAGATAGGTCGTTGTTTATTTAAAAGGAGACTATGTCCTTAAACACTTTCCTAGATCATCACATGAATAATGACTTATTCTGCAAATTTTGTTAAGTTTTATTTTCATTTTGGACATTTTATTTGATTATTTCATATGCCTAATGCATGAGAAATTGGTTATGGGTTAAAATAAGAAATAATGAGGTGTGTTTCCACCATGGCTCTCAAAGGTCAAGCCATTTTCTCTGGCAAATATGGAAGCCCTCCATTAGCAAGAGTGAAGCAATATATTTTATGCATGATGTGAGACATACAACATTTATCTAGGGGGTTACTAAATCTTTTATTATCTTGATTTATGTCCTAGGCTTTTTAGGTGAGGTTATGAGTTATTTAATTTAATTTTGAGTTGATTAATTGGATAGAAAATTTATTTTTCCCTAAGAGTCTAATCTCATCTAGGCCATTCAACAACTATCAGGCAATTAAGAAACTTGGAAAATCATGCCATTTATAATGCACAATCTAAGCAAATATCAAATAATTTTATAAAGCTAGAGTAAAAGAATAAGAGGCCTATGTGGTCACACAACCTAGGAATGTGGGTATGAAGCTCTTATACAACTCGGATTACAAATGAATAATTACAATCAAAAAGGAATTCATGTTATGGGGGTCTTTATTCTTCATTTATTTCTTTCTTCATTTGAATTAGGATGTAGTTTTCTCCAAGGATTCACATGGTACATAAAACATGGTCTTATATCCAATGTTCATCCTAATCCCCCATAACATTCATTTCAAATATTAATTGTAAAATTTACATTAAAATGGGAATGATAAATTTAACTAAGCTTGCAAAATAGAGAATAGCTAAACATACCACACAACCCAAGAAATTATATGAATAATTTGGACTTAGAACCCCATACATGGGTAACCAAGTCCAGTCATTGGATCATAGGTATAAGTAGCATAACAAAAGCATTTATATTTTTTTCATTACAGCACCCCTTAAGCATAATCCCTTGTACAAGATATGATTAGACTAAGATCATCCTATCATCTAGTCCACACACATGCACCCTAATATTTGGTCTAAAAATATTACATCATAAAATAAAATCAGGTATCAAACCATGCATCGCCTTAACATAAAGCTAGAAATGGTGACTTAGCTTAATGTGTGTGCCATTTAAGGCTTGTGTGGTATGTCTTAGCTAGGCTTTAAGGTTGAGATTTCCTTAGTGTGAGAGGTTTAATTTAGAGGGTGATTTTAGTTTAAGTGATTTGGTTGATTTGTCAATTTTAGTTGATGATTTAATTTGGTTTGAATGAACCTACACTTAGTTACTAAATATTATGAAGAGAAGAAAAGAGAAGAGAACTTCTCTTTCATCCCTACATTAAGTAATCTCTAAGGTATATTTATTAATAATTTTTCTTTAGTTAATGTTTTATTATGTGTTTGAAATCAAATGGGTTTTGATTCATTTGACAATTTCAAGTTCAAAAGGGTGAACATCAGTTTGACTTGGACTTGATTTTTGAATTTATTTTTGGTTAGGTGATTGAAGTTTATGTTTATATTTAGATTCATGATTGAAGGATTGATTGAATCATGAAGAAAAATCAAGAGTTTGGCTTGATTTGAAATTGATTTGGCTAAGTTCAAGATTTTGACTTGAAAGGCTTAGGTTGGATTTTGATTGAATTTGAGTTTGAATTTTGGAGTTGGTTTTGGTTGTTTGAATTTATATTTCATTTATATATGTGAATATAAATGAGAATATAAATGGGTTATGAGAAAATTTTAAGTATTTGAACTGATTTGAACATGATTTAGGCTAAGCCCTTAAGAGGCAATCAAAGTGACTTAGGAAAGATTATTTATTTGGATTTGAATTTTGGATTTAGTTTGATTGATTTGAATTTATATTTCATTTATATATGTGAATATAAATGAGAATATAAATGGGTTGTGAGAAAATTTCATGACTTTAAGGTGGTTTGAATTTTATTTAGGTTAAGTCCTTAAGAGGGAATTAAAGGACTTAGGAAAGATTTTTTATTTGGATTTGAATTTTGAGTTTAGTTTGATTCATTTGAAATTATAATTCATTTATATATGTGAATATAAATGAGAATATAAATGTGTTGTGAGAAAAATTCTTGACTTTAAGGTGGTTTGAATTTGATTTAGCTAAGTCCTTAAAAGGGAATTAAAGGAGGAAAGATTTTGAACTTGGAATTGAATTTTGGATTTAGTTTTATTGAATTTATATTTCATTTATATATGTGAATATAAATGAGGATATAAATGAGTTGTGAGAAAATTTCATGAGTTTGAATTGATTTAGATTGATTTAGGCTAAGTCCTTAAGAGGGATTAAAGGACTTAGGAAATATTTGGAATCAATCCGGGCTTTAATCATAAGTTTCAATTATGGGTTTCAATCATTTGGCATTGATTTGAGTTTGGAGAAAATCAATTAAGCTAGAATTGATTTATTTGATGTTGATTTGATTTGGAGTTTGACTAAGGAAGGAAGTAAGGAATGTGGTTCAAGCTATAAGGTGTAAATTCTCCCAACACCCCAAGGCATGACCTATTCCTATGGCTAACTCTTCTAAGTCTCTGACTAGGCTGAGTGTCCACCTAATCACTAGATGTGTCTTAAGACTAAGAAACTCTTGAAGTCTAAGAGAAATCATATGTCTAAGATGGAGGGTTGAGAGCTCATCCCAAAAAATGAGGTCAACAAAGGGCAATGTGTGTGGTGTGACTGACAAGGAACATCGATGCATTGGTTTGACCAAATGATCAATAACACCAATGATCACAAGCACTAGAGATGATCTACTAACCCGAGGTGTAAGGAATCGAGCTTAATGCAATGTGGCTCTACTTATGTCAAGGACACAAGAGAGGGAATGAGGAATCTACTGGAGATAGAGTATGTGAACCTTTCACTGGGGAAGCAGGTTCAAGTCATCCATAAAGGGATGAGAGGTTTGATTTGATTTGAGTCTCACTGGGGGAAATTTGATTTGTTTAATTAAGTTTCACTAGGGAAAAGGGTTGAATTTATTTCAATTTATTGTTTGTTTAATTGTGTTTATTTTGACTCCACTAAGGATAGACAAGTGAACTCTCCACTAGGGAGACAAGTCCAAGCCATCCACAAAGGGAGGAAAGGTTGAAATCCAATGAGGGATTAGAATTCTAGATCCGTTGGGGAGCTAGAAAGATTTGCATCTCATCGAGGAGAAGCAAAATATCTAATTTGAATTGATTGATTATTTTCATTTTATTTGTTTCAGAATTTTAATTTTGGATTTTGAAATGGACCCTGTTGGTTTGCAATGGATCACACTGAATAAGAGCCACAGAGGCCTAGACTTAACTCAAATTTACCAATCCAAAGGGGTAGTCTACTAAAGATATAATAGGACTAACTGACCAAAGGGATGTCTTTTAGTATGCAGCAGCTGTACTAGGAAGAAAGTGTAGTAGACATACATCCTCCAAAGTAGGGACTAGTTGCTGGGGTGATCCATTGGCAAGGCAACGGATTGAACCCAACCTAGGGCTGACTATTGAGTGAACGCCACTGGGGGACTTAGATCAACTCAAATATAGTCGAGATTAATTTTATTTTTTTAGTTTGTTTTGATGGATCCCATTGGTTTTGGATCACCGAAAGGGCCACAGAGACCTGACCTAACTCTCAACAATCCAAAGAGTAATCTACCAACCACAAGGTAGGACTATCCAACCGAGGGGATACCTTTCGGTTTGCAATGGTCAAGTCTTAAGAAGAAAGCGTGGGGACTCACATCTTCTAGAAATAAGAAACCAATGGGGTGATCGGTTGGCAAGGCAGCAGGTCAAACTCGACTTAGGGTTGACTTTTTTAGATTATTTTGATAGATTTTATTGGTTTGTGATGGATCACATTGAGAAGGAGCTTATATCAGCCTAGACCTATCTTGAATTTACTAAACCAAAGAGAGTAGTTTCCCGATCAATAGGAAAACTATCCAATCAAAGGAGTATCTTTCAGATTGTAATGATCAATTTAAGGGAAGAAAGCTCGGGGACTCGCATCTTTCACTACAAAAGATCACTGGGGTGATCGGTTGCTTTGGTTAATAAATCAAACTTGACCTAGGGCTGCTCGTCGGTTTATGATAATCATTCTAGAAAGAATGTGCCATAATCCTACATCTTTCAAAGCAAAATGATTATCGGGGAAACCAGCTTGTGGCAATACAGATTGAACCCGACCTAAGGGTGACTATAGAGTGATTACTAACTTGGGGATTTATCTCAACTGTAGCAATTCTATAGAATTTCGCTAACGCGCCTCTAAAGATAAGATGCTTGCTTGGGAAAAGGGGCCCTTTGGGGGCTTGAATTCCTAATCCATAAGTGATTAATTTGTTTAGTTTATTTATCGTGGACCCTATTAGTTTGCAAGGGATCAAACTAAGAATGATCTTATGTCAGTCTAGACCTATTTTAGATTTACTGAACCAAGGGAGAATCTGTGCATCCACTGAACAAATTCTCCAACCACAGGGGTGGCTACTAGGAATGGAGAACTGTCTAATCCAAGGGTGAACTAGGTAGTGTCTAAATGGAGTCGCAAAGGATGCAATCCAAATAGAATGCTCATAGGGAGAGGGGCCGCTAAGGGATTAATCCAAAACCCTAGAGAAGATGACATGGCTAGTCATATATCAAATAAGTATTCGACTGCCAACTCAAGGAGAAGGGTGGGGACTTACATCTGCCTAGAGTGGTGTATCCACTGGGTGAGTCACTGCCAGCATAGTGAACATCAACCAACCTAAGGTTCCCATCAATTTGCAGCCTAGAAGAAAGCTCTCTCATCATCCTATAGTGAAACCGATTGCCGGGATAGTGCCTTCGCCGACAGTTCCATCCAGGCACTACCGAGTGAATGCCACCGAGGACTTATATCAACTCAAGTAGTTAAGAGGAAAGGAGCCTCTGAGGGACTTATCCTAAACTCAAATATACCAACCTAGATCATGATGATTAGTTCAAGAAGAAAGCTGGGACTCACATCTTCTTAAACAAAATCAACATGAGGTAGATATCGCTGGTTGAAGTCTACCATATTAACAAGACGCTCATTGGTTTGTAATGGTCAAGTCAGGAAGAAAGTGCGGGGACTCACATCTTCCAAATATGTGACCACTAGGGTGACAAACTAGCGTGGTAGTATGTAGACTTAACCTAGAGCAGCTAATGAGTGGCCACATCAAAGTAGCCCAAGACAAAATATATGTGTTTATTTTTGTGCTTGTGTTAAAGGGAATAGGACGCCTCTTGGGTTCCCTTACACCTACCTTAAACACACTGAGGATTTTGATGAAATGGTGACATGGGTGGCAAATGGAAATTCCCACTAAGAAAAGATGTCGCTTGGGTTCTCTTACACCTAACTTAGTCGTGCTAATCAAAATATGATTCATCTTGGGTTCTCTCACACCTATTATAATAGCACTGGAAAATGTGTTTGTTTGTGTTTATATTGTGAAAGAGTGATAGGATGCCACTAGGGGACTCTTACACCTACCCTAACATGTTATGGCAGATTCAAAAGACAAGCAGACAATGCTTTAAAAGAAGAGAAGATTTTGATGAAATGGAATCAAATTTTTATTGATTGATAGAATTATTTTCAAACATGAACTTTATGGATAATATTTTTTCAAATAGAGCCCATTAATTAGAAGCATCGGGTGTTCCCCTTTACAATCAATAAGCTAATAAGATCCTCCTTGGTAAGCCTTCTTTATGACATAGAGCCTCACATATTTTGACGGGCAATAATTGGTCTTATTAGGACTGACACAAGTTCTCCTACTCAGAAATACCTAGGGTGGTCCAGCTTGTTGTGAGCTTGAATCATTTTGGCCTTGTACAATTCGACATTTTGGCACCTCACCTCCAAACCTTTGAGCTCTTCTAACTACAACTTTGCATTCTCTAGTTACTGTACCAATGTTATCCTTAGTGATGGGAGTTGAACTTAAAGGTAGAATGGCCACCCATACACTAAGAAAATGGATTTGAGTTGGAGTTCAGATGTGTGCAAGAGTTCACAAGCTTCAACTCCCGCTCATTCTACTACCGCTTATTGTCATCAAGAGTCTTCTTTAATATCCGGATGAGAGTTTTGTTGAATGCTTCGCTAAGCCATTTGCTCTGGGTAGTAGATGGTGGAGTATCTCCAATCTATGTCGTCTCGGTGTTATCTTGGTGCTTTTGAATATAATAATACCATTATAATATAATTCAAGGCACCCCAAACCTATATATGATATGGTTCCTAAAAATAAGCACATGCCGAGATGTGACCTCTAGTGGGATTGCCTCGCCACTTGGAAAAGTAGTCGGTACTAAGATGAACCTGAAGAAGAGGATCGATTGAACTCACAATGTCAAGATCCCAACACTCAAATGGCCATGAGGCCAATGTAGTGTAGAATGTTGGTGGTTGGTGGAGGACCACACCGTACCGACATCGATGACATCTTCTCTACGCCCATGCCTGTAATCATCGGCGCCGAGTATCCTAGTCTCTGATCTTGATCTTCATCTTTGGACCGATTGATGCTCCACATGACTTGAATGTACCTCGCCATAATGCCACGCTGTTAATCTAAATAACGTAAACCACATTTGTCAAAGGCATGAGTAGGTGCCATCAGAGCATAGGAGAGAGCTCTCTATTTTACCTAATGGGCTTATGACTTTTCTTGAGATAGTTTGTTGGTGTTCAAATAGTCTATGAACGGTTGCCTCTAATCCAACTCCTTATCCTTATAGGCAACGACAACCTCCCTTTTAAGAGAAAGTCTCTTGATGAGTTCATCATCAATAAGGGATAGGACTTGTCTGTTTTGGACCCTTATTGGAATGGACTCATCTTCCGGACATGCCAACTCTCAAAGCCTACTACTACGTTTCTTGGAACCTTGTAAATGGTGACTTCAAAATTTGGGCCAACAGCTTCATGGTATACTCGTGGTAATGATGAAGCTTTAGTTTGAGAACCTTGTAGGACCCTACAATGTGCTTGATGACCAATTGAGAATCCCCAAAGATGTTGATGCTCTTGACACTAATTATGCTGGATAACTCAAGACCGGTAATCAAAACCTCATACTCAGCTTCGTTGTTGGTGCAGGGGTTGAAAAGATAGTATGAGAATCTCATCACATCATGGTCTAGAGAGAACTATTCCTACCCCCGCTTTCCGAAGAGTAGATAATGGTGCTTCCCCTTTATGAAAAGAAGCGGGACCATCAAAATACATCTCCCATCAGCAGTTGTCAACCTTCCATAAGTTCATGATTTGTTCATCAGGGAGATCGTCACTAAGCATAGCATCAACAAGCAGTGGGTGTGCTGCTAAGAAATCTGCTAGTGTTTGTCATTTTACCTCACGGAGGGGTACGAATGTGATATCAAACTACGAGAGAATCATGGACCATCATGCCAAATGTCTGGATAGCGATGGCTGTGTCATGAGATACTACAGTGAATTGGTTCTGGAAATTAAGTTCACCTTATGAGAAAGTATATAGTGTCATAGCTTTTGGGAGGCAAAGATCAAAGCTAGGCAATGTTTCTCAATAGGTGGATAATTCGCTTACAGCTGAGGTAGTAGAGAGCGCTCTCCTTCCCTTCGTCGTTGGCTTAAGCCAACAGAGTGTCGACGGAGTCATCCAATGCAATGGTGTAGAGGATGAGTGGCCTACCTGAGATAGGGGCTGCTAGAACTAATGACTTCACCAAATTTTGCTTGATATCTTCAAAGGCATGTTGGCATTTGTCATCCCACTTGAACGTGGCATCCTTTTTGACAAGTATCGAGAAAGGCTTGCATCTTCCTAATAGGTTACAAATAAAGCGTCTTAGCTATGCCAGCCATCCTTGGAAAGATCTGAGTTGAGTTAAACTTTTAGGAGGTGGCATTTCTAAGATATCTTTATTCTTTTCTGGATCTATTTATATTCCCCATTGTCGGACAACAAACCCAAGGAATTTCCCTGGGGGATTCATTTTGAGGTTATATTATCTTAACCGTTCGAAAACTACTCTCAAGTCAAAGAGATGATCTTCCTTTTCTCTGCTCTTGACTACTAGATCATCAACATAGCACTCAACCTGATGATGGATGAGTTCGTTGAAGATCTGAGTCATGGCCCGTTGGTATGTAGCACTATCATTTTTAAGGCCGAAAGGCATGACCCTATAATAAAAGATTCCGATCGAGGTTTAAAAAGTAGTGTTTCTTTCATCTTTAGGAGACATCTTGATTTAATTATAGCTAGATGACCCATTCATGAAAGAGAAAATTGCATGAGATGAGGCAATATCTACCATTAATTCTGGTATAAGAAGAGGAAACTCATCCTTAGGACATGTCTTATTTAAGTCCTTGAAATCAACATAAATTTGAATTTGGCCATTCTTTTTCTTAATTAGGATGACACTGACTAACAAGATAGGATATTTTTCTTCTCTGATGAAACCAGCATCGATCAGTTTCTTGACTTTAGAAATGACATGTTGTTTAATTTCTAATCGCATGCGTCTAGGAGCTTGCTTGATATGGTTAGTGCTAGGATATATTGCTAGTTTGTGGGCTGATATGTCAAGAGATGATTCGGGCATCTCTTCATAACTCTATGCAAAGAAATCTTTAAACTCAGTCAATAACCTAACTAAGTCATTAGTTTCTTCTTCATTCAGCAATGAACCGATGTATGTCGGGCATGAATTTTCTTCTTTCTTGAGGTTGATTCCTTTAAGCTTGTCAATCGTTGAATGAATCTTCTCTTCAAATTTTAGTGATGCATTATTGATTTAGAGATCATCTGGATCATCTGAGGTTTCTAAATACACATCTCATAAGAGTTGGTGTGTGAAAAGAACCTATCGACTCTAAATGATTGTAACAAGCTAAATTATCGCCATCATCGACCTACTGTATCGAATCCTAGTCCTGATCTTAATTGTGCTTCACTGCCTGTATTGTTCCACAGCTTCTCAAAATACTCTAACCTATGCTTGGACCATGTATGAGGAACCAAACCTTTCTGTATAAGATTATGAACACAAGGCGAGTAAAAGTCAAATGATAATTTCATTAATTCTTTGTATGAATTCTCCACAAGTTCTACATCAACTTCAGGACTTATGGAGGAGGATCCCAAAAAGAATCTCTTTGACTTCATATCACTAGAAGACTTAGGGGCTTCCTTAAATACTAAACCTTCAACTTTTTGGGATGAAAGTGAGGTTAGAGCTAAGATTTCTAACTACTATCTGATTATTTTACATGCATCTGATTCGAATAATTTGCTTTGTCTAGAGGCCCGATCTTCATTGTTATCTGGCTCGAGTATCACCTCTAATGAAACCTACTGAGAGGGGTTGACTAGTATGTTAATCACATTAGACTCATCCTCCAAACTAGATTGCATGTTTAGGTGAATAGTAAGGGTGCTCTTATGAACTGGAACATAACCCATGTTGGCTGATGGCCAACTAGGGTATCTTCCATCTTTGGAACTACCTCTATTTCTACCTCTGCCTATGCCTGGTGAAGGTTGAGTCATCCTACTCACATGTCCATATGAAGGAATGAACTATGGGTGAAATGAAATATGCGGATATATTTCTTCTTTAATTCCCATTTTTTATTCACTTGGACTTTCCTTTTTCTTTTCTTTTTCTTCATTATTTTTCTTTTGAATTTGAGTTTTGTCCAAGTTTACGAGAAAGGATGTTTTGAGGAAGATAGTAGGTTGCATCTTTATATATCTTAATCTCACTAACTGAAAATAGCTTTTCATCTCCTTTGACACAGCACTCAATCCCATCCTTCCTGAACAAAGCGATGAACGAAGTATTCGAATCAATGATGTAAAACTTGGCTTTAGTCTTCCAGTCACCTATCTCCAAAGGTAACACTATGAAACCTAAAGCCCGCTCACCTTATTCATTGAATCCTCTCAACATCATCCGATCTCCTCGGAGTGTGGAGATGTCGATCCTCAAATAGGCAAGGGTCTTTAGACTCATAATGTTCATCGATGCACCTAGATCGATGAGAACTCTAGCAAGTTTGAATCTGCCCATGTCAAATGTAATATAGAGGGGACGGTTGTACTTCATGTCCCTTAGAAGAAGGTCTTCATCTATGAAGTGACCCCTTGAGCTTCTCTGGAATAATGTGCCTCCTCACCAATAGCAGTCTGTTGAGCTAAGCATATCTCAGAATCAAGGAGAGTCTTGATTAATGATTCTCTCATCCTTTGGATAAGACAAGGGCATCATATATGCTTAGCTTAGATGGCAACTTTCTCAGATGAGAGAGGACATTATAGTCCACCTTGGGCTGATCCTCCATAAGCATATCCAAGGGTGGAGCATCCAAGAAGGGGCTTCATCCTTGAACCAATGACTTATTTCCTCATCTTGAGGTGCTATCCTAGAGGAACCTCCACTACGGAGGTTGACTTGGTGATCTCTTGTGGCGGATAATGAAAGGTTCTACCATCAAAGCAACCTACGCCTTCTCCTATGGGACCCTCGAAATTATATGATTCCAAGTCTATCTCAAGAGGTGAACCCGTAGTATTTAGAGTAGGAAAATCCAACTCTTAATCAGAAAGAGGAAGATCAAAATTGTTATAGTTGTTATTTAGACTTGAAGAGTTATTAGGAATACATTTAGATAACCCATAACAAGTGACACAGATGTAATTCAAGCTAGTTTTATTCTTAAATTTCTTGTATTTGATAGGAGGTACAAAGTAAAAATCAAGTAAAGTAAGACGGGTGAGAGATTTGATGCCCTCATCCACCGATATAAGATGTCCACTAGCGAAAGAAGAACTAGCCAAAGTAGCCGAATACAATGGTGGATTACAGTCGGACTCGATGGTTGCACTACTAGCTATCCCGGGCACATGCTCTGTCAAGCACGATGGTATTGCCGAAGCTTCCTTTCCTTGAGTTGGCTCTAGAAACTTGCAAACCTTTCTTGTTATTAGAGGTTTAAGCTGACTCAGGCACCTGCAAGGAACGTTTCTTGATCTTCTAAACAATCTTTTTATAGGTTTTGGATAAGGAGATATCCTAACCTTCTTTGGTTTTGGAAGGATTGCAAGTATCTCCAAAGATTACCCTAATGGAACTGGATGATTGTTCCATAAAGTATTCCTTCGGGATAACTATAGCACTAGCCTTGAAGCTATTTTTAAGCTAGTCCTTAAATGTGAAACAATCTTCCAAAACATGACCTAGCATATGGTGGTAAGGGCAAAAGTTAGGATCATGGCTTTTGCCCACTTCCTCTGGTTTCCTAGGTTTGGGTAGCTGAAAATCAGCCTTTTTTTAAGAGATTCTTAAAAATCTTCTTGATTAGCTCCCTCTTAAATGAACAAGGCTTATTGAGTTTATCCAAAAGAGTGGGTAGACCATAGCTACCAGAGATGCATGTGTATTGTCACCGATGATGTGGTCGAGGAGGAGTGAGTATGCCATGGAGGTTGTCAGGGCCCTAGGCTACCTGGTGGTGGAGGTTGAAGCATCAGCATGAGATTTCAAACTACGCCTGCTTGTTTCCTATTATCCACTATTGTCACTACCCCGGGCTTCTTCTCATATACCTTTTATGGGTTTGGCTTTAATGGTACATCTAGAAAATGTAACTATTTGGCTTCTCCTTGCAAGCTAGCCGCCTTATTGATTAATTTCTCAAAGGTTTTGATGGTGAAGCCCTTAAGAATGAAGGAGACTGGGCCATGGATATTCTTTAGAAGAATCTCCATGGCATATTCTCATTGTGATTCAGATTTCATACTCGTTATATCATCGAGAATGTAGTGACACACTGGTGTTATGCTACAAATGAGATTACCAATAGTGACCCTTTGCTAAGCTGTAGCAATGTAATATCCAATTAGTTTATTCCTAATTAAATTTATTTTAGCTAATTAACCCATCGCATCGAGAATCTGTAGCTCCAAGATGCAACTACTGGATTAAAGCATTCATGCAATTCCTTAGAGCCATCCTATATGGAGATAAGATGTTTGTACCGTGTGTACATCAATTCCAAACTCCACTTCTCGTGGCAACCCGTAATTCCTCCGTAAATACATCGAAATTCAAACAAGGAATGTTTTCACCAAACACCTCCTTATTCAACACATCTAATTTGCTAAATACAATTTCACCGCTTCTTAAATATTTACTCAACTTCACCGCACTAAAGAAGACACGACATTCTTATCATAAGAAAAATAAAATAATAAACATGTTGTAAATGCAGTAATGTGATAAACAGGGAAATGTCAGGAAAATTATGATAAGAAGGCTATGTTATAAATCTATAGATAGTAAAAGTTCGACGAGATGAGCCGAAAGGGATCTTAGTATCCTGACTCGACATTTTGAGGTTGGAGCCGTAGTCGTCAACCTGTGTCGGGGACGTTAGGTAAGTATTCCACCTTACCTTCACTTTAGTCGACGCCTGATGACGACCCTTTGTTATGAAGTCAAAACCTATAATTATAAATGATATTTCTAGAAAATGATTTGGCCTCATCTAATTTATTGAGAAAGGATATCAAATTCACAACCTCATGAAAGAGTTTTCAAGAATTGAAAAAGTATTTGACCACTACCCCAGTTTTAGCTATTCCACCAGGGACTGAGGGATTCCAAATTTTTAGTGATGCATCTTTAAAAGATTTGGGTTGTATTTTAATGCAGAACAGAAGAGTAATTGCTTATGCTTCGAGACAATTAAAATCTCATGAAAGAAATTATCCCGTGCATGATTTAGAGTTAGTGGCTATGATTTTTGCTCTTAAAATTTGGAGATATTACTTGTATGGAGTGAATGTGAAATTTTTACTGATCATCAGAGTCTTAAATATATCTTTACACAAAAAGAATTGAATCTAAGACAAAGAAGATGACTTGAGTTTATTAAAGATTATGATTTAGATATTCAAGATTGTCTGCAAAGCTAATGTGGTATGATGCATTGCCGCAAGTCCATGGAAATGCCATGGGATTATTATTCAAAAGTCGAGTCGAGAATTGAGGCTCTACTGTTAGATTCAAGATATCGATTTATATCAATCGACAGTGCAATCAACTTTATTTGATAGAATCAAAGCTGAACAAAAACTGGATCGTGGATATCAAAAATTCATTGAACAAATCCAAATTAGTCAGAAGCCTTCAGATTGACCCTAGAAGAAGGGTAGGGGGTCATCTGGGGTGTGACAAACAAACCTCTTAATAAAGAGTTGCTCTAACTCAGCAAAAGTCTTTACTAAACTATTAGGAAGTTCAATATACCAATCGAAAGCTATCCCTACTTAGATGAAGAGACTAAGAGTAAAGCATCACCGCAACCAAGATTGCAATAACAGCTCAAATGGGTGATGTCGCCGAAGTTTCCATCAAAACTCTTGAAGGAAGGTGGCATAAAACCCTAAGATATTGGATTGCATTAAAATCCTTTGGTGGTCTTTTTGGCCGATGATCCTCCATTGGGCTTAAGCCAATGCTTCCTTCACCTACTGCTCAACCATAGACTTGATATCTTTTTCCTGTAAGGAGGTACTATCCACTACCTTTCTATACATGCTGGAGGTAAATCTTGGCTAGGTCCAAGACATGCACCAACTCTGGCTGACTAGTCTCAGCTGTGGTAGGTTGAACTGCTGGAGTTTGGTTCTGCAATGCTAAGACAGCTGCTAACATATCCTCAAGCCTCTTCTCCATCCTATCTATCCTTCGCTTATTTTTTTGCTGGAGGTGTGAAAGTGGGTCAGGTCTTCCCCGCCGCCCTCAACACCTTCCATAGCCTGATTTCTCTGAGGAGGGATCCCCTGGTATCTACCATGCAAACCTCTGCTGAGTCTCCCAACAAATCATCTTCGTTGGGATCGAAGCTGGTCTTCTCCTCATCAGACCAGTTATATCCTAGGATCTTCTTCTTCTCCATGAAATAATGAGCTACTATGTCATCAAGAAAATGATCTATCAGAATTGGCATAAATTATTTTGGCTGATCAGGTTATGTCATCATGTACTGTGAAGCACCGGACCTCCCCTGCTGTTGGAGAATCAACCCTATGAGGGTTGTACTCATTGGAAGAGATACACTCCTGACTGTTACTAACTCTGTAT
The DNA here is from genome assembly GCA_021442155.1 of Cymbidium sinense. Classification (NCBI taxonomy): domain Eukaryota; kingdom Viridiplantae; phylum Streptophyta; class Magnoliopsida; order Asparagales; family Orchidaceae; genus Cymbidium; species Cymbidium sinense. The sequence goes on from CM038228.1 coordinate 40,309,898, forward strand.
GGGCTGACACTCCTAGGAGGTTCTATCATCATAGGTGTAACTGGGTGGTTGCCACCTTCTCCCTCTATAACCGATGTAACCATCCCTAGCTCCTATTATGGTGGTGATGGTGAAGGGATGACCACTATGCTTCGGGGTCGCCATTCCTTCCGCACCATAACTGGGGTAGAAGGTCAAGTAGGAGAGCTCGGCTTGCCACAGTAGGAAATGTAGATGGAATGGGATCTCTTGGCCATAGTTGGATCACCAACGGGGTCCTCTTCTCCCCGGATGTGTCCTTCATGGCCTTTGGGAGAACTGGAGATATTTAAACATGAACGAGCGATGATGGACGGGGGGTAGAGCAGTGTGGTGGAGACACCACCAACTTTCTCAGAACAGGAGCTCTCCTTCTGTGATGGGTAGTCCCCATAAGTAGAATAATGTCTATGTGTTCGACGCAGGTAGCATGCCTTACAGCCTTTTATTCTTTTTGTGATTAGCTTTATAAACTGATTGATGATTTATTTAGCTTTTGCATTAAGTGGCATCTTTTTCTAGTTTCTTATTTACTTTATGTATGGTATCGATGTGGATTAGACTCTTAGAGAAAAATAAATCTTTTATCAAACTTAACAACTCAAAACTATAAATTTTTTTTTTAAGAACTCATAATCTCACATAAAGCTTAAGTTTAAAATCAAAATAAAAGAATTAGAAACCCCTTAGTTGGATGAATATTTCTTTTACAATATCATGCACAAATGCATCTTATTTCACTCTTGATTGGAGGGCTTCCTTCTTTGCCAGAGAAACTTAACTTGACCTTTGAGATCTATGGTGAAAACACACCTCCTTCTTTCTTACTGATTTTGGCCGATAATTTTATTTCTCATGCATTAAGCATATGAATCCTATTAGCCTGAGTCAAAATAATTATCCAAAAATGAAAATAAAATAAAATTTAAATTACATTAGATTTAGGTCATTTGAAGCACGTCCTTGCATAATCTAGTCTCTTTAGGGAGTGAGTTTAAGGACTTGGCCTCTTTCTAAATAAATAACTATCTAGTTATCTTTCATAAGCATAAAACTTGTCTATATGTATTTAAAATCGTAGGAGTTAGTTGGCAGCCACTCCCAGGTGATTGTAAGTCCAAGCAGTCCGGTGGTTTGTCCTCTCTTATGGAGGTCAACCAAATACTCATTTTTGCCTTAGATTTAGGTTGTGCGTTCGACCCTCGCCAAAGCTCCCTAGATTTAAGTTCTGAGGTTACTTCTCCCATTGTAGGCCATAAGCTTAATTTCTCACCTCTTTGGCATTTCCTTAATCTTGTGTTAAAGAATTATAAGTCCTAAATTTCTAATAAAAAATTCAACTCAAACATATTAAATCAATTTCAAAAATATAAAGCCCAACTATAGGATAGTTTGAGATTGCTCACTAGGTTTTCTAGCATCGTGAGAATCTCCTACTTATCTTTCTTTTGGCTTCGATTATAACTCCCTCTCTTTGATCAATCTTATTTGATCTTCAAAAATGAACTAATCGATTGATAGTCATTTCATATTGAAATCTTTAAAGACAATAATCATTTATCTTAATCGAGAGTTTTGCTAAGGAATCCCCATTCCTTATGATGTAATTAACTATGGGGCCTTGCCTCTGTAGGAAACTTAACGAACCTAGTTTAAAATAAACCTTACTTTACTTTTTCATGTAAAGTGGGGGAAGAATCTCTAGTACATATGCAGACTCATCATCCTTAGGAGTCCTTATTGAGGTGATTAGGTCTATTAAAGGGTAGTTACTTCTATCTTTTAAGATATTACACGATTCCTTGATGATGTACCCTATCACCTGAATAAGCACATCTACGGATTTGCATGGCATCCTAAAAAGATGAATTTTTATATTCTTGTCTTTTCACCACAAATTGAAGGTGACCATATAGAATTTTTTCTCCACAAATATAAATGAGAATATAAATGGGTTATGAGAAAATCTTTTGAGTTTGGAGTGATTTGGATTTGATTTAAGCTAAGTCCATAAGATGAGATCAAAAGGCTTAGGAAATATTTTGGAATTGGAATTGATTATGGGTTTCAATTATTTGGAATTGATTCATAATTTGAGAAAATTAATTAAGCTGGAATTGATTTAAGATTTGAGTTTGAAGTTTGGTTTGAAAGAAGGAAGCAAGTATTGGGCTCAAGCTATAAGGTAGGCAAGTCCTCCTAATACCCCTAAGATATAACCTATTTTTATGACTAACTCTTCTAAGTCTCTAGGGTTAGGTTAAGTGTTCACCTAATCACTAGAAGTGTCTTAAGACTAAGGAACTCTGTGTTAAGAGTCCTTATGTATGGGAGAGGCTCACTCCAAAAGTGAGGTCAACACCCTCATACACATATTCAAAAATAAACACCACAATAATACAAAATCAAGTCCAAGAAGCTCGTGATCATATCTATGATACTGAGGTGAAGAGATCCTGTGCAAATTTACTATGGCACATTTGATTGCTGCAGGACGGATATCGGATGGCGATTCTTTTGTGAAGAATGAGCAGAAGGATTTACCCATTTGACTGAAAGATCTTTCAAGCGGAGTTTATTCTGAAAGGTTTTATGTGCTTATTGAGAAAGTTTCCCAAAGAGGCCGACCTGCTTCCAGCAATGTAGAAGAGGAAAAGGAGCGAGGTGATGGTGATATCGATCAAAAAGAGCCCTTTCGAAAAGTGTCCAAGGATCTTCATTCACGGAATCATTCCAGTGTCGACGTCAAGAACTGTAACATGCTCATCATCTTTTATTTCCCATTGCTTAACGTAATTTTTTATTTTATTTGATATCGAAGAAGCAAGAACTGACTTCAAAATGAACATCTAATGACCGAATTGAGTTCGTGAAGGTCAAGTTTCTCCATGAAAATATAAGCGGTATGTGGAGAAAGTAAAAGATGTCCGTGTTGGAGAATCAACTTGATGAGTGCAGACCGAGTTGGCACTGCGTTTCTTTCTTTTCGCCGTGGAAGTTGAGCGACTGGATGAATTAGTGGAGGCGGAACAGAGTTGGTTATACAAAAAAGATCTCAAGATCTTTTCCGAGAAGGTTTCGTGTGTCTGGCAAAAAGAACCGAGTTACGCTTGCCTTTTCGAGAAAGAGGTCGCCTTATCTCGCGTGAGCGGATCACAGTCTGGAGGACTTCAAGAACTCGACCAAGAGTATCATACGATCACGCTCGTGAGGCCGAGATCACGTATGATGAGGTGAAGGCTTTGAGCAGGTTGATGAAGGCTTCATCCGAGGTTAAGGGGACACGCGCGATCGCAGCTGAGGTGTTGAGGTCCTTTCTCCTAGCCTAGCTTCCCCTTCTAATGACGAGATGACTCGATAGTTCTTCATCATCTAGAGACCATCAACCCAGTTGTCCTTTATGTTGCATGCTGTTGTATATTATTTCATTGATTGTACTTGTATGTTCACAGAAATATTAACAATAAAAAAATTGTTGTGAATATTTCCTGAGTCAGGTGTCAAAGTGTACTGATGATAAAGATTCGCCAGAAGAGATCATCGAATCCCTTGTGATAATTCGATTCTAAGATCATTACGAGCTACTTGATGACAAACTTTTAATATATTTATAGAGGTTCTCGTAACCTCTCGATCTATCTAGGTTGTGTATCTGGAGCGCTTACTCGATGATGTTAACTGTTATGGAGAAAGTTGTAGGCGTATGAGGATTGCCAACTTATCCAAGGTTGTTTATCGAGCTACTCGACGATGTTAACTCAGATAGAAGATCGATCGAATTCTGGGATCGATCTTACGAATGAGATACAACAATAATATATCTCGAGTCCGTGTTTTAAAATGCAAGCATCAAAAAAAAGTCACAATAAGTATGAGAACTTTAACATGATAGATAAATCCAAACACCTTGATGCCAAGGTTGGACAATAAGTACGACAAATAGAGTATCGATAAATGTTTAATTCGATAACAACAATTGCAATACAAACATACACGATGATAATATTTTCCGCATTCACTAGAATAAAAAAGCTGATACATCACTGGTAGTACTTCTGGAGGTTTGTAGCATTCCAGGTACGTGGGAGAGTCTTCCCATACTATCCTTAAGCTTGAACGTGTCAGGCTTGATTTTAGACACCACCACATACGCCTTCCCAAACCGGTGAGAGTTTGTTCTGTTGGGCCTTTTCCGCCGAGTGAGACTCGAGAGGTCCCCAACAGATATTGGTCGGTTTTACCCTTCTTGAAACCTCGAGCAATCCTTGTCGATAGAAGCCATTCTGAGTCGACATGTCGCGTCTCGCAGAGATCCGGATGGAATCAAGCTTATCGTCGTTATCAAAGTTATGGGTTCTGGGCTCGACCATGTCGACCGGAATAACAGCCTCGCCCAAAACACGACAGCCTCTCCGTAGGGTCCTGATGTAGGTAAGCCCAAAGAACATTGGATAGTTCTCTCGCTTGCCCCTTCGGGCCTTTAGCCCTTTAAGATTGTCCTATTGGTGACTGGCCCATTTGCCATGTGGATACGTGGATTAACCTGATATGTAGCCCCCGGAAAGATGTGAATGTCTTTCTGAATCAAGGCCCCATTATCTGATGATTTTCTGAATGCCAAACGACAAATAATATTTTTCCGCATAAATTGCTTGGCATTTGTTTGATTTTGGCCGCTTCGCTTCCACCCACTTCGGAAGTAATCAACGGCCAAGATTATGAATTTTCGCTGCGTGGCAATGGGAAAGGGTCCCATTATATCGATCCCCATTGAGAGGCCACGCTCGATTGTGGTGAGTTCTACGATGGTGTATGAGTGAGATTGGAATGTAACCGACACTTGTTACACTTCTTTACAAACTCCAATGCGTCTTCTTCATTGGCCAAGAAAAACCTCATTTTTTGAGGGCTTTTCCTCCCAAATGTTCACCTCAATGAACCTCTCACAGATAAGCCTCAAGGTGGTAGACACTTTAAGGCTAAGAAGGACCGCCAGAGTCACCGACATTATGGTGAAGTTCGCGCCTGAGACGGATAAAGACGGGGGTCTGCTGGCAAGGCCCCGCTTTGAAGAAAGGACATGATCGTCAATCCATGAAGATTCTTTGGGTCCTCCAGATTGTATCACCCAAGGGCCTCAATACCGGGAAAGTGGATGTCCTCTATGTATTTTCTCTTGAAAAGATCTCCGTGGCTAACTTGAGAGGGCATCCGCCGCTGTGTTCGCTTCCCTTAGAATATGAGTTATCCGATGGGTCTCGATTCTCGCAAGAAGTGACTTTGCCAAAAGACTGATCGGCAAGTCATGATGACTGCATCAAGTCTCCTTCAACCTGAGGCCACAAGTGAGTCTGTAGATGGCTAAGTTCCTCAAGCCTAGCCTTAGTCCACGAGGGCCTCAGACCGACATTATTGGTGGTCGGAACTTTAGAAGGCACTCAAAAGTTATTTTACTTGGGAGATAAGCAAAATTCCGCCGACGAAGTACCAAGCTCCATCAATATATAATGTCCATTGATTTGTCATGGAGTGATGAATGACTGCTCGTGTGGTGATGGATGGTACATTCTACAACGGTCGAAGCACTTGTGACTTTATATCGACGCGGAAGAAAATGGATGTCAAACTCTCCAAGCTCGACCGACCACTTCATCAACCCTTCCGATACATCGCTTTTGAATAGTTCTTAATGGAAGATGAGTGTAGACGCTGATGGTGTGGCACGAAAGTACCGCAATTTTCATGCAATGCACTAGGCCAACGCCGTCTTATCTGCAATGGATAGCGCCCTTCGACGAAAGGATTTCACATCATAAATGAGTCGCAGTAATGAATTCTCCTCGACGACGGAGCTTACGCATGAGAAGAAACAAAGATAGATGTACGCCTTCTCTCGGATAGCTTTGATAATGAGGGGAAGCTAAATGACGAAGTTACTCAAAAGCAATCGACATTCATCCGTCTAATCGAATCCATTTCCTCGCACCCCTTAAGATTTTGAAGAATGATAGATACTTATCTCCGAAGCCAAGAATCGTGATAAAGTCAATCCTTCCGCCAAACGTTGGACTTCCTTGATCGTTTGAGGTGACATGTCCTGAGTGCTTTTATCTTCTGAGGTTGGCCTCTATCCCAGTGACCATGAAGCCTGGGAATTTCGAGGAAACTCCAAAACGCACTTGCTTGAGCCGCATCTTATAGTGTCAAGAATGTCAAAGCATTGCAGATCGTAAATATGTCGTGATATTTCCAAGCTCTTCACCAAAGATATCATCAACATACACCTCCATATTGCCCTATAAGATCCTTGAAGATCTTATTCATAAGCTGATATTGCTCCAAAGATTTTTAGTCCGAATGGCATGACTTGATAGCAAAGATAGTCCTTATCCTGCTTGGAAGGATGTTGCTCATCTGCTTTGTTCATCCCGATTTGATTGTAGCAATGCATCCATGAAGCTCAAAGATCTGATGTCCCCGATGTCGCATCAACTAGTTGGTCGACACGAGGAAGGGGAAGCTATCTTTGGGCATGCACGATTAAGGTCGTGTAGTGATGCACATTCTCCGTGAACTGCCTTTATTGACTAACACTACGTTAGCCAACCGTGTAGTAGAGACTCGAATGAACTTGACTTCCGTAAGTTTGGTGATTTCTTGTTCTATGACCGCAATCGCTCGTAAGCGTTCTTTTCTTCAGACACCGGCTTGTAGGTTGAGTCAACTTTGAGGGAGTGCGTAATGACTTCCGGTCAATGCCCGTAATATCGAGCGCCCGAAAGATATCTTGATTTTACACGTAAAATCTACGATTCGATCGACAAAGAAACGATCCCACCTTCACCTTCGCGATGGATCAACTTCGAGATAGAAGACAAATTACATCTTCAACCGGAGAAGCCCTTTCGTGAGGCATCCTCATCTCGTAGATCAAGTTCTCGATGTTGAGGGTTACCGACGAAATGGTCGCTTGCTTGATATAAAGACGCCAGGTTATCCGTTGATTCCCACTTACCATGCGCCGATGCCGGTGTCGGAATTTCATCTTGAGGTGAGACAATGATGTGATCCAATAATATGATCGGAGAGGTCTCCCAAATATTGCATTGACGCTGACTCGTGACTTGACTACAATAAATTGTATCAGTGGGTTGCGGTCGGGAAATTCTCCAAGAGTTACGGAAGACCGATTGTCCCTTCCACTAATACACATTATCAAATCCATATGGACCGGTTGAAGCTTCTCTTTCTATACCCATGCTAAGTGGGAGTAAAAAAGAACATCAACCGAACTCCCATCAATATCAATATCCTTTAATATTGAAGCATGGATCACCACCCCGACCGATGACAAGGGGATCTTGATGTGGGATGCTAAGCCTCTAGATCTAAATCATCAAAGGTGATAGAATGGTCAACCCGAGACTTCTTCGCCCGCTCTGGGGCGAATGAATATTTGGCTGATAACACCGCCCCCGCAATTGTTTATCTCACCGCCATGTTCCTTCGAGTTGGTTGCCCCAAAGATTTGGACGAGGGTTGGTTTTGTATAAAATGGCCTAGATACGTCTTTCAATCTCCTCCTTCAATTGGTGGCACTCTTCGTGGTGCTCTACCACGGGTGAAAGTGTAATTCTCTCGATTTCCAATTCCAAGCTTTAAAGGTCGCGCCACTGACGCTATCCTCTTCCGAATAGCCAGAGATGTTCACGCATGACGGTTGAGAGTCAGATATTTCCTCTTGAGTCATCCGAGGTCGCCGAGGAGGTTTTGGGGAGGTTGTCGCTTCTCGAGATGTTTGAACATCACCTTTGGGAACCTTCTTCCGCTTGTCTTGGTGGTTCAAACTGCTGTCGATGAGCACCGATACCACGGAGATTTGTGCCTCTATTCTGGGACCAGATAGAATGGACTGCTCGCATTAATGATGAATAAGTATCCCGCCGGAGTCCTCCGGAAGCACGCCTCAAAAGTTCTCGATCTACTGTATCTATTCGTCGTGAGGAGAACCTCCGGAAGTATTCTTTGAGGGACTCTCCATCGCTCCGGATTCCTGAGAGATGTGATGAATCCGATGATTCTCTTGTTCGCCAGAACTGCTCTACAAAAAATCGGCGAAGCTCTCCAAATGATTGACGGACCCCTTAAGAATAGAACCAAGTACCGCCCTTTGAGAGTCGCCGGGAATACCGACACAAGAGAGTCATTACGCCGAATGTGCATGATCGCTCAAAGTGATCGATATGCTCGCTGACGGCGGCCATCGTAGTGGTCCATGCCGGAAGCTTGAATCTCGCCGAACGGGTATCGAGATGATCTCGCCGAAGGGACGAAGTTTTGGAAGAGGCGGAGAATGGATCATTCGATTGTTCCGGAACTCTTCCCCGCACCGCCGTAGTTCATCGGTATAAGCGACGGAGTTTCACCGATACGAGTGAGCCATTCGGGGTGAGTGAGAACCGGCAGATCCGTAAGTTCAAAGATCTGAGCGTGTGCGGTTCTTTTGATCCGCATTCCTGCAATCTCGTGAAGAAAATCGATTATGCCAGGGCCGGAACCTCGTGTGGCTCTTCCAGCGTGTTGGAACGCTTTGCCCTTCGGCGGAGTCAAGAATTTCGCTCGGGAATCCTCCATCCTTGAACGCGATCTTCCAAAGAGGGGCCCCACGACCCTCACCGGGACGTAAGTCATGTAGAGAAGTGTTGGAGACTTGGCGTCCTTGATCCTGAGAATGAGGAGTGTTGGAGCGCAAACCCCGTTGACCAACCATATTGGAGATATAGTAATGGGGGAACTGTATTTTCCCACAGACGGCGCCAAACTGTTGCGTGCTAGAGAATTTTATTCCGGTAGATGCGAGATCTTCGTCGTAGCCCAAAAATTATCCAACACACAAGCGATATGAACACGGGGTTATACGGAAAACCCGCATGGAAAACCACGGCCTGCCCACCAGAACTTCGCTATGTGTTCAAAAGATACGGTCGCTTCGCTAGTCGGAGAAGAAGATGTTTGGGCAAACAATATTCCGAGTGTAGACAATATCTTAACCAACCCAAGGGAGAAGTTTCCCAAAAGGCAGAATCGATCTTCTGGGAGCAACCTCGATCTTCGTGAGAAAGGAGCGAACGGTCTTTTCTAGTTTATCTCCTGAAGCTCGATCTTCGCACTATGGACTTGGTGATAGATCGTGCCAAGACGGTGGTTCTCGACTCCTCGTCTTCAAATCGATTTGGCCCCTAAGGTGAGAATGAAGCTCTATTTATAGATTTTGGGAGTGCCTTGTAAATTGCGGAAAACTCCAACCACTCCCATCTGACGGCCTACGATCCCCGATCGACGATGTATTTTGATGATCCGGTGCCTTAATGATGTCTGAATTGGTGATCTTGGATTCGGATTCGCCTTGACGAGCGCCGATCCGACTATAAATATGTCGCCAGTGACCATCATGGATCAGATCCATTTTCATGCCGATAGCTGATCCGATGACAGGACGCACTACGCTGATGCCGCTATGCTCGCCTCATCGGACTCGCTTGACCGTAAGTAAATCTGAGATCGGGCATTTCAAAATACCTCGAGATTCGCTGATCGATTAATTTTCATCAAATGTTTAAAATTCTTTAGCTAAATTTATTAAAATGACACCCTCATTATCAAGATGAGAGAATTGAGATCTTAAACTAAATTTGAAAGAAAAAAAAAAACCTAGTGATGTGAAAAAAGTAAAAAAATTTCAATGTCATATGTAACGACTAACACAAAACGATTATTACTAGCAACATCCTGATATCATTGTTCAACTATTTTTTCTTGACTATCATCACTCTACTATTATTGTCTGATCATCATTATCAAATATCAATCACTATTAAATACTTCTCCATCAATCTATATTACAACTATAGGAGATAAAGTTAAAAATAAAAAATAAAAAAAATAAAAAATAAAAATAAATAAATAAAAAATAAATAAAACAAAAAAAACAAAAAATAAATAATAAAAATTTAAAAAAAAAAAACTATAGGAGATAAAGTTAATATTTCTAATTTTTTTTAATCATATATTTTTCAATCTAAGGAGATAATATATTTAGTAACATTTTTTTTTTTTGTCATTTGCAACATTTTTAATTATGTGTTTTGTGTACTCATGTAATCTATAGAGTTATTCCCTTGCTAATGTAACATGAGTTACTAAAGCTATGACTTGAATTGTTAAAACTTAGGCTCCAACCACTTTTATTTCATGAGAATATAAGAGTTTAGCTTCTCCCTCATGATATTTGATCACAACCACCTTTAATCCCATTTAATCATTCAAATTACATGATATTATATGCCCTTATCCTTGCTTCTTAATTTAAGGTGAATTAGCTTTTGTATAATGTACATACTTGTTATAACAATACATATGTCAATATTAAGCCATTTGTATGATGACTAGCTATATCTATGACTATTTAGATAAATCATTAAACTTTTATGAGATCGATGTCTATTTTTTTATTTCAAGGCATTATAATAGATCAAATATATAGACATAAAATACATATACATATATCCTCCTAATTAATGGTGAAATCAGTATATTTTTACTAAACTTTTAATACTATATAACACGCTAATTATTCTCCTAGATTTCCCATCTCTAGCTTGCCCCTATATTTTTTACTAAGCTTTTAATACTATATAACACACTAATTATTCTCATAGATTTCGCTACTCTTAGCTGTAGACAATCACCACTCCTAGATTTCACCATACCTCTTTTTAATCAATGATATATAAATATCAGTATAATATAATAATAAACTTTTTATGATTTACATACAAATAATCATAAGCACCAATTTGCTAAAAATCATCTTAGAAAAATAATAACTTTTCATTTATGTAATATAAAATTGATAAGTGATAATTAGATGACATCAATTAGATTACTAGAATATATTGCTAGTTCTCTTTTATTATTTATATTATATGACATAATACTTTGCATTTATATTTTAATAGATAAATGTTATTTATTAGATTTAAATTATTAAATTTATTCATTATAAATTTTTATCATCCTAGATTTTTCTAAGTTCTATCCTAGGAGTTCTACACAAAGCCACAAAACATAGGTGCAAACGGATCCTAATAATTTGCCGTGCCATTTTTCAAGCTGGCCTCATCCGGGTTGAACCTCATATGAAGAAACGCTGACGTGGCAGCCATCTCACTGCTTAAACCTCCGCGATCTATTCTTTCGTTCTCAACCAATAAGCTTCGAAAATTTATAATCGAACAGTCTACATTCGCTTCCCTCGGATTACGACTCCATCCAACGGTTAAGATGATGCCCCGCCTTCTATAAAGTTACCTCATTCATCCTCCGTCCTATTCAAGTGGCCGGAAAGAACAGCGGAGGCGAGATGTCTGGAAGAGGGAAAGGCGGAAAGGGTTTGGGGAAGGGTGGTGCGAAGCGCCACCGCAAGGTTCTTCGCGACAACATCCAGGGCATCACCAAGCCGGCGATTCGCCGATTGGCTCGTCGAGGCGGAGTCAAGCGTATAAGCGGGTTGATCTACGAGGAAACTCGCGGTGTGCTTAAGATCTTCCTCGAGAACGTCATGCGACGCGGTTACCTATACGGAGCACGCTAGGAAGACTGTTACGGCGATGGACGTCTATGCTCTGAAGCGTCAAGGCCGCACTCTTTATGGTTTTGGTGGTTAAGGTGGTCGAGCTTTCTTCATGTAAAGTAGGGTTTTTGTGTTTGGGGGGTGGGGTGGGCGAAAATTGAAAAATGTTTGGTCGTTGGGTGTGTTATGCTGTACTTTGACATTACTGGCTATCTATTGGGTCCTTTTTTATTAAGGGGTTTATTCCTTCGTTTGATGATGTTCTTCATCTAGGGCTGCGTTTAATATAAAATTTTCGCGTATTTAGTGAAACTGCTGAAGATAGAAGGATCCTGTAAGCTGCTTATTTTTCCCCTTTATCTGAAAAATTCTCATCGGTAAAAGTATTCTCTGATGCGTGACTGTTTTGTTGATGATTGTCGTCACTTCTGATTTTTATAGATGTTTTAATTCACATTTATGTTCATTATGTTAGTCGCTTCAAAATTCCATTGTGATGTGAGATATTTACTTTTTAACTATTTATAATCAAGGCTAATTTTCTAGCATATTTGAAAGTATTTTTGGCTTCATCCGACAGACTAATTAATTCTCTAATAATTTCTTGAAGATTTTTCAGAGTTTAATATAACATTATATATTGAAACAAATTACAACCTTTTTTATTAATAGACAATTGAATGACAGAGTTAAGAGAAGTTTTCTATAATCTTATATAGGTTAAAGTGATGGTTATCTTTTGTAGTGCATTTCGCTGTGGCTTAGATTGCCCTCTCTCTCTCCCTCTTGGCTTTCATCTTACTAATAAATAACCAATCGGTTGGGAAGAGACCCCAAGCAAACAGAGAGCAGCTCTTCAGGAGGCTCATTATTTTTAAGTGCCAAATCATGAAGTTGATATAGGCATGGTATTATTGATGAGGACTTAATTTTAACAGTTTTATCAAATAATTAGTTGGCAATTACTTATTTTCTAGTGCTAATCACACTTAACAGTTTAATTTTTGTCGTACGGCATATAGCAAAATTTTGATGATTGCTTTCTCTGTTTCTCAATCTCATAGCTTGTTCGAAAACACAATACTTCACAAATTATAAAAAAAAAAAATTTGATTGGTGTGTTATATTTGACATATATATTTTCAAAGAAGCAATTCATACATTTCTAGAAAAACCTTTACTTGCTAATGGCACTGGTGTTAACGTTGGTTTTGCTATTAATTTAGTTGAATAGAAATATTATTATAGACAACTAAATTTATTTTTCTTCACTTAAAATTAATTCAAGCGCCACAATTACTTTTGCAGTAAGATCCACGAGACCACTCTTAATCTTTGGCCCATTCTTTGATTGAAATGTAGTTCAAAAATTTTACTAGATTTAAGACTTCAATTATTACCCCATAATTTTTTTTTTTGTTCTGGTAGTGAGTGCTCGACTTGAAGTCTTGAGATTTACTCACTGCCCTTAGCGCAGTTGGTGAGGGCAAAAGTGATTGAATATTTCGACCAGATTGATTTCTCCGCCAGATGCACTACTTTAACGTTAAAAAAGAAAAAATGATATTTGTAGTTTCGTATTAAGTTTGCTGAGATTAATCATTTCAATCACCACAATGAAATAAAAGTGAACATCTCGTTAAAAAAAAAGTCTTGAGATTTCTCATTTTATTTCTAATCAATGCGCTACGTGTTCAAGCACATTATTACTCCAAATTGAAGCGACAAAAACTTAATAATATTAACTATGTAGAGGGTTAGACAAAGATGTAATTTCTTAGAACACGATGAAGAAGATTCATGTAGCTGTATAGTTGTAGAGGCTAGATAGATTCCTCACTCTCAAGTCCTTATAAACAAAATATTAAATTTGTGAAGCTGCAATATTTGGGGCAATAAAAAAAAAAAAGAAAAGCAAACAAATCTCAGGGGTGCTAAATAATTGAACTTTTCACAGCACAACAGATACAATGAAGAGAAGACCGTCATTATATAATCCGTCTACTGAAAATCGTTATCTCCACGCCATAAAGACCCACATTATAATTATAAAAGTAAAACGAAAGAAGAGAACGGAAAATACAGATGAGATGAGCCCTACTAGGTGGAAACTGGAAGGCCATAGCACGGTTCCCATGGAAGCTCCTTTTCAGCTGAAATCCCATCCATTTCTTTTAAAAGCAAGCGTCCAGAAGGCAACAGCAGCATAGTGCAGCCAAACTGTCACAGATAAATAGATTATGTCAGAAATTTCTTCTACAAATATAAGTGAATGCTCTAAATGGAACAATTTTAATCTAGAGTATTTTTTTTTTTTTTTTTTTTGGAATAGGTATCCACCTAATATCCCACTCTTCATGAAAGACTAATCTTATAAAGATTTACATTCATCAATTCCACATACGTCAATCTAACCACGATAGGCTGCTTCTCAAGAAAGGATTCAATTAGGTCGAAGCTCTTGGCGATCACCAATCGAGCTAAGAGACAGTGGGTTGAGAGTATTTTAATTGTTTCGATCTCAGCTTTTTTGTGAGTAATTTCGATTCTCAGGTAGTCAAAACCTTCTCTTTTCAAAGAAAAAAAAAAGAAATTGTGAAGTTGAATCCTATTTGTTAATGACCATGAACAACCTTTCAAGGAAATTTATTTCCGAGTTAATTATCTGTTTGTGTTATGAAAATCTTTGTATACTCTAAAATTAATATTATTTTCTAACAATACTAAATCAAATGACAAATTGACAACTATGAATTAATCATTTTTCAAAAAAAATCCGATTATGACTGAGGCAAATCATATGGCCACTAAATCAATGGGCTTAAACTAGCATCGTTTCTGATTTCGAGATATCCTGTTTAAGCATGAAAAGTTTCTGTTAATATTTGGACTAGCCCAAAAAATTTTGAAAAAAAAGGTACAAGTAACAAGAAATGAAAATTCACAATTACGAAAATAATATGAATTCATTTCATTGAAATATTTCAATTTATAGGAAAAAAGATAAACGAAAATTTTTTGTTCATTTGGCAGCGAGCACATCAAAAAGCAATATAAACGTTATCCCTAAGCAATCCTGTCGGTAGCTGGCCTTAAGGCGTAAGGTGCATGACAGTGCTCCCTGATCAGGCCGCTGCCGGAACCACCCGATCGCCTTAAGCCGGTCGGAATGTAAACGATCCATCCAGTAAAGAAATCTATAATCTATTTGAGTTTTGTACGCCCATATAGGGAAAAGAGAAAAGAGAGGAAGATTTTGATCTTACCATCCCTCCATGAAACTCGGTCCGCTACTCTGCTGCTGACGTGGCGGCTGCTGTGCGTATTGTGGTGGCGGATATCCCCCCGGCGGTGGGTATCCTCCCGCCGGATAACCCTGAGCCGGATAACCAGGTGGCGGATAGGCGTCCTTCTCGTTCCCGTACCCATACCCGTACGGATAACCTATTCACAATCCAATAAAAAAAATACAGTCAGATCTGAAAACCCTAATCCCTTCCTCCAGAGCCAAAACAAAACCCTAGAAATCCCATCCAAGATCTCAAGATCAAAATCCATTACCTTGAGGCGGAGGAACACCAACGGGCGGATTGTTGCTGATTATAATTCATCTTGATCTCGTCGAACGCGACACGAAAATCTGAGAGTTGAGATCGACAGGAGGAACACTTTTAATCTCTTAATTTGGGCGACGCTTTATACATAGAGAGCGAGATTTTAAAATAAAAATAAATTAATATCTGCGAAGCTTCGACCCGGCCCGGCTCGGCCCGCGTGAAAACCGTGTGAAATGCATCGCATTTTATCCTTATAGGCTAAGGTTCCATTGAAGGAGCCGGTCGGTTTATTTGCAAGACCGCTGCGCATGCGGGCTTCATGGCGGTTAACTTATTTTGTTATGGGGAACGTGTGAAAGTTAGGACATTTATTTAACGAAAACATTTATCTATAAATTATAATAATTTATATTAAGATATTTACAAATATAACATATAATTTTTATATATATAATGTCTAACAAATAATATCCAAAATTTAATTTTATATACTTAACATGAAAAATATCATTTATAAAAAAATAAAATCAAAATTTTTATGTATAAAAAAACTAAATCCTAAATAAATAGTAAATTTTAATTATTACACATATAAATATATTAAAATTATATTAGATGTGTAAAAAAGGTGTACATTATCTGATTTTAACAAAAAAAATCCGAATAGAACTAAATTTTTTGAGTAATTTGATTCCGTTTAAAAATATTAATTTAGATTTTGATTTCAATTAATAAAAACTTTGATTTTTGATTTTTGAATCGATTTATTAATTAAAATTTTAGATGGAATCAAATAAATCAAATTTATTTATTACTTGATAAATTTTTTTCAACTATCATTAAAATTTTAATATTTTTAATGCATCAAAATAATTAATTACTTTTCTAATTATATATATATATATATATATATATATATTTGATTATTATTTATTCATTATTAAAAAAAGTACATAATAAATATAAATTTCACAAATACTTTTAAAAATAGTAAATTTCGGTTTATCCAAAACCAAACAAAAATAACCGAACCAAATTACTATTTAGTTTGTTTAGTTTTGTATTCTTTTTAGTCAATTTGATCTAATTTTGTGAGATCCAAAACCAATTGATTTTTAAAATTCATCATCTAAACTATCCAAAGAAACTAAATGCACAGCTAATATATATATATATATATATATATATATATATATATTGCATTTTTTGATTTTTTTTTAATATAATGAATAAAATATTAATTAAATTATTTGAATTACTTTTATTGATTACCTATGAATGTTTATTAATTTAATTGATTAATTTTTAATTTAATCGTAGTGAACGATAATTAATGTTTTGTAAAGCTAAAAGTATTTACAATATATATAATTTCATTTATAATATCATATTTTTTTCATATAATTTTTTAATAAAATGATGTATTTTTTAAAATATAATATTTGTATCCATCAAGATATCTTACACTTATTTTAAACTTACCGAAAATATTTTTGCGTTTAAGGGCATTATAATTTACAATATTTAAGGGTTATGGTTGATGTAAGGTGATGTGGGTGTAACGTGTTAAATTCAGGAGTGGAGTCAACATCAATTTTCAAGATAGATAAATTTATAGTAATGATAAAAATAAAGTGCAAAAAAAATTTAGGAGAGGAGAGCAAATGATTAATTTGATATCTTATATAAGAGAAATTATCAAGTTTAAAATGAGTGGGTGTAACGTGATGTTAATAAGTCTCTTCTCTCTCTCTCTCTCTCTCTCTCTCTCTCTCTATCTAAGTGTAATAAAAAAATAAAAATATGTGAACCAAACAAGCCATTAAACCGTCTCAAACTCGACTTATTAAATTGTGCATATGTTGAGCTTGTTGAGCGGCATTCTTGTGCTCGACCCAAACCTTAAGCTTGTATTGTGCACGACCCAAAACTTGACCTTTTATTCTTCTTTTTTGTCAACAATTGGTCAAATCAAAGCCTTCTCTAGTGCTCTTTCATGATGAATTCTTTTTCTTCAACCATTAATCAAGTCGGATGCATTCTCTAATAAGCTCGTGTGATCGACTTCTTCTTTGGCTAGAGCTCATAAGAAATCTTGTGAGTTTGAAATGATCCAAGAGTGGCATTGCTTTCTTTAGCTTGACTTGTTCTTGAGGTCGAGTTTATGTTTCATTAAGAGACTCAAGCTCGAATTACAAATGACTCGAAGTAGCTCAACCTATTCTCACAGTAAAACATAAATCTCGGGTTTTTAGTTCATACATTTATATAAAAATTTATAACTTTTGTATTATCATATAATTTTATCATTTTCTTTTAGTTTCATGAGAATCACAAATGAAATGAAACAGTTGATCCAAGTTTAATCATTAATAATACTACCACTTGTAAAATTTATTAAATTTACTTAACAACTTTTCTGAACTGGCAATTCTTTACATTTGGGCTTTCTTGATCTAAATGGCAGGTGGTAGAACGGTTATGTCTAATTGGGCATTTTAGGCCCAAAAAAGTACTTTTCATTTCCAAATTTTTGATGGGCTGGCAACGCATTTGTAATATTTATTTTACTGAAAAAATTACTAATAATGATCAGTATTATTAAAAATATTTATTACTGAATTTCACTGTATAACTTCAGCAAAATAATTAAATATAGTCTTTCCTCTTTAAAATATTTCCAAACCCTCAAAAAATTCTCAAACTCATATTTCTAATTAAAAACCATATATTTCTTTTCGGTTATTTAAGCACTATTGAACTTTATTTTTGTCAAAAAAAATCAGAAATAATTAACTTTCTGTTTTTTTTTCTTTTGCTCACGTTTTCTATATTTTTTGATAATTTAAAAATTAGTTGACTTTTAGAGTCATCAGTAAATCTAGTGGTTTATAGAGAGACCTAAATCGATACGTTTATTAGTCAGCACGTATGTAAAATTAATTTATTATATATCTTTGATAATTTTTTTTCAAAATTTATTATTATTTTTATTTTATGTTATGAAATAAATAAATAAATAAAATATAAGTGGATTTATGTGAAAGTGATCTAAAAGTAATATTTTTTAATAAAATTTTAAATTTTTTTTATTTAATTGATCATGTCCTGTCACAAATAAACGTGCTTGATTAATACAGATGATTTTTTTTTCATTCTAAAAAAATTATTTAAGCCATAAAAAATTGAGTAAAATAATAAAAAGAAGTTGAGGAGGGTGGGAACAAAATTGAAATAAGGAATTCTTTATCAAATATTTTTTTATAGGGGGATTTACATACATACCACGCAATTCTTATGAATTTACGTATTTCACATCCAAACTTTAATTTTTACTTAAATAGCACCTAAATCTTTATTATTACATCAAATCCACTGTTACTTTTTTCAAGTGAAATGACTTTTTTTTATAAAGAGTTTTGGTAAATATTCAAAAATACGTAACGCGGTAAGTGATATGTATGTAAATTTCCTTTTTTATATCAACCATGAAAAATATGATGAATTATTCTTCATCAATATCGTAATCTCCATAAATATTTTTCAATGAATTAATCAGATTAATTTTCAATGATGAAAGTTGAAGAGAATCATTGTAAGTCAAGACCGATTAAACTACGCAATGTAAGATATGGTCACATCATCAATCAAAGAGCATTATTCTCCATGAATTAATCAGATTATTTTGCAATGACATTAAAGTTGAGGATTAAGAAAACAAATTAATGATTTTGGATTCAAATCTTTGAAAACTTTCCGTTTGACTTTGTCTTAGTGAGCACAAATTTTAGTTTGTACTTTATAAATATGCATATATGTATATACGAAGATGAATCTCTTTCCATAATTGATGATATTTTTCTTCATATAGATCTCTCTATAAACTTAATTACAAACTAAAATAATTCATTAATTATTTTTAAAATATAATAGCAAATTATTTTTTAATTAAACTAATTTAGTAATTTTTATTTTATATTAAATCACATATTTAATGCCAATTTATTACTTTATTAAGTAAGATAAAAATATTATTTATTAAAAAAAATACTAACCATATAATGTGAACTTGAGGGTTAAGCAATTTCCATTAAGTTGAGTTGAGTTAGTGGCCACGCTTCCTACTTGAGAATTTATTTGGCCCACCCACGTTTTCTCAATCACAGGAAGGCACATCTAACTGCTGCTCTTCGCCTCCTTCTAGTTATCTATTTATAATTTATAGAGCTTAAGATGAATTATGAATAAAATAAGCGATCGGCAATGGGAAACTGCCAGGCGGCGGAGACGGCGGCGCCAACGGCGGAGATCGAACATCCAGACGGTAAGCTCGAGAGAATCTACTGTCCAGTCAACGCGTGCAACGTCATGTCCGCAAATCCGGGCTACTACGTCGCCGTCGTCAGCTGCTCCGGCGGCGTCGGAGAAGAAACGGCGGTGAAGCACGTGAGGCTTCTTCAACCGGACGATAATCTTCATATCGGTCACGCCTACCGCCTCGTCAGCTTCGAAGGTTGATGTATCTCTTCCAAGTCTGTTCCTTCTTCTCGTTTTGGATGACGGCCGGACTGAACCGGTGGTGTTTTTTTGCAGAGGTGTTGAGGGAGTTCGGTTCGAAGAGGAGGGTGAAGTTGAGCCGGCTTATTCAGAAACAGAAAGAGCGGGATGAACGGAGGATGAGGGACGGTGGCGCCGACGAAGCGGGGAATAGTTCGCCGGAAATGGTAAAGTTCGTCGTCTCCGACGAACTGGAGAAACTGCGCTATTTGCATTACTGCCCTTTTCTTTTTTGGCATGAGATAATATTTTTTATTTTTATAAATAAGAATAAGTTTTATCCTAATTTGTAATTAATAGTAATAATTACCTTGATATATATGTCAAGATCATTTTATAATCATATTTGTCTTGAAGTTTTATTAACCTTACTTTTATGACTTAATTATTTGATATGATAGTTTCAAAATTTTATAATATAATTAAAAATTTTACATATCAATCATTTAATTTTCATATATTTATAATTTCATTATTTTTCTATTTTTGAACTATTAAATTTAGTTATTTGCATATATCAGGATGAAATTATTAAAAAAATTAAAAATATTAAAAATATGAGTTAAACTTTTATTAAAAATTTTAATTTTGTTGTGTTAATTTCAAATTTTAGATCGGAGGATGATTTAATTATAAACATATAAGCAAATGTTGTGCATGTAAAATCACTTTTTAAAATATGTTTTATGCTCATTTATAATTTTTGATAATTTAAATTCTAAAGAATTTTACAATTTTAATGCATAAATTTTTATATTTATTTATATAATATTATAATTTTTAAATTACATTAAAAGTATCGCCTTTATCTAAAATGAACGAAACTTATTTCCTTGATATATCTGATTTAAATAAATATAGAAAATATATATTAAATATATATCGATAAATAAATGAGTTAAATGTAAAAAAAAAAAAAAAGAGTATCGGTGAAGATACCTCATTATATCGAGCTGATTTAAGTTATATTCGAGCATAAATTTCCAGCCGTCTGATCACGGATTAATGGCTAATGATGAGAAATCGCTTTTGTGGGTGCAGAATGTGGGCCCCAGCATTAGTT
The DNA here is from genome assembly GCA_021442155.1 of Cymbidium sinense. Classification (NCBI taxonomy): domain Eukaryota; kingdom Viridiplantae; phylum Streptophyta; class Magnoliopsida; order Asparagales; family Orchidaceae; genus Cymbidium; species Cymbidium sinense. The sequence goes on from CM038228.1 coordinate 40,330,725, forward strand.
GTAATGGAGGGAGAACTAACGGCAGCGTGTGGGGACAGCAGGGAAGGTGGAAGCCAACTCTGCAGAGCATTGCGGAGCTCGGGATTTAAAGCCTTTTTTCTCGTAATTTCTTCTCTGTTTTATTTTTATTTTTCTTATAAAAATTTTTTTTTTTGAGAAAAAGTATTTGAACCTTGGATTAGTGACACGTGTGAAGGACGGTTCAGATTTATTCTGTCTATATGTTTCCGATGTGATCTTTGCCTATTGTTTTATTGCCTTCTGCTTTGGAGATAATATCAGTCGGCATGAACTCCGATCAAATTTACATCATTTATATTTATATATTTATATATATATCCACCTAAAAAATATATAACTTTTTATATATAACACCTCAAAATTTTATATCACATAAAAAATATCATTATTGCTCATTTTTAAAAAATAAAAAATATTTTTTTAAGCATAAAAAATATTAGATAAGTAAATATCTAATTTTATGTATTAGATATATAAATTTATAAAAATTGTGTGATATATATGAAAATATTTAAATAAAAAAAATTAATGATATTGTACTTAATCCTCAATTTATATTATATTTATTTTAAAATAAATTCATCAATGACATTTTTTTGTTAAAAGTAAAAAAGAAAAATCTATGATGCATAGGAGTGTGCATTCTTCGATTAAAATTAAAAATTTAAATCAAATCGAACCTAATCTTCTAATTTGGATCGATTTTATATTTTTTATATGGATTTCAATTTTACAATTATTTATTTTCGGTTATTAGTTTGTGGATCGGTTTAGACTTTTTTAAATCCAAAATACTAACCAAACCTAATTTCAAATTGGGTCGACCGTAGTCCGTTGACAGGTCGAGTGTCGCAAGTTGTCTATGACTCGCGTAAAAACAAAACATCCCTGCTCATAACTCACATCTAGTTTTATTCTCTTCGTTTTGTTCTCACGAAGTGCCCCGATGCTCTTGGCCACCACTCACCAGGCCCGCCCTTAACCCTATTCTCTTCTTTCTCTTTTCTCCTCTCGGCTTTCGACTGTCTCGACTTTTTAGTTTTCATCGTAGCAAATCTTCATTCCACCGAGGACTGAGGCCCTATGCTCTTCTCGCTAATCGCTCAACCGCCTCAACGCGTGCGTACTACATCCTCAATCGGATGATCCAAAGGTGAGATGGAGACAAACCTGAAGAAAATCTATTAGAAGCCCTAGAAAGCATCTCCTTAACATTCTTTCTCTCCGTAGCTCCATCTCTTCGTCTTGACAACATTATTTGAGCTCTCATAGTCGGCGATTGTCAGCCTTAATCAGTATAACCAGCTATTAGGTACAGATTTTATCCCGTATATCTCTCTATTATTAAAGGTTTGCAAAATTTTTTCCTATTCAGTGCAAGAAGTTTGATTATAGATCAAAATTTTTTCCTATTTGTTGGTTTGATGATTCTCTTGTGTATTTTGTGATAGATATTGATATGGTTCATTGAACTTGTGCAGAATGAGATGTCTTTTTTTTCAGTAAATATGTAATGATTGTGTAGAAATTGATTCTAATATAAAACTTTGTTTTGTTTGAGAGTGATTTGTATGCAGTAGTATTCATTAAAAATGATATTAGCATATCATATGCTTTTTTGTGCGATGATTGTTTCATTTTTATATTTTTGTGTGAGATAATAATCAATAAGATTTAATTATTTGTGGATTATATATATTTTTATTTAGTGACATGTATAAACAAATATATTAGTTTCCAATATTTTGAAAAGAAAGTTTTTTGAGATATTGAGATGGAGGAATTCTTTGGTTAGGATTTTTGTAGAGCTTTTAGCCTTAATTGTTCTTATTTTATTGCTCTAATTATATATTTTTCGGTTTTTTTTAAATTAAATTAAAATTTTGAATTTTTTTTGAGATTGAATTAATTCGGATTATATTATATATTATATATTATATGAATCAATTAGAGAATCAATACATCCAATCGGACCGAATACACACCCGCAGGGCATTTATTTTAAAAAATGGCCTAAAAAAGCAAAGGGAAAAAAGAGTCCTAAACCTGCTAAATATGGAGATAGGGGTAGAAAGGGAGAAAGAGAGATGGAAGGAGCTTCTCCTTCCTTCCCGGCGAACTACGTGACCTTGAAAGATCTTCAAGAAAAATGGATCAAACGCAAGGAGGAAGAAAAAGAAAACGAAGAGAAGCTTCGAAGACTCCGAGAGGAAGAAGAGATCAAACTTCGCGACGAAAAGGAAGCGAAGAATCATCAGCTGAAATCCAAAAATCCCACCACCTCGGCGAAAAAATCTCCCTCATCACCCGCTGCACCAACATCCCATTCTCGAGGGCGACAACGGAAGGAGAGAAATATGGCGACCGGCTTCGATGCGAACGAATGGAAAGGAAAGAAGGCGATCGGCGCGAAATCTGAGACATCGATGGCTGTCCCCGGCCGGAGGAGGGATAAGAAGCGAAGATCGAGGAGATCTCGGTTGCCGCTGAGCGAGTCCGAATCGGTGGTCGAGATCGCGGATAAGAGGGAGGAGGAGGACGGCTTAGGGTTGGTGAGTGCACGGGGAGATCCGATGGCGGAGATTTGCAGGACAGTGGCGGATCTTTCGGTCTCCGGCGGCGGTAATCGGCGGAAGGAGTTCATATGGTGGAGGTTACAGAGGGCGGTTAGGCGGTGGTGCGGTGAGGGTTTCCTCCGGCACTGGTATGGTATGGGTGAGGAAAACTTGATTCTCATGTGATTTATTGATATACGATAGCTTTCTGTTAATTGTATCATTTTAGTTCAGACTTGATCAGAATTGAAATTAGTCTTGTGTTGAATTCTGCATATATTCGAAAAATTTTAATTTATTAAATTTAGATTTTTTTTTTTAATTTCAAGTGTGATTTATATTAAATTCATAAAGGTTTAAATAATGTAAACTTGGAAGCATATGTGAAGTTATGATTAAAATATTTAAGTATGATATTATTTAAAAAAAAAATCTAAAACCCATTGTTATTATCTTCCTTCACTCAAGACTTTTTTTTTCCTCTTCAAAAAGATTCTTTAGTTTTTTATTTATGAATAATTATCTATTATTTTGAAATATTTTTGTTTTTCATTAAAATTGAGATATCACAATTTTTATTTTGAATAGGGTGAAAAGGGGTAAATTGAAAGATCTTATTCAAGTTCATTTATTTAACAATTTAGTATTTATAAAAATAATCAAATTTATTTGTTTAGTTAATCAAATTTATTTATTTAGTTAATCAAACAATTATGAAGGAGCTCTTATCATGTCGAGCAATAAGTTGCTTATCGAGTGCTTCATTCGTTTGCAACCCTACTCATTATCAAGTTAAGTTTAAGGATTTATTTTATTTTAAAAAATAGATATATTTTAATTAATAAATCTTTTCTAACAAAACTAATAATATATAGCATAGAAATTATTTAAAAAGTTAACTTATTATATGGCGTGAAAATTGATCTAAATATTAATATATAGCATAGAAAAATAAAATTAATGTATGGCTTGAACAAAATTAATTTTGTTTGACGACAAATTTTAATACAATTGAATGTAATATTTAAATATAAATTACGATTCATATAAAAAAAATTAATTCAAACAAATTATAATTATTTGCTATTTTATCATTCAATCAGTTTCATAAAGCTTGAACAAAATTAATTTTGTTAGACCACAAATTTTAATGCAATTGAATGTAATATTTTAATATAAATTACGATTCATATAAAAAAAATTAATTCAACAAATTATAATTATTTGCGATTTTATTATTCAATCAGTTTCATAAAGCGTTAGCAAAAATTAATTGGGATATTAATCACCATTAATTAATATTTAATTAAAATTTTGAATTGACAAAGAAATATAAATTAAATTTATTAAAACCCAATCAATATATCTATATATATATGATATGATCCTGAAAATTTATCTAGTAAGACGAATCTTGACGAAAAGCGACGTAAATCAAACCTGGCATCAAGACTTTAAAATATCATTAAACTTTGAGACATTAGTTAAATTCCCAAAAAAGTTCTCAAATATAGAGTCAAATTGAGCCTCGACGCTGCCCAACAAGCCAAAGATCTTACTACTTCATTTGAAAGATTCAAATACATCATATGATCAAGGAATCATCATCACCGTCCAATGGAGAGGAGTGGTTCGAGTTTGCATGTATTTATGAGACGCCACCTCCACCTATAAATACTCTCATTCCTCATGAGAGACCTGTGCAAGAGAGAGAGAGCTCTAAAGATCCTCCAACCACAATGGTCGCCACTCGACGGCCAACCACCGCCACCGCCATCGCTCGCCGATCTCGCGTCACCATCGCCGCTGACATCATCACCACTATCGTCCATCATCGCCAACACATCGCCATCAACATCGTTGCCAACATCTATTACTAGAATCGTTGTCCCTTTCATGACAATTGTAATCCCAGATCGGAAGATCTTGTACTCTGAAACTGATACATAGTGAAAGCTTTTTACTGGGCTAGGCCCCGTGATTTTTCCCTCTTTTTGAGGTTTTTCACGTAAAAATTTTGGAGTTTTATTATTCGCTCTTTAAATACCGGTGCTTGAATTCCCCAAAGAAGGCATAAACTTTTACTCTACCGAATCGGTTTTCTAGACGCAATGCATGCCGTTGGAAACTAATTCCCATTATATCATCTTGTATGACCTTCCCCAACAAGATCAAAACCACCATCGAGATTTGTAAGCTTTTAGGAGGGTTTAAAATGAAGATTCATCAAACTGCTCCTTCAAATTTTGCAAAAAATTGGCAACTCTTAATCTCGTAAGATCGCCCATGTTAAGATCTAATCATTACCATCTTAAAAAATAAGTCAAAGTTGGAGGATATTTCAACATCGAGAAGAGATATAATTGCAAATTATGATTTTCCAATCATACTCATGGAAAACAAGACCAATGTTAAGAAGCAACTTTGGTTACAAACCATAAACGGATGTTTTGATTCGACCTCTTCCATACGTTAATGTCATCAAGCAAAGACTCTCACAAATAACTTAGATAGTCAAAAGGTCCTGGACTTCCCAATTCCCTTCCATACAAAAGCAAAGACTCGACAAACAACCTCGATAGTCAAAATCCTCGCCGATTCAATTCGACTCATCCATGTGTTATCGTCAATAACACTCGACAAACAACCTCGATAGTCAAAATCCTACGGATTCAATTCGACCTCTTCCATACAAGTTAACGCCATCGGTAAGACTTTGACAAACAACCTAGATAGTCAGTGGTCCGTGGACTTCCCACCTTTTTTTCCACACAAGTTAACGTCATCGAGCAAAGACTCTGACAAACAATCTCGGATAGGTCTTCAATTCAATCTCTTCCATACAGGTTAACGTCATCGAGCAAAGACTCTAACAAACAACCTCAATTGGTCAAAATCCTCGGATTCAACCTCTTCCACACAAGTTAACGCTATCGAAAGAACAAACAACCTCTGATAGTCCAAAATCTCCGGATTCAATTCAACCTCTTCCATACAAAGCTGCCATCGTAACTCAACAAACAACTCGATATCAAAATCCCGGATTCATCTCCAACCTCTTTTCACACTATCGTAACACTTCTAACAAACATCCTTGATATGTCAAAATCTCAGCCGCTAATCATCCTCGCTGACTACTGATCATTATCACAATTGGACTACTCGCCGCTAGCCGACCTACCACTTGCTCGCCCATTTATCGTTATTTACCGCTGACTACTGCTGGTATCATTGCCACACTATCGCTGGCATCTTGTTGTTTCACTATCGCCGGCTATCTCGCTGATTACTGCTGGCCAATTGCTGATTGCCGCTATTGTCGCCGCTAACTACTTCGTCGGCTAACTAATCCACTGTTGCTGGCTCATCAGCTCTATTACTTGCTGCACCGACTATTATTGGTTGTCACTGGCTGACTGGGCTTCGCTGCCGCTAATCTGGTTGTTGCCGCATTACTGGCCATATTTCCGGTAATTTCGCTGCCACCTGCCATTGTTGCCGGCTATCTCGCTGACCATCGACGCTGGCTACATCCGGACTACTGCTGCTGGCATTGCCACACCACTTGGCTGCCGCAACCATCGTTGCCGGTTACCACCACTGACTCACTGGTTGGCATCATCGCCAACTGCCGGCCACCACCATAGCTGGTCATTCGGACTACACGGCTTCACTGTTGACTATCGACAGCTGCCGCCATACCCTCGGGCCTAAACCAGACGGTCCGACGAAGGCTGGACACTTCTTTCGGGAGAAAATCAGACACGACGACAAAATCACGCCTTTGATCGCTTCCAAACCGGACGGTCCGACAAGGCGTCGGCTGACGCTTCTTCGAGAGAAAACTGGAACAACGGTAAGTATCGCGCCTGATCGCTTCCAAACCCGGACGGTTCGACGAGGCGGTTGACCTCTTCGAGGGAAAACCGGAATACGACGGTAGTCGACGCTTCCAAACGACCTCTCGAAGAAGAGAATGTCTTCTCCATTGGCCCTATTTTTATAAACCCCTTTCGGGCAAAGGTAAAATCAAAAACCGCCAAAACCGCTGTCCTGAACCGGCAAAAGCCGCTGTTTGGCCATGCCTCGGCGTATTCGTGATACTGCAGCAATACAACCCGCTGACCACGCCCAGCACAATTGCTCCCATTCCCAGGACACCCGCCGAAATCCTTGCCGCTGCTTCCGCCGAGACCCGGCCAGAACGCCGCCCGCCAGAAGGCGCCATACGCCGCTGCAGTCCAGACCATGGGTCCGTAACCTCAAATGCCGCACATACATATATTGGGTGTTCTGCTTCCATAGTAATCTTGTGCACGTGAAGATCTATTCTCTCAAATGTGTTTAATCCTGCAGATTTCGTTGAAGAGTTTGATGTTTTGAAGTATTTGGCACATATATTTTTTGATGATTGAGATAAGATCATCCAAAAATAGGGGGCAACTGATATGACCCTGAAAATTTCTCTAGTCGAAGCATGAATCTTGATGCCAGCAAGTCGACGAAATTAAACCGGTCGAGATCAAGCACTTAAAATATCATTAAACTTTGAGACATTAGTTAAATTCTTAAAAGCTCTCAAATATGGAGTATTTATAGCCAAATCGAAGCGTCTAATGGCTTCCAACAAGCCAAAGATCTTACAATTCCACTTCATTTGAGCATTCAAATACGAATACATCATCAGGGAATCATCAGCCGTCCGATGGAGAGGAGTGGTTGATTTTGCATGTATCGGGACGTCCTCCAATCTATAAATATTCCTCATTCGGGAGGAGACGAAGAGAGAGAGAGCAAAGATCCTCCAACAATCGCCGTCGACACTGCCGTCAACCGCCACGCCATCACCGCCACCGTGATCTCGCCGTTATCGTCATCCGATCATCATCACCACCACTATCGTTGCTATCATCACAACATCGTTTCTTACAAGAATCCGTTGTCCCTTTCATGTATTGTAATCCGTGACGGAAGATCTTGTACTCAAAACAAATACATAGTGAAAGTTTTTCCTAGCCCCGTGGCTTTTCCCTCGGAGGTTTTACGTAAAAATTTGAGTTTTATTGTTATTCTTTAAATTGCTGGCTTTGGACTCAAAGAAGTTAAGTAAACTTTACTCTCTATCGATTTTCTAAGACGTAATATATATATATATATATATATAAAAGACAACTATTTATAAAATTCTGCCCTACAAGCTAAAAAAACATAAAAAAAAAAACATAAAAATAAAAAAATAAAAAATTAAAAAAAAATATATTTTAATTTAGATGATGTTATAGCTAAAAAAACCAAGTTTGCAACAATATAATTTTATGTATTATGAATATTTTTTATTTCAAAATATTTTAATAAAAATAGTTTACATATATTATATTCATTTTAAAGTATATTCTAGAAATTTGAAACTAATTGTAATTAAAATTTTATTTCGGTATCTTAATTAATTTTTAATCAATTGACACTAAAACACGTATTCATAATTGAACAATTAAATAGGCCATAATATATAAATAATATTCATTTGTTTTTTTTTTTTTTTTTGAAAAATTTGAGGGCAATGCCCAATTTCATTCCAAGATATAAGGTAACAATTACAAGTAAAAGTAAAAAACAAGAGTCAAAAGGAAAAAAAACTATAACAAGTTAACATTAAAAATAAAAGCAGAGCCACGGCTCAATGGACTTAGAGACCAGAACAAAAGTGGGCAAGCAGTACGATCATATCAATTGGTCCCAAAAAGTACTATCTACGGTTGACGGCATCTGCCCGCTAATGGAACCTGAATCCATACTGATTGAAAGAGAACTCCGCAGGGTAGAGAAATCTATTCCAGGTTGTAGATACACTTCATCCAGAGGGAACACCAAAGCTGTAAAAAGACAAGATATAGAACCCAGCAGCACCTCTCTCATCATCGTCCATTCAAAAAAACATCCACCATCATAGAACCAAAAAAGAACCAGCCCTACACTCATTAGCATTAACAGGAGATAGGACAAAGCTTAAAAACAACCAACCCAACAACAACATAGACCTAATAGAGGCATCAGCTGGAACAACAACCCAACCAAATGATGTCAACCTGTAGGCCATACAAGAATAAACCAGAACAACACAAAATCACAGGAAATTCCAGCCAAACCAAGCCACCCAAAGCACCCAAAGGAGAGAGCCCAACCAACAGTAATACACCACATAGCAAAACCCAAGCAACCTGAAGCACCCAACCGATGGCACAAAAATGAAGACAACCCAAAGCCAACCAACCTCCCAGAACAGCAGGAGGTTCCTGAAAAAATGACAACAGCACAGTGCAAAGGGCCCTTAAAAAAACAACATGTAGCCAAAGTGAGCACATCAATAGTAAGTCCAATAGCAAGGGGGCAGAAAAACAACAAAAAATCCTAGTTATGGGGGCTGATCAAGCAAAATATAATTCCCGATATAAGTCCATTTATCCATCATTCCTTTAACCTCAGGAGGCCAAGAGTCTTTAATAGGCCAACGACAAATTTTTGCTGCCACTTTAACTTTTATAGCAAGAGAGATGGTATTTAACGAACAACATATGTTAGCAAAAAGCTTTTTATTCTTCTCACACCAAATAGAGTATACCGATATTGCCTCAATTAACAAATAAAGTCTCTTTAGGACTTTATGGTCCATAAGAGAGGTAGCGATAGAGCATATGAAGTGTCGGGTGGAAAATGAAGAAATTTCCCTTAAGCAAGAGAGATCTAATGATGCTTAATGAGTAGGGACAGCCAAAAAATAGGTGGGCATGAGATTTCGTTTCAGAATTACATAAAGTATAGTCCAATGTAGAGCCAAGACCTCTTCTATTTAACACATCAGAAGTTTTGAGACTATTTTGAATGGTCATCCAACAAAAAACAACAAAGTTTATAGCATAGCCTTTAAACCAAATGTCATTAGCCTAATCCACCGATGGCTGAGAGTCATAGATATTCTTTAGGACATATTTATCAGGGAGAAACATTCAGCCCCACATAACTCGAATATAGAGTTACCTTTGCACCAAGGATCAAAGAAAAGGAGAACCGGCTATCATCATCAGAGTAAAGTTCCTTTTAAATCTAGTGGCACAAAGATAGAGTTCCCTCCAAAGTGTTGAGGAGCGTTGGATTTTTTCCCAAATAAGCCCATATTTATTCCTGCTCCATATAACTAAGGATGAAGAATGCTGAAGCAAATTCCACAAGACCTTGGATTTGTATAAAATATTAAGAGTGTTGATAGAGACCAACCCAGTGTCACCCTTATCTCTAGGTGAAGTAGTCCTAAATCACGAGATGTAATGCAACTTTTTGACCACGTCGCCATGATAAAAGAATTTGGCAGTGAGAGAGGTAATTTTTTTTGAGGATACACTTAGGAATCACAAGAACTCGAAGCCAGTAGGAGAGATAATTATTTATAGAGGAATGTATGAGTTAGAGTCTACCCCCATAAGAAAGCCATTTTGATTTCCAACCTGCTAGCCAATTTATTAGCTTATCAAGAAGAGCAGAGAAGTTGATAGATTTGAGAGGACCCGCAACAAGGAGAAGACCAAGATATTTAAAGGGAAATTTCCCCGCCTCCATGTTTAGGATGTTGCATATGTTACTTGAAACTCCATAAGAATGTGGAAAGCATAGCTGAGATTTGGCATTGTTCACGTTAAGATCCATTAGGGTGGAAAGACACCCCAATACTTTATTGAGTGCCTCGAAAGAAGGCTTCACCCACCACTAAAATATCATCAACAAAAAGGAGATGAGAGATGAAGTAATTACCTGCAACAATCGATTTAAAAGAAGAGTCCGCCACTTTCCTCTTCAGAAGACAGGAGAAAATATTCATTACAATTACAAAGAGAAAGGGAGAGAGAGGACAACCCTGTCTTAAGCCATTGGAATATTTAAAGAAACCTTCTAATTGATCATTCAAGATGATAGAAAAAGGAATGTCAGAAATACATCCATCAATCCAGTCCACAAAATCTTTGGGAAAACCTTTTTGAAGCAGCCTCTAGATAACAATTCTTCTATTAACACTGTCAAAGGCCTTATGAGGGTCAATCTTAGCACAAAAATAATTATGAGACCATCTACTACCAAAGTCAACATAAATTTCATGAGCCATCACAATATTATCGATAATGTCTTTACCTTTAATGAAGGCAGATTGGGCAGGATGAATAATAGAGGGAAGGATAGGCTTAATCATAGCAATGACTTTGGCACTCACTTTGTAAAATGTATTGCAAAGAATAATTGATCTATAATCGGCTAGGGTATTTGAGTGTTTAATTTTAGGGATTAAGGTGATGGCGCTATGATTGAAAGCCTCGGACAGTTTTCAAGTACAGAAAAAGTGGTGGATAGCTAATAAGAATTGTTTGCCAACAATATCCTAACAATGAATGAAAAACTTAGAAGTAAAACTATCAGAGCCAGGTGTTTTATCTTTATTAATGCAGTGAAGGGCCTTTATAATCTCCAAGTCAGAGATAGGGCCACCCACTTCATCCAAACAAGTGGGATTGGTGGTAGCCCAGGGATGTCCAAGCAAGACAAAACATCCGGGTAATGTTTGTTGAAGAGGTTTGAATAGTAGAGATAAATTTCAGTAGTCATTTTAGAAGGTAATGTGATAATACCCCTATCCACAAGGAGGGAGTTAATCTAATTGTTATTCCACATTTTCTTTATAGAGCATTAAAGGAACTCGAGATCATCATCAACATGAGAAAGTCAAAAAAATTTAGCTCTTTACTTCACCCAAATACTTTCCAATCTGACAGCCTCCTGGTATTTAGAATTTATTTCATTCATGTTATGGATATAGTGGGCATTTATGGGCTCCCTTTCTGGGAGCATCAGATACTTCTTCTGATCAGCTTCTAAAGTTAAGATTTGCTGCTCAAGAGGGGAGGAATCCAACTTTTGAGTTTTTTGAGGGTCTCTTTAACCAATTGTAACTTTTTGAGTAATATTCATTCATCATGTATTAAATAATTGGCTAAATATTTTTTAAATGATTTATGTGATTGCCGTTATTTATTTATAATTAGATTATTTTATTATAATTTTATTTTTCATGCAAAAAAATAATTCAAAAAATTTTTATTAAAAAAATAATAGTTGGAGAGCTCAGGTCTAAAACTCAATCCTAACAGATTTTTTTTAAAGAATTAAAATAATAGCTTTTTAATATACTTAATATTTTAATAATTCTGATTATCAAAAATAACTTTTTATCATAAAATTTTCTATAAAATAATAGTTGCATTCTTAAGTGTCATTTGTGATCACTTTTATTATTTATTTATTTATATTTTATTTTGTTTATATTTTATTTTCAAAATAAAATATATTTGATAATAATAATTATTTAAAAAAATATTTAAAACACATAAAATCTATTTTAAGTGTTTTTAAAAATAATATTATTTATTTTTAAAAATAAAAATATTTTAAAAACACATTAAACAAACATATTTTATTTTCTTTATATATTTTTTGTGTGCACTTTATTATTTTTTAATTTTTTTATTTCATTTATATAACATTTTAAATTTTTTATTTTTATAGAATACTATAGACTGATTCCGAACTTTTAAACTGATTGTTATAGAATCCCAAATAGCCCCTTAGTTTGGGATCACTTTTATTTTTTATTTTTATTTTGTGTTTTTATTTTATTTTATTGATATTTTACTAAAAATAAAACTTATATGATTATACTTATTATTTTTATAAATATACAAAATATCTAAAAATTAATTTGAATATTTTTAAAATAATAATATTTATTTTTAAAAATAAAAAAATAAAAACACAAAAAATATTCTATATAACTATATTTTTAAAAATAATATAAAAATAAAATAGAAAACAAAATTAATCCCAAACAACCCCTCAATTATATTCATGGTAAATAAAGAATAATATTCATGCATTTAATTTTTAAAATAAATTATATTTATTTAACTCTATATTTAAAATGATATGACACTTAAAAATACTAATAATAAGATTAATCTTGACGTTAAAAGAAGTCGATCCGCTGAACCGGTCGGTGATCAAGACTTAAAATATCTGTAACTCGGGATGTCGCGAAATCTCTAAATAACTCTCAAACACGGAAATTAAGCGATACAAATCGAAGGCCTCGAATGCGGATCTAACTAGCCCAAGATCTCTCATAATTTTGACTTCATTTGAGCATTCAAATACACAAAATACATCATATGATCAAGGGAATCATCGAAATGTCCGAGGAGTATGAGTGATTGTGATTTCGGATGTAGTATCTACACTTTTCAATCTATATAAATAGCCCTCATTCTTCATATGACGAGTGCCAAGAGAGATGAGAGAGCTCTAAAGCTTAAAAATCCTCCTGCATAATCGTTACCACTGACGGTTGTCAACCACCGCCACATCCCTGCGTTGCCAATCTCCGTCGGTCTCCATCATGATGATCTTCATCGTCAGCGGTTATTCCCTGCTATTCATCATCATCTGCTATCACTAGCAACTTTTACAACCTGAACGCGACTATATGGCAGTTGTTGTATGATTTTGGGATTCCCATTGTGAGCCCTTCTCATATACAATTATGTAATCTCGTTATCGGGAAAACTTGTACTCCAAAACAAATATATAGTAAGCTTTTACTCCAGTGATTTTTTCCTTTTCGAGATTTTTCACGTAAAATCCTGAGTTTTCGTTCACTTTTAAATACCTGTGTGTGCCGGATTTCACAACAAGGCTAAGCGTAACTTTCACTCACCGTAACGGTTTTCTAGCACACACTTTGCCAAGGAAACCGATTCATTATTTCATCTCAGATGGCGATAAGTTTCCCAACAAGATCAAAACCACCTTCGAGGTGGAGCATTTCAAGCTTTTAAAGAGCATGTAAGAATGAAGATTCATCAAACTGCTCCTTCCGATTTTGTCAAAACTGGGTAACTTTAATCTCAAAAGATTATCCAAATCAATATTCGGATATCTAATTGATTATCGCTAGAGAAGCAAGTCAACAATACCAATGAAAAGACCGCGTTAAGGAGCAACTTTGGCCACAACCACAAACTAATTTTGATTCGACCTTCCATACATGTTAACGCCATCAAGTAATACTTTGACAAACAACCTCGATGGGTCAAAATTCTCGATTCAATTCGATCTCTTCCATACAGTTAACATCATCGAGCAAAGACTCGCAAACAACCCTGATAGATCAAAACTTCACATCTACTCCATGTGTTAACGCCATCGAGCAAAGACTGACAACAACAACCAGATAAGAAAATTCTCAACGAATTCAATTCAACCTCTTCCATACGTTAACGCTCAGCAAAGACTCGACAAACAACCTAGATGATAGTCAAAGGTCCTTGGTGGACTTCCACCCACCTTCCATATAAGTTAACGCCATCTAACACCCTAACAAACAACCTGATAGTCAAAAACTCTCGCCAGATTCAATTAATTCCTATATTAACATCATCGGTAACACTCGACAAACAACCTGATGGGTCAAAAATTCTCATGGATTAATTCAACCTCTTCCATAAGTTAATGCCATCGTAACTCCCTAACAAACAACCTCGATAGTCAAAATCCTCGGATTCAATTCTACCTCTTCCATACAGTTAACGCATCGTAACACTCGACAAACAACCTCGATGGGTCAAAATCCTCGATTCAATTCAACCTCTTCCACACAAGTTAACGCCATCGCACAAACAACTCCTGGATGAGTAAAAAATTCTCAACGGATTCAATTCCAACCTCTTCCATAGTTAACATCATCGAGCAAACACTATAACAAACAACCTAGATAGTCAAAAGGTCCTTGATGGACTTCCCACCCTCTTCCAACTGTGTTAACGCCATCGTAACACTGATAAACAACCTTGATGGATCAAAATCCTCACATTCAATTGACTTCCATAGCAACATCATCTGCAACACTCACAAACAACCTCGATAGTCAAAATCCTAAGCGGATTCAATTCTAACCTCTTCCACATAACGCCATCGAGCAAAGACACAAAACAACCTAGAAGATAGGTCAAAAGGTCCTTGTGGACTTCCCACATTGTGTTAATCGCCATCTGATAACACTCGATAAACAACCTTGAGGTCAAAATCTCACGGATTCAATTCAACCTCTTCCATATTAACGCTATCGAAGTCACACTCTACAAACAACTCGATAGTCAAAAATATCCTCATGGTCGCCTGGCGGCCTAATGCGTCCTTCGCCGACCATCGTGGCAATCGCCGCTCGGCACCATCATCGCCCGGTTATCCCGTTATTCGCGCCGCTTGATTCGCGCCGACCCGTCATCCGCCAACCATTCTTCGTAGACCATCGTGCAATTTTCACCGGTCCCCATCGTGCGGTCGTCCCCTCATTCACCGTGGTCGCCACGGACTACCGTCGCTGATTCATCTGACCACCCGTCGACCGCCAACCATTGCTGGCCGGTGGAGCCGCTTATGCTGGCAAATCGTGCCGTCCGCTGCCTGACCATCGTGTAACCACCATCATCGGTCATCCTGCCGTAGCGCGCGGTTTATCCGCCCATACGCCAGCGTTCTTCTTCCCGTCGGCCGCTGCGTCGGATCATCCGGTCGACTACCGCCTGGTGCCGCGTCGATTGCAGTCGCCATTGCACCGTCGGGCCGCCGCCATCGCATCCGCCGCATATCCGGTTGCCGCTATCGTCGGCGATTATCGTCGACCCGCACCGGTCACCGACCACGGCTCGACCATCATCAGCATCGTGTCGCCCGTCTCCGGTTATTGCGGGCGCGATCGCCTCCACCGGTCGGTCCGAAGCGATTAACGCCTCTTTGAGGAGGAGAACCTGGCCGTATGTATGGGTCTTGATCACCTCCAAACCCGGTCGGTCTGACAAGTGCAGTCAACACCTCTTTCGAGGGAAAATAGGAGCCTCGCCGTATGAACAACAGGTCTTGATCGCCTCGGTCGGTCAACAAGGCGATCAGCGCCTCTTTTGAGGGAAAACCCAGCCTCAGTATGAACTACGGACATTGATTGCCTCCAAACCCGGTCAGTCCGACAAGGTCATTCAACGCCTCTTTTGAGGGAAAACCGGAGGCTCGCCGTATGAACTACGAGTCTTGATCGCCTCCAAACCCGGTCGGTCCAACAAGGGCAGTTAACGCCTCTTTCGAGGGAAAATCAGAGCCTCGCTGTATAAACTATGGGCCTTGATTGCCTCCGAATGACCCTCACTCAAGAAGAAGAGAAGCACTAGAGCATTCAACAAGTGTGCCTTCTCCTTTGGCCCTATGGGAGTTTTTATAGACCCCTTATAGGGGCCAAAGGGTAAAAAATCATCAAAACCGTCCAAAACTGTCAAAAACTGCCCGAAATTGTCAAAAACCGTCGTTTGGGCCGTCGTGCGTGACCCAGCCCAACCGCTCGAGCGTGGTCTGTATTAGCCAGCGGCAGCGCTGCGTGGCGGCTTCGCAGATCCACCAGGCCATCTGGCGATCGCGTCACACGACCCACCGACCGCATGTTCAGCTACCGGAAGCCGACCCAGCGAGAACCATGCCCACTTTCCCTGTGCGCCTGACTTGCCCGCCTGATGACGAACTCAGTAAAAGCGGGATGACTCTCGAAATCGCTTGCGCATACACATCCGATGCATCTATTTCCATAGTCATAATCTTGGGCTGAAGATCTGTTCTCTCAAATGTGTGGTTAATGGACCAATTTCATTGAAGAATTTTATTTTCAAGTATTTAATATATATTTTTGACGATTGAGATAATGTCATCCAAAAATAGACGATATGACACTTAAAATACTACTAGTCAAGCAGAATCTTGATCTAAAAGCAAGCTAATCAAATTGAAGCGGTCGAGATCAATCACTTAAAACTCGGGATGTTAGTTAAATCTCTAAATAACTCTCAAACATGGAGTGTTTATAGTCGAATCGGCGTCTAAGAGCGGATCTCGAGAAGTAATTCGACTTCATTTGAGCATTCAAATACACAAAATGCATCATATGATCAAGGGAATCATCATGAGCCGTCTGATGGAGATGAGTGATTAGGATTTTGCATGTATTACGAGATGACACTCCTCCACCTAAATAAAGCCTCATTCTTCTATGAGTGGAGGCAAAGAGAGAGAGGAGAGCTCTAAAAAATCCTCCAGAATGTCGTGCACCCAGACGGATGTCAACCACAGCCGTGCGGCGATCTGCGTCGTCGTCATCTGTCCATCATGATGACCTTCATTCAGTGTTCCACGATGTTCATTATCATCTGCTTCATAGAATTACAACGAGCGTGTTATATGTTATTGTCATTTGGGATTCTTATTGAGTCCTTCACATATACAATTATGTAATCCGTTATCGGAAAAACTCAAATAAATATATAGTGAAAGTTTTCTTGGGGCACATGATTTTTTCTCTTTTGAGATTTTTCTAAAATTGTGAAATTTTCTTATTCACTTTCTTTATCTTGTCTTTGGATTTTATAACTAAGATATAAACTTTTACTCTAATATAACTAGTTTTCTAGCCTGTAACAAAAAATATTTTATATTTTTAGAATTTCCCAACCAATAGCAGTATTAATTTCTCGCGGTTTTCTAAAAAAATTAAACAGTCAAAAAAAATTATCTCAAATGCACTTTAAAGCTTAAATTCAAGTCTAATACAAAGAATATATTAGTAATTTCATAAAAATAATTTGTTTAATATAAAAAATAAATCCTTGAATCAATTACAACACTACAGCTAAGTCCATTGTGCTGCCAGATCATTAAATTCTGACATTAAATGCTTCAAAACTAAAACCCTTCCAACAATATATATATATATATATATATATATATATATATATATGAGAAACCAATTTTTATTTCCATTAAACTTGTTGACCATATTTTTAACGTGTCCAACACGCAGATGGCTATATTGAGTCAGTCGACATAACATGATATCTGAAATATCACAATTGAATGAATATTTATTATTGTATTTTCCTAATATATATATATTATAACTTTTTATTTCGGACCCGATTCAGCTCATTTTCTGCTCGACTGGTCAAACGTCAGGTCCGCCTGTCAACTCGAAATAGAACACGATAAACAAATAGAAAACCTTGCTTCCATATATTCTTAAAACAAAACTTAATTAAAAACATAAAAATACAAATATATATATATAAATATATACATAAGAGGCGAAGGTTTTACAGCTAGAAACTACTATTTGCGGCTTTTATTTGGCGGTGGCAGGAAACTTCCCGGTAGGTTCAAGTGCCGACGACCTCCTCGATGCTCTGTAAAGCCGGCCTCCATTGCCGCATTCGCGGCGGAGGCGCCGCTGCTTCACCGCCCGTTTTGCCGTCGGCAGCCGCCTCCTGAACCTAACCAGTCATCAACTTTGGTGAGCATATCGCAAACTAACAGAAACTCTTGACAGTTCAAAACATGTGAAGAGAATTTTTATTTTATAATATTTGAATTACAATTAAGAGAAATATATAAATTCAAATTTCATTTTGACTGATTTGAATTGAAATCGAGTCATAATTGTTTTTTGACCAGTGAGAAAATAATTATAAAGATTAGCAGTTGGAGATTAGTAAGAAAATTAAATATAATTCATTAATATTTTTAATGTCGACTAATTTCAAGAGTTTTTGAAAAAATTAAATCATATATATATATTTTAATAAAATTTAATGAAAACTGAATATTCAAATAGTCAATCGAATTATTCAAATTCTACGTATAAATTTTCATGCATGAGTAAAAAAAAATAATAAAAAATGGAACGAGTAAACAAATATATTTTTTATATGATTTCATGCACTCAAATTGAAGAATAATTTTGACATGAATTAAGTTAAAAAGTTTAAGTAATTTTAAGTATTTTTTATATTTTATTTATTAGAAAAGTAATTATACATTACTGAATCCATCCTTAATAAAAACAAGGAAAGATTTGGATAATTTTTATACATTTACATATCTAATATTTAAAATTATATATTTATTTATCTAATAATTTTTCATGCTTAAAAAAGATATAGTTTTTTTTTTTTTTTTTTTGATAATGTGGTGTCACTAATCTCATTTATATTCTGATAACTAATAGATTAAACCGAATATTCCACCACTTCTCCAAAATGCGTCTATGAACGCGGGTGAGAAACCGATCCCTCATCAACTGAGCTAAGCCCGGTGGATAAAAAAAAATGAATAAGAATGATATTTGTGATGTGATATTAAAGATTTGATGTGTTATATATAAAAAAATAAAATAAAATTTAAGTATTAGATATAAAATACATAATAATTGTGTGATATGAATATAAATTTTTCAAAAGTGTAGATAAATTTTAATAATATAATACCATGCGTAATAAATACAAAAAAAAAACTATATGTTAACCGTAAAATATTATATATTAATAAAATATTAACGGTAAGATAATACTTAAAAATTATATATATATTAATACATAATTAAACATTATATTATATTTTATTATTAGAATTTAGATATAAAACTATATTTGAACTCCAAAAGAAATACTCTTTCTAACAAAGATTAGTGAGAAATTAAGTTCTAATAAAAATTAAAGATTAAAGTCGAGATCTATATCATTATTATCCCATGAATTCTATATATATTTTATTTTCTATTTTAAATATATATTGATAATATTTATAAAGAACTAGGCAATAATCGTCGATACTATCGAAATATAAAATATTAGATATTACCAAAACTGAAACAGAAATCAAATTCCAAAACCAAGTCAAGATGAAACCATAAAAGCCAAGCCATAAAAGCGATCTAAAAATCAAAGGTAAAATATGAGCCGGCGAGAAATTAGAACCGTACTAGCCGGCATCGAGGTCTCGCTGGCGTCAGCTGGATTTCTTCCGCCACTCTTCGATTGGCTCCGCCTCTTCTCCTTGGCAGCATTAACGAATTTGCTAAGCCTGACGTGCTTCTTCGAGGCGAATTCTCTCAGAACCTCTGAGTCCAAGCATAGCCGTTATGAGTTTGGGTTTGGGGGAAAGCAGAGAGAGAGAGAGAGAGAGAGAGAGAAGATATGCGGACCTTCGAAGCTAACGAGTCGATACACATGACCGATGTGAAGGGTGTCGGCCGGGCGGAGGAGTTTGAGATGCTTCACCGGAGCTTCGGCGCCGGCGAGGTTTGCGGCGGGCGGTTGGGACGTGATCATGACGGCAACGTAGTGGCCGGGGTTGGAGGACATGACCTGGCTGGCGCTAAGAGACCAGTAGATCCGTTCGATCTTGCCGCCGGGGTGCTGGATCAGAACCGTCGCCGCCTCCGCCGCTTGGCAGTTTCCCATCGCCGGTTTTCTGAAGGAATAGAAAGAGAACAGAAGCTGGAGAGAGAGAAGGCGAGGCCAAGGAGTGGTATAGAGGTTTGACAAGAGGGGTGAATATCTTCATTTTTTAAAGATATTTTTGTGCGATTTTTAAAATTAATATATTATTATATTTATAAATGATAGTTTAATTATTAAGTTATAGTCATCATAAATATTTATAAAATAATTATGAAAAATAATATTAAAATTTACCAAAGACAAATTCGACTTAAAGAAACTGATCCGTTAAACCCAAATCGAATTTAAAATATCATTAAACTTTGGGATATCGAACCCTAAAAGCTCTCAAACATGACGTGTTTATAGTCAAATCGGCGCCTCGACGAGCGGATCTAACAAGCCCAAGATCTCAAAATTCGACATTTGAGTATTCAAATATTTAAATACATCAAATGATCAAAGAGATCATTTTGAACCGCAAGTGAGTAGTGTTTTGCATGTATTTACAGATGCCACTCATCCAATCTATAAATACTCATTCATCATGAGAGGAGTTCAAGCAAGAGAGAGGAGAGAGCCCCAAAGCTCAAGATCCTCCAAGACACCGTATACCCACGATGGTGCCAACCACCGCCAGTTATGCCGCCGCCGATCTCGCCATCGCCAACCTCTGCCGGTCCATCATGACGACTTTCATCGTCGCCGTCGCCTCTTTGTTCTCCATCATCTGCTACCACTAGAATTGTTACCACCAACGACTACATAATGTTGTTCCTTTTCATATACTCTGTAATCCGCTATCGGAAGATTTTATACGTGATACATAAATTTTTTAGGCCCCTGGTTTTTTCCTCTTCGAGGTTTTCAGTGAAAATTTTTTTCTTTTCACTTTTTTAAATACCCGTGTATTTGGATTTCACAACAGGAAAAGAACTTTTACTCTATCGCAACTAGTTTTCAAAGCTAATAACAAGATTGACATATATATATATATATATATATATATATATATATATATATATATATATATATATATATATATATATATATATATATATATATATATATATATTTATTTATTCATGTATCTATATAAATTTTCATCTATATATATACATATTTAAAATTTTAATATCATATAAAATATTATTATCGTTATTTTTTTAAAATATATTTTTTTATAAAAATCTATTAAATATATAAATATTAAATTATAGATAATAAATATATTCCTACGTAAGATTATATGATACATATGTAGATCTTTTATTATTTTTTAGGATTATAAATAAAAAATATATATTTTTAAAAATAAAAAAATATAAAACTATCTGACAACTACAATTGAATTATAATCTCTCTTTATATATAATAATTTGCATTATATCAAATATTTATTTTATTATATTCATTATATAATATTTTTTATCATGATATAATATTTCCTAAAGTTAATTTGGTATATAATTTGAACTGTTTGTGTTCAAAAAAATTAATAAGATAATGTTATAATTTTTCTTAGATTTAAAGAAAATTCATTTCAAACATATGAAATATTTCTTCTAAATCAAAATTAGTTAATCATTATGATATGCACAAGCAATTAATTGTATAAAATTGTATATGCTATAAAAATTTATCTTCTTCATAAAACTCAGTAATAAAAAAAAAGTAAATTTGCATACTTAATTTCGTCAAATTATTGAGAATTCAATGAAATAGAAAATTTTGAAATAAAAAAGTACTAATTTTGTAAATAATCATAATAATTTGAGGTAATATCTAAAATTACCTTTAGATTAAAATAATTAGTATGATAGAAGACTATAATTTTCTTAAAAAAACGATGTAGCCTTGAAAGTATTTTTTAGATCAGCCTTATCGTGGACAAACTGATAATTTATTTAAGTCATACTTTTCCAAGATCATTTCTTTTAAAAAATGTAAATATACTAACTAAAAAAATAAAAAATGTCTTAAATCCTGGGTAAATTCTTAAAATTGATTATTAAAAATGTAATTGAATATTTTCAAAAATAGTGGAAATTTAATTCCATTTGTCAATGAAATAAAAAAACATAAATATTAAATAAAAATAAATTACAATTAATTAATTAATAATAGTTTGACTACAATTTAAGGACTAATTCCAGTAAATCTAAGAAGAAATCAGTCCATGAAGAAGACCTTTGTGGTATATTGCAGTTGGCACGTAATTGTTAGAATTATAAAGAAATAAATTAGCACTTAAAAAAATAAATTTAAATGAATTTTTTCAAATCCAAATTCTTGAAACTCATATCAACTTCAACTCCAAATCAAACCTTGAATCAATTTCAATGAATTTTCTCAAATCATGAATCAATTCTAAATAATTGAAACCCAAGATTGAAATCCATAATCAAATTCAAATTTCAAAAATCTTTCCTAAGTCTTTTGATTCTATCTTATGCACTTAGCTCAAATCAAATTCAAATCAATTCAAATTTAAGAAATTTTCTCATAACCCATTTATATTCTCATTTATATTCACAAAAAATAAATGAATTATAAATTCAAATATCCAAACCAAATTCAAAACTCAAACTCAAATTCAACCAAAATCCAACCTAATAATTTCAAGTCAAATTGAACTTAGCCAAATCAAACTCAAATCAAAAAATTTTTCTTGATTCACTCAATCTTACAATCATGAACCCAAATATAAATAAACTTCAATCATCAATCAAGAATAAATTTAAAACTCAAACTCAAATTCATCAAAATTCACATAAGCCAGTCAAATTCTTGAACTTAGCAAATCAAACTCAAATCAAGCCAAACCCATTTTTTTTTTCATGATTTAATCAATCCTTCAGTCATGAATCCAAATATGAACATAAACTTCAATCCTCAAACCAAAACTAAATTTAAAAATCAAACCCAAGTCAAGCTCATGTTCATTCTTTGAACTTGAAATTATCAAATGAATCAAAACCCATTTGATTTCAAATATCTTGCAAATAGATTTATATTTCAATCATAAATACATATGTGAGTTCAACCAAAATTGAATCAAGTCTTGATCAAGTCAACTAAACTCAATTGGTTCACTTGATCTAAAGTGGCCAATTTGAGCTACATGAATCAAAATACAATTCAATCCAAATCAAAGTGAGTTAAGCCAATCCAAACTTCATGTCATGTTTGTTGATCATCATAGGTTAATCAATTATTATGAATTGGGTCAAACCAAGTCAACCTAGCCCATTGACCAAGTCAACTTAGCCCGTTGACCAAGTCAACCCTTTAACCCATATGAACCCAAACAAGCTAAATTGCAACATAAACTAATTTGATTGCAACCAATGACTCAATTTCATTGTAAATTGATTATTAAACTTGACTAAAATCTCAATTAAACTCAATTTGATCAATTGGCCAACTAGACCCAACCTAGCCTAATTGACCATGAACCCAACTTGACTTAAAAGGTCAAATCAACTTGAAATTAAATCAAACCAAAATTTAAAATTAAAGCCTATATATTCCAATGATCAAACAAGCCATCATTCAAGCCAATTTGGTCAATTGAGTCAAATCGGTCAACTTAGCCCAAATTGATCTAAAGGATCAAATTGGTCAAACTATAAACTAAATACAAATTAAACCAAATTAATTGAAACCAATTGAACCAATATACTCCAAATAGTCATTTGGCCTTGACCCAACTCTTGCTTTGACCCAATTTGATTAATTGGTCAACCTAACCTATTTTGACTTGATTTGACCCAAATAGGTCAAATTAATCCAAATTAAATCAAATGAACTTCAAATGACATGAAATTTGGTTTAACTTATTTTTGACTCTTTTTAAATCTTTCAAATGACCACTTCACTTGGGTCAAGGCATTGAGAAAGACTCAATGGTCATTCTCTTTTGCCACTTGGCACTCATCCATTGCTACACATAGGCACCAAGGGCACTGATTTTCTGACCCAAGGAGTGGTTGGGACATCCATGACTCATGGGGAGGTGAAATCGCCTCACCTCTCTCCCATTGGAACATTTTTCATGAAGGACACTCACCTCCCCTTGGCTAGGACACCCACTTGTCCTTCATGACGGTCACTTTCCATGCCTTAGCCAACCATAGGGAGCCACTTAAGATGATTCTCTTTCATTACCAACCACCCCAAGCCAAATGACATGAGTTTGAAGCCAAATGACATGAGTTTGAATCCAAATATTTTTTTTTTAAAAGTTAATTTTCATTCACTTTTCATTCTAAGGCATTAGTGGCTGAAGAAAACACTCATTCCTCTCATTATCCTCCTCCTAGAGCTCCCAATGCCATTAACAATCACCCACTTTATTTTGGAGAAATACTTCAAAAACTAAGTGGATTTAAGGACGATCACCAAGAAACTTTGTTTGAAGGTGAAGCGATGATCCAAGCTCATTCAAGACCTCTTCCTCACTCAATAGCGTTGTCATCACCACTATAATCATCCCTGAGGTAACTTTCAAAACACCATAGCCAGCCTTAGAATCCTTCATTTTGTGACGATTTTTCTCGTGATTTTTAGAAATTTATCCTAGATAATCTCGCATTTATACTTTAAATCATCCCCATTAGAAAATATAATTTTTTCGATTCGAATCGACCAGAAAATGAGTATATTTAGACAACTTTTCACTTAGAAACCTTCTTTTTTGAAAAAAGAAAACCTTACTATTCATCAGGTGAAGCAACATCGCGTCCGTCCGGTTCGGATCGGACGGCTCATCGCGATCTAGGCCTTCATCGCATCATCTGGACCTCGATGCATGATTCGCGTGATTGGATCCAGATCGCCGCGCCATCGTGCGACCTCGATGGAATGATCTTGTCCGATGAAGGGCTAACTCGCGCTCATCGTCATTGACCCTCTTTCCTTTCGCCGTTGTGCGGCACCACGCATCAATGCGTGGCATTGCCATGTCACATGATTATGGCGCCGTGCAAATACAAAATCGATTTTTTTATTTAAAAATTACTTAAATCACCAAACTTCAAAATTCATAGAAAATAAAATAACCAAAATTACAATAGCTCGTTGGATTAGTCTTTCCCAGAGTAAGTTAAAAAATCTAAAAATTTTAAATTTTATTAAATATTTTGAGCTTAATTTGAGTTTTAGTAAAAATCAAATTTCTTTAATTAAACCAAAAATACCTGTCAGATTATGTTGAAATTTTCATATATTAAAATTATTATTAAAATACACCTACACAAAAACATTTAAGTCAAAATAACCAATATATTAAAAGATATTGAATTTTGAGTGTCAAATGATTTATTTTAATAAAATAAATTAGTAGAATTCAGAAAAATCACTTAAATCAATTGAAATTTCCTAAATTCATAACTAATTATAGGAAAATCTAAAAAAATAAATACAAACTCAAGTTCATTTTAAAGATAATTTAGAGGAGAATCTGATAAAATTATTTCTAATTGAATTTGAATAGTAAATTTTTCTTAATTAGGGTTTATTGGAAAATTTAATAACCCTAATTACTCCCTAATGACTTCTTTAATTAATTTCAAACCTCTTAAGCATGTTTATTGGGATGATTTCTATCTCCTCTAATTTTTTTAGAATTTATTAATGAGTTAATTAGGAAAATTAATGTAATTAATGTTAATTAAGCATGTGAACAGTGATTTAATTCCTTGATTAAGATAAATAAATATTTTTTAAGTGATTAGAAGGTTTATGGAATGATTTTAGGATATTTTCCTTAAGGTATTCCCTAAACTCTCTTTCTTCCTTAAATCCAAATCTAATTAAAGGTTAATCAACTAATGATCTACTTAATCAATCAGATCAAATTCTCAAAACCAAAATTAATCCATAAACTTAATCAATCCTTCTTGAGTAGATGCTTAGGTATTCAATAACCTAAGTAACTTAAGGAAATCATACCTAACCCATATGTGTGAACAGGGTTATGAAAGTAATTAAATTAAATAATTTATCTTAATTAATCATTAATTGTAAGCCAATTGCATTAGGCACCTTTCTTTCCTAGGATGTATTGCTGATTTAAATTTCTTGTCATTTTATGTCATAATTATTTGATTAAATATGTTAAAGTGGTATAGGTAAGGGGTAATTAATGAACTTAATCTATATCTTAACCTAACCAAAGCATAAAATTAATCTAATCACCTAAAAATTAAACTAAAATAATACATATATGTGAGAATGGATAAGGACCAGCAAACCTTCTCACACTTTTCTAATTCAAATCAAACTCAAAGTAAAATGAAAATCTCTTTAAATAACTTTTGATTATCTTTAAATAATCTTACTTCATAAGATTATCTTTAAAAATTAATTAGAGTGAACGAAATTACATGCTTACATCACTTTATTTCTTTTCTAGCATGCTAAATGTGTATGTCATATGAGTTTCATACATTCATGCTTTTCAAAAATCAAATTCAAAATTAAATATTTTTTTATGTCAAATTGCATGTTTTGACTAAAATAAAAATATGAGTGGCTATTATCACTATTAAATTCAAAACTATTTTCAAAATCTATAAATCAAATACCTAAAATTGAAAGTGTGCTACTTATAATTATTTATAAGCATGCATGTGGATATAAATATGAAGATGTGTCTAGTGTACTTTTCTTTCTCTTTTCTTTTAGCATAGTTTTGAATAGGATTTGACAAAGTATATAGTTTATTTGAAAATAACATAACACTTGTCTAACTTCTTTTATATTCATTTCTATGTTATTACTTAAAGAAGGACATCCTTTTACTTACACATATAAATTGCATAACCAAATCAAACAAATAAATACAAACTTTTGTATCTTTCTTTTCTATTCATTTCTTTTATACATGTGCTTGTATTTAAGAAAAGTGGTATATTAGACTAGACAATAGGATTGTGACATTAAGTAGCCTAAGTAGGTCTTCTTACATCCCTAGTAACAATAGTGTCACTACTTTCATACATACATGTGTACATGTGAAAAGTGGATAAGAAAATATCTTTTCTACTTAATGAAAATCATGCATCATAAAGTATTCAAATTTTCTTAAGTAACTCACTTAGCATTCTCTTTTCATATATATTTTTTTTGTTCATATGCTTGTATTTAAGAAAAGTGGTATATTAGTCTTGACAACCCCGGGATTGTGATGCTTTAAATAGCCCTAAATAGGTTTTGTACCTTACACCCATGGTTAACAACGACACCGTACTCACTTATGCCTTTCATACATACATGTCTGCATGTGAAAAATGGATAAGAAAATCTCTTTTCTACTTAATGAAAATCATACATCATAAAGCATTCAAATTTTCTTAAGTAACTCACTTAACATTCATCATAAAGTATTCTAAACATTCTCATTTGTATATATAGATATGCTTAGGATCCATTCATATACATGTTATACACATATGAGAAAGAAATAAAATATTGTGTATTTTGTGATAGTAATTCACTTTACTTAATTTTAAAATGTCTTTCTTTTGAATAAATTTATTTAAAAAAAATCTAAACTTAAGATTAATTAAAATACATAATAAAATATTCACTAAATAAAAATCTTTAATGAATCTACCTTAGAAATAGTTTAAGGTAGAGAGGTTCATTGAAATCAAATCAAATCATTAAAATACAACTTTTAGTAATTAAGTAGGTTCATTCAAATCAAATCAAATCATCAAATAAAATAAACTCATATCAACTAAATAATTTAAATGAGACCACCCTTCTCAGTTGAACCTTTTCATACTTAAAAAATCTTAACCTTAAAGTCTAGCTAAGCATACCACATAAACCTTACATGACACACACATTAAGTTAAGTCACCACTTTTAGTCCTATATTTGGGCAGTGCATGATTTGATATTTATTTTAATTTTATGATGTGATGTTTTAGTTTGGATGTTAGAGTGTATGTGCGTAGAATGAATGATAGGATGATTTAGTCTAATCATTATTTTTTGTGGGGGATTGTGCTTAAGGAGTGTTGTAATAAAAATATAACTATTTTTGCTGTGCATGTTACTTACACTCTTAAGCATAATTCAAAATAGGTCAGCTGGACTTGATTACTCATGTGTGGGGTGCTAAGTCTAATTTCTTAATATAGATGCTTGAAATTTATATGATTTGTTTAGCAAATCTCTAATTTCCAGGTGTTGTTTAGATTTACTTTTATTTTTTAGGTATTCTTTCAATTAAAATTTTGGAATGATCATTATGGGGATTAGGATGAGCATTGGTTATAAAGTCATGTCTTATGTATCATATGAAGCCTTTGGAGCATCCACCTTCCAACCATCTAAAAGAAAAAATCAAAGAAGAAAGAAGAAAAGAAGAATGAATAAATGAAGCTTGAAGACCCCATAATAATGAATTTCTTGCTTAATTGTACTTAATTCATTTGTAATCTGAGTTGTATAAGAGTAGAGCTCGACTACCTAATTTATTTTTGGGTTTGTGTGGTGGTGCCCGACCATAAATAACTATTTATTCTTTTGTGTTAGCTTTATAAAATGTGTGATGTTTTGTTTACCTTGTGCATTAAGATGACATATTTTCATAGTTTTTTCCTTGCTTTGATATATGACCTGTATGACGATTAGGCTCTTAGAAAAAAAAAAATCTTCTACCAAATTAATCAATTCAAAATTAAAATAAATAACTCATAACCTCATTTAAAGCCTAAGTGAAAATCAAGATAAAATAATTAGCAACTCCTTAGCTGGATGAGTATTTCTTTTATAACATCATGCACAAAAGCATCTTATTTCACTCTTGATTGGAGAGCTTTTATCTTTGCCAGAGAAACTTGGCTTGACCTTTAAGAGTCATGGTGAAAACACACCTCCCCCTTCTCATCGATTTTGGCCCATAATCTTATTTCTCACGCATTAAACATATGAATTATATAAACCTGAGTCAAATGATTGTCCAAAAATAAAAATAACATGTAATATGATTTACATTAGATTTAGGTCATTTGAAGCATGCCCTTACATGATCTAGTCTCTTTAGGGAGGGAGTTTAAGGACTTGGTCTCTTTCTAAATAAATAACAGTCTAGTTATCTTGCATAAAGCATATGACTTGCCTATATGAATTTAAAATCCTAGGAATAGTTAGTTGGCAGCCACCCTCCAGGCGGTTGTAAGTCCAACAATCAGGTGGTTTATCCTCTCTTGTGGAGGTAAATCATATGCCCATTTTTGTTTTAGATTTAGATCATGCTTTTGGCCCTCGCCAAAGCTCCCAAATTCAGGTTCTGACATTTCTTCTCCCTTTTATGTGTCATAAACATAAATCATCACCTCTTAGGCATTTTCTTGATCTTATTTCATGGAATTGTAAGTCCTAAATTTTTAACAAAAATTCAACTCAAATAAATAAATCACTTCAATTTTGAAAATGTAAAGCTCAACCATAGGATAGTTTGAGATGCTGATTTCCCAGCATGAGCATCTCTACTTTATAACTCTCTCTCTCTCTGATCATTTGATCTTCCAAAATAAACCAATTCATTGATAGTCCAATCTTTAAAATCTTTGGAGACAACGATCATTTATCTTAATCGAGAGTATTCCTAAAGAATCCCCTTCCTTAGGATGTAATTAATTATGAGGGTCTGTAGGGAACTTAACGAACCCGATTTAAAATAAACCCTACTTTACTTTTCTATATAAAGTAGGGGAAGAATCTCTGGTACATATACAAACCTATTGTCCTTAGGAGTCTTTATTCAAGTGATTAGGTTCATTGTAGGGTGTTGACTTCTACTTTTTGAGATAGTACACCTCTTCAATATCGTATTTGATCACCCTAATAAGAACATCTACAGATCTATGTAGTGTCCCAACTAAAAGGAGTATATTTCTGTTTTCATTTATTCTCTTCAATAGAATGGATGAAGGCGGAAATATTTTCACCACACATAACTATGCAAATAAAAATAAATGGTAATGAGATAGAAATAGCCTAGGAGGGAGGCATGCCAATGACACAATTATTAAAGTAGATCAAGCCTTGAGTGCATTAATTTGCGGTTCTCTTTTCTACTCGTGAGATACAACTGGTCCCCTTACCTTGATCGCACTTGCACCACGACTGATCGACAAAACTTCAAACTAATCACGTGTCTCTTGTTACCCAAAAATGAAATGAAGAGAATGACAAGAAAAATTATGAATGGAGAAAGAAAGAGAATATTCATATTTTGTTATCCCATTCAAGCTTATATTATCATCTATTTATATGTGAAAGATGAGAGCCAAATATTAAATCACCTAATTATGATTTATAGCCATTACTAGCCATTGTTTTAAGTTATGAATTAATTTATTTGTATTTTTTTAATTTATGTTATAAGTTACATAATTAATATTTATATTATAAGAACGTTAAGAATATCGTTAAATATCATAACATTATTATAACGTTATAGTATAATGTTTATGATATTTTTTCTTCTATTTTCCGTAACAATTCCTTCTCCAATAAAAAAAATTTATAAATAACTTGAGGTGAATAAAATAAGAGATCAATAATCAAAATTTTCATTTTGGACAACTTTTATCATGCATTCGATGAAAGTACCTTCCGGGTTTGAATTTTCACTTAGTATAATCAAAATCTAATAATAATAAATACTATAGTAACTAAAGTTTTAAACTAAGTATATAAATTATTGTGTAATTTGGTATACACATAATATGAGACACTATAAATTCTACTTAAGGATGCACTTTAAAGGCCATACGCTTTCATCTTAATTCATAAGTGTTTCAGGATCTTAATAAGATCAAATTACAATGGCCTATTACTGCAACACTTTTATATATGAGATCTCCAAGATACGCTGCAATTATAATATCTCGCAAAATTTTTATCTTTGATCTCATTAAGTGCTATAGCTCGACCTTATTTCCATTGCAGTTTAGCACAAATGTATAATAATGATATTTATAATATTTAGAATTATGCTTTTACCTTTCATTCGATTAGCTTTATTTTTACCACATTAAACCTTCCATCACGGTGCTTCCAATGAAGGTTGGGTTTCCATTGTGATGACTATTTTAATCCCATCCCTTTTAATGATCTCAATATAAAAGTCTTTGCAAGCCCTTTTGTCAATAGATCTGCAATATTTTTCTCAGAACAAATAAAATGGTAAATAACAATACCTCTTTTATATAATTTATATAAAGAATCATGTCTTATTCCAATATGACATTTTTTATCATTGCATTTTGCACTTTTTTACTTTTGTTATAGCGGCTTGATTATCACAATTTATTAAAATAGCAGGTATAGATTTTTAATTATAAGATAAATAGATTAATAAACTTTTAAGCCACTCAACTTTAGAAGTAACAAGATCAAGTGCTATAAATTCTGCTTCCATAGTAGATCTAGAGATTAATATTTGTTTAGTTGATTTTTATGATATTGCACCACCACAAAATGTGAAGACATAACCACTAGTGGTTATTGTTTCGCTAGTATCAATAATTCAACTAATATCACAATATCCTTTTAGTACTATAAGAAAACCACTATAATGAATGCAATAGTTTATTGTAATTTTTAAATTTTAAACATTCTTTCTAGTGCTTTCCAATGAGTTTCACTAGGATTACTAGTTTATTTACTTAATTTTCTTATAGCATAAGCAATATCAGGTCAAAAATAATTTGCTAGATGCATAAGACAACCAATTATTTGAGAATATTTTAATTGTGATACACTATCACCTAAATTATTTATAGGTTGTAAGCTAGAGTTAGATGGAGTGCCTACAGGATTCACATCTTGATAAAAAAAAATTTTTTAAGAAGCTTTTGAATATAATGTGATTGAGTAATAGAAATGTTATTTGTATTTCTATAAATATTTGTCCTTAGTATTACATTAGCTTCATCTAAATCTTTTATATCAAATTATGTTGATAGAAACTCTTTAATATTATTTATAATATCAATATTTATACCAAAAATCAACATAAAGACATAAAATAATATAATCATGATCAACAACTTTAATTTAAACACATTTATCATATTTACTAATCAAAAATTCATATATCAATACAACTTTATCAAACTATTCATGCCATTATTTAGGAGCTTGCTTTAATCCATATAAAGATTTTACTAATTTACAAATTTTATTTTCTTGATCTTTTATTATAAAACCTTCAGATTGATCCATATAAATTTCTTCATCTAAATCATCATTTAAAAATACTATTTTTACATTTATTTGATGTATAACTAGATTATATAGTGAAGATAAAGCTAAAAGCAAACAAATTGTAGAAATTCTAGCAATCGGAGAATAAATATCAAAATAGTCAACATCATTTTTTTGTGTATATCCTTTGGCTACTAATCTTGCTTTATATTTATCTATAGATCCATTTGATTTTAATTTCTTTTTGAATATTCATTTACATCTAATAGTTTTACAATCTGGAGATAAATCATAAAGTACCCTAGTCTTACTTGATATGATAGAATTTATTTCCTTATTAATAGCTTCTTTTCAAAATAGTGCATCTATAGAATTCACAGCTTCATCAAAAGTAGTAAAATCATTTTCTAAAATAAATATTTCATTTAAAAGAGAATAAAAATCATCACCTAAAATTTTCTCTTTTCTAATCTTTTACTTTTTCTAATATTATTCTCATTTTTATTCGCTAAAATTGTATCATCATTATTTATTATAAAATTTTCTATTGAAGATTCTTTTTTATTAATAGATTTTATAATTTTATTTTTCATAGAAAATATATCTAATTTTATTTTGTATTAATATAAATATCATTAATCATAGTTAATGATAAGAAATCTATAAAACATGACTATTAATAGAATATCCATTTAGATCCTAATTTTCTCTTTTTACATTATGGAATAAAGATTTTAGCTAAACAACTCCAAACTTTTAAATACTTCAAATTGAGTTTTCTATTTTTCCAAAATACATAAGGTGTTTTATTAGAATATTTATAATAAATAAAAGAAGCTATTAATAAAGCTTCACCCCATAAATTATTCATCAAATTTAATGATATTAGCATTGCATTTACCATATCAATTAATGTTATGTATTTTCTTTCAGCTACTCTATTAGATTGAGGAGAATATGGAAGGATAACTTGATGTATAATACCATTTTCTTCATAAAATTTATTAAATAAAAGTGAAATATATTCCCACCTCTATCCGATCTTAAAATTTTAATTTTTTTATTTAATTGATTTTCTACTTCTAATTTATATTTTTAAATATATCAAAAAATTTATCTTTAGTTCTGATTAAATAAACATAGCAAAATTTTTTAAAAAATATCAATAAAACTAATAAAATATCTTTTATCTCATCTAGTTAAATTACCATTTAAATCACAAACATCACTATAAATAAGATCTAATAAATCATTTTGCTTGATTTAAATAGTTTTTTTTAGTTTGTTTTGCTTAAGAGCAAATTTCACACTTTATTTATATCATTTTTAGATATTAAATTCATATACATCATTCTTTTAATTATTTTGTAGTTTACATGTCCTAATCTTGCATGCCAAATATTAGAAAAAATAATTAATGAAATAGAAGGATTTAAGCATTGCATAAATATCTCGTACCCACAAATGATTTACTTTTTGTTATAATAATCTTATTTGACTCAAAAACAAGACGATAATAACCTTGAACAATATTAATTTTTCCTAATATTCATAAATATTTTTATATTTTAAATATTTTTCTAATTATTTTAAATATTTCTCCACAAGTATACATTTTAATAATTTTTATATATTTTTTCTGTGTCGTTTTCAAAGATATTTTCTCTCCAATGATTATAATATGATCTTCTCAATACTATCTTATTATCTAGAAAAATTTATTAATTTTATTAATTTTATTGAATCTTTTTTTATTTTATTATTTTAAATAGATTTTTTCTTAAACTTTATTTTATTTAGATTTTATTTTTCTTTTTTATTTAGTTTTTACTGTTTGAGATTCAATTTTTGAGTTTTATCTTTTTGTTGATCTTATTTACATTATCTTTTTCTTTTTTTTTATTTACTTATTGAATTTATGATTGTGATAATTTCTTCATGTAATTTTAAATGCCATTCGTTTGCTTATGTATTTTCGTGAATAATATCTTGAATTTCATTTTGATCATTATGATGTAATCACTCATATTATGATTCAAACTATTTTATTCTAAACATTAAATCTTCTCAAAGAAAATCTATATATCAAGTTTTTCATATTTTCTAATCCTCAAAGAATATATTTTTCTTTTTCTAATTCTTAAGAAATTATTAATTAAAATTCAAATATTTAAAAAGTTATTTTTTTTATATCAATAATAAAGCATTTTTATATATTTAATTAAGCTTATCTAAGTTTTGATTATATTTTATTGATATAAATTTCATTAATCATATGTGTCTCTTATTTTTTAATTCTTCATCATCAAAAGAAAATTATTTGTGACCTTAACAATCGTAAATATCACATTGTATAACGTTATAATTATAACGTTTATAATATATATTTTTTCTTTTATTTTTAACAGTAATAAGAAATAACGCCTTAATAAAAACACTCATCGTTATAACGTTTATAATATATAATAATAATTATTTTTATTTATTTAATTTCAGTTCAATTTTATTTATTTTCTTCTTACTTTTTTTATTATTATATATATCCAGTCAATTTCATCAAACTTATTTTATTAAAGATTTAAA
Organism: Cymbidium sinense; assembly: GCA_021442155.1. NCBI lineage: Eukaryota > Viridiplantae > Streptophyta > Magnoliopsida > Asparagales > Orchidaceae > Cymbidium > Cymbidium sinense. The sequence continues at coordinate 40,365,519 of CM038228.1, forward strand.
TACATTTGCATATCCAATATTTAAAATTTAATATTTTTTTCTAAGCATGATAATCTGCATTTACTTTAAAAGGTAAAATGTTATGTTATTTATGATGTGATATTAATGATTAAAATTATTTATATAAATATTAAAATTGAGGTGTTTGATATGTAAATATAAAAGAATTGTGTGATGTGTATCTAAATGCCCCTTATTTTATTTATGTGAGAATCATATAAAAAGGGTCTTAATGATTATGGAAGCTCATATATTTATTATTATTATTATTATTTAAGTTGAGTTATAATATCAACTAATTTAAAAATTAATGATTAGTGATTATTGTGTGTTTAAAACACGTCACTTATTCAGAGAGAAAGTACTATCAACTATATATATCTTCTAAAAAATTAGATTTTTGACCATATTATATGCATTTAAGACACAGAGAGAGAGAGAGAGAGAGAGAGAGAGAGAGAGAGAGAGAGAGAGAGAGAGAGAGAGAGAGAGAGAGAGAGAGAGAATAGATTAAAGAGAGATAAATTGAGAGAGAAATGAAAATAAATTAAAAATGTGTGAAAATTGTTAGGAAGATACAAATATGAAAAAAGTTTTGTTGAAGTTTGAATAATTTGTTTTTTTGATATGACCCTTGTGATTTTGACTCGTGACTAATTCGATTTTTTTGTCTTAGATTTTATTACCAATTCATTCAACAATTGATTACTGTTCAATTTTGTGATAGTCAAATTAATTATTACATTAAGATAGTCAATTATTACACATTTCTAATTATTAGTAATTTTTTCAAAATAAATACTAATGTATAAAATTACCAATACAATTTTTACTTATAATAAAAATATTATATTTTGCATAACTATAATCATTACTATTAATACATAATTTTATTGTTAATCTCTTATGAGGCTTGATATTACAATCTCAGCCTTTACATTGACCATATATGATCAATAAGTTGACCAATTATATAATAAATAAAATAAAATAAATTTTTATTTTTGGATAAACCAATATTTGTCCATCTATACATCTCAAGATGTTTTCTATCTTCAAATCTAAAATAAAAACTTATAAATAATTAATGTTAATTAGGGTGCATGGGATTATATTTAAGTGATTAAATGGCTTATGATTTATAAATAATACAAAACTTGACTATATATAAAGCCTCAAGAAACATGATTATAGTGAAATAAAATATTATGGATGAAGCTATATATATATATATATACTATCAATTTAGTCTTAGGAAAATGAATTAACAATAATTAATTAGCTTGAAATGATCTTAATTTGTTAGTTGAGATTCCTACTAAAGAATAATAATTGTAGTTTAATGATAAAGAGAAGATATGAATTAATTATAAGTTAAAGGGTGTCATTAACTAGTTATATTAATTTAACAATTATGGTGGATTTGCTAATAGATATGGCATGTGCTTGGATGCTATTCTTGGAACCATATCTAGTTTTAGTTAGATTAGTCATTAAAATACCCTAAAAACACATTAAGAGATTGTAATTGCATTAGTATTTACTTGGATTTTGTTAATTTTCATTAAATAGATGTTTAAAAATAATAAGTAGAGACTATAAATATAAAACTTATTTATGTTCACTTATATATTCAACCAAGAAGCTCGTAATATAAACGAGAAAGCTTGAAAGTTTGCTCAATAATTTATGTAAATATGTTCATTTATTGTTTAAAAGTAATCTTTGAAGATGCAACAAAATACTCATTTAATGTTTGTTTAATTATTTATTTGTTGATTTTTTTTCTTGTATCAATTTTATATATTTATTGCACTTTAACAAATTATGTGCATTAATAAAGGTATTAGTATATTAAAATATCAAATAAATAACTATATAAATTGACCAAATTATTTTTGACATAAATAATACATTAAAAAAAAAAAAAAAATTTGACAGATTGATTGAGATGAAATCATGCTTAACTTCTGAGTGTGTGTACATAGTTTAGGGTTTATATATATACGAAAAAATATTTTTATGACAAAATCACCTGATGATCTCAAGTTTTGACCTCGAGAAAAAAAACAACAAACAGACTGAGTCTCAGAACGCCACTTCCATAAACGATAGTCCATAAATAGTAATTTCATCAATTCTTTATTTGTTTTCTCAAATAGTATTGTTAAGAATAAAAATGTAGTTGTTACTCTTAAACATTCAAAAAATCATATAAAAAATGCAAAAAAATAAATTTAAGATAGATAAAATTCATTCCTAAAATCAGAAAATTAACTTTAAAAATTTTAATCAACTAAACTAATTAACACCTTCTCTCTCTCAACTCATCTATTAACATCATTAATTTTATTCCACTATAAATATTATTTTAATTGCAAATTTATTTCATGATTTCAACATAAATAATATAATTATTTGTTGATCTAACTTAAATCTTCATTCTTCTCTTATATCTTAATTTTGAATCACTAATAAATATTTATATTTTATAATCTCTCAAACTTTTTATCTTTATATATTATATATATATGAAGTGTGAAAAAAAAATTAAGAAGTCATTTTAGTTATAAAAGTCGCATTATTATAAATTAATATTTGTGACAAAAAATTAATTTTTTATCGAACAAAGTAATTTCAGATTGAGACTTTTGACTGAGAATTTGTTAGCTGATAGCTTTCTATGAAAAACCCTAACATTCAATTATGGATCATCAAATAGCAAAGCTTTGAGTGTAAAAAAATTTAGATTTGATGATCAGTGATTTGGGCCATGGAGTTATATCGTATTTGTTGGGGGTTTATATTGGAAAATATCATCAGTGTTTTTACTCTTATAGTATTAGGCTGAAGGATCAGCTTACCTATACTGATTGCTACAATATAAAGAAGAAAGGTTTTGAGTAGAAATCTAAATTGATGACTTGTAGTGGGCAATCCGAAATTTCTAAAATAGTATATTTTTTTTCATGTATAAATATTACAAATAAATATTACACTATTACAAATAAATCAAGCCTCCCAAACATGCCAATCATAAGTTTTTCGTCAAATATGATTTAAAAATAGGAGTTTTTACATACACAATTATCATATTTTTTTTATATTTATAAATTAATCACATTTAGTCTTAATTTTTCAAATTAATTTTAAAATATTAAAATTAGTAACAAAAACTCAACCCGCATTTTTCATTTTTATAAAATTCTCAAATATTTGATCGTATCACATGCAAATACATGAATCTTGTGGTTCAAATAAATAAAGAAGATGTTTAAGCTATAAACTTTCCTTGAAAATAATATTAATACAAAAATAAGTGTAGGTATCAAAGCTTATCCGTTTAATTTACAAGTAAAATATACTCATTTTTCTGATAACTGATTGTTACAATATTTCAGCAAAAAAAATAAAATACTCACTATTAATCACCTAAACCCTAAACAAAGCAAAATTCTCATGCCAGTCTCTTCATCACAACACTTCAAGAAAAAAAAATTTCATATTCAGTGTGCTGATTGAGACTGAATTACAGAAACTAGAGAGAAGGGAAGAACTTGTTCAGGTTGAAAGGAAGGGCATAGAACTCCTCACTCCTTCCATCTGTTCTATAAGATCTGAATTTCTCCCACCAATGCCAGCCGCGATCCCTTCGCGCCTGGGCAAATAAGCAACGTCCAAGAAGCTACGACTGTCCGGCGAAGAAAAGATCACATTGATTATATCATTGAACTGCGAAAAGATGCCGATGAAGGATTTTCAATTAAGAGAATGTTGCATGGATCATGTGAGGGTATGTATGTATGTAAGATGTGTACATACAGTTCTTGTTCAGGGTATGCCCAGAGGAGATTCCCTTGAAATATTGAGGTATCGATAAGCCAATAAGAGAGAAGCCTAACACGAACATTGTTCTCAAACTGTTAAGATTACAGAACTGTAGGAGGTCCAGCAGCAGCTGTACATAGATTATCAGTCATGGAAAATACAAGAAAATAAGTTTAAGTAAGCTTCTTATTTCCTCACCAACCCATCACCTCATTGTCATAAAACCCATCAAAAAGAAGTTGGGTTTCTTGTGGTCGATAGAAACAGAGTTTTAAGAAAATTGGAATTCTAATGTTTGTCTCATATATATGTCAGAAAAGTTTATGCAAAAGTTTATGCAAAGTCCCCATCATCTTTCATGATTCCTTAAGAGCACTCAAAGGTCCTCCTTTTCTAACTCTAAAACAACCATGGATAATCAGTAAATTCAAACCAAACAAAAAGTTAGTAAGAAACATAAACAAAGGCGAGGGAGGAAAAAGGAAAGAACTATAATCTCAATCGAAATAATACCAATAATAAGCAAGGAAATGCTAGTTCAGGGATATATTCAATTCAAAGCCATTAAACCATTAAGACAAGAAATCACAAAGTTGACATACCCACAAAAAGAGGACACAGCAATTGGCAGTGGAATTGAAGCTACAAGTGATCCAAACTTTCCTGATTGATGAATGACAATTATAACAATCTCTAGGGGCACGTTTTACTTTATATGAAATAATAACATTTTACCTAAAATAGAGAAAAAAATCATGAAGCCAGCAGATAATTCCACAACCCGTCGGCTCCCAGCTCGAGTCAAAGCCAAAAGGCCTGCATTTTCACTGTTCAAGCTACAAAAATAAGTTCCCCATACTTTGAAATAAAGCTTTTTTGGCACACAATGTTTTCTAGATAAGATATATAAGTACACTGATGCTGCTGAGCCACTAGCTGTTCCAAACATCCCACCCAGCAATATACCAACTCCCTGGAAAACCACAATTCTGATTAAAACTAATATTTTCATTGTAATAAATTATTCTGCTCTACCTGCCATCCAACGCCTCGACTGAACACAGAAGGTGGCACAAAGTTGCACTGATGCAGCAACCAATTATGGTACCTGTTGACTGAAAATCCAGGCAAGTGCATTGATTAGTAGACTTCCCTCAATAGATGTTCCACTGTAAAAGATAGAAATTTTGCAACATCCCATTGAAATTATATATTAGCAAGATCCGAAGTTGGGAAAAAAGAAGGAACTTGTGAAAATTAGGAAAGCAACCCACATATCTACAAATTTAGATTTTAGTCAGTGAGAAAGCAAATATTAGCAATTATCATATTCATCATTTCTTCCAAACTTTGGAACAATAGTTTATGACTGGCATCATCTTTCAAATGATAATATTTTGAGCAGTTCAGCGCATCAAAAGTAAGGCTTTTCGCTCATCAAACTAATATTTTTCTCTTTTCACATGATCATTTTACTTAGCATGGCTTTTGATTATAAAATGATCATGTCAGAAGAGAAAATAAAAAGAAGGTTCACATGAACATAATTTGAATGGCATGGCATGGTTTTTATTACAACAAGTAAAAAAGGTCTTTTAGTTAAGCGGCCAAATGGAATATCAACAAGAAATTGAGATAAAAAAAGAAGAGAATCACAGAGTAGAGCAATTGACACAAGATAACATGCCTCAACAAGAGATGCAAATGAAGCTGCCATCATGGCAAAAGCATCCCCAGCATTAAAATTGGAGCCCCATTGAAACGGATATGGGATTCTTATCCTGCATACAAATAGTGAATATAGGAAGGCATGTGAACGAAGAGTATGTGTGCGAGCAGTTAAAGTTCACCCCAAGTTCAGCTTCTGTACCATGGGGAGGCACCTATAAGTTCAGTTCGACAACTGGATTTAGTTGCTAGAGAACCATGCTTATAGGCACCAGATGCAGTAAGAATATGTGCACATGCCCATATAGTTGCAACAGTAATAATCACCGAAAAGCGATCAAAGATTATTCTCCTTTTACTGATGGCGAGTGGAACATACTGCAAAACAATAACCAGAAAAATAAAAACACTTAAAAATATGATTTGACAAAAAAATAAAAATAAAAACACTTAAAAAAATATATAAAGAAATACAAAATCTTGCATTGCCAACATCAATCAAGATCTCAAAGAGAAGCTTGCATTGTAATAATTATAAAGCGGGATTACCTGTGAAAGCACTACAAGTAACACGAGAGCTGGAAGTCCAATCTCAGCACATTTAGCTACCTATTAAAAATATAAACAAGAGCAGAAGGATCAGGCAGTAAGAAAACAACACATATGAATGGAGATGTTAGAAAGAACACTCACAATGGGAAGCAAGTTAAAAGTCCAAGCCCTGTAAGGGTCACGATGGGTACAGCAGCAAGCGGGCTAAGAAACCTATCCACAATAAAATCATAGAACCTGTTAGTATAAAGCTTTATATAATATAAATTATAGAAAGCAAATATGATTATTATTTTATTATTTCTAATAAATTTTATTGATTGGGCAAGAAGAAGGTGATTGAGATTGAAGATGATGAGGAATATTGGGAGGACGTTGATACAAATGAGGTAGAAAGAGAGAAAAAAACCCTAAACTACGATAATTTTAATGAAAACTCTTTAAGTAATGAGTGAGAGTGACTTATTTGGATTACTAAGTCACAATTAGTTTATTTATGACATATTTACTTGTTTATTTTAGAAATCTTAATTAACTTAATATATTCATCTTAGATTTCTTAGTTATAATTGAGCGCTTGTATGAATTTTTATGATATTATGTTATAATTTAAAATTATTACTAATAAACAATATAATTTATACAAATTTTATTTATTTAATGATTTGATTTTGACTACTGAAAGAAGAGAACGTTTATTTCAATTTTTTTTAGATGCGTTTTCTTTTGAGGTGAATTTTAATTTGATCTGCTTTGAATAGTGTCTTTTGAAATTATTTTCCATTTATTTGAAAAGTTTTGCTTTTCAAAAAGCAAAAGACAATAGTTTTGAAATCTTTTAAGCGAATTTAGAATAAAACAACAAACTAAATACTTTGAGGCTTACACATCAAAATACTTGAGGCTAATGCCTCATCCCATGAAAAGAAATGCCTCGAAACTCAAATGCTCAATTTTAAACTTTTGTAGTGATATGATGCTTACTAATGATGTTTTAACAAATCATTGCTTTTGCCTATGGTACATCATTTCTTGAGAATATCATAGCACTCTGAAATATCAATTTTGAATTCATTAAGGTAATTTTGGCCTACATTGGCTGCTAACATAACCACATCCCTCAACCTAACAACCACTTAAATTAAAACTTCCTTTCATTTAGACTCAATAGGTTTAAATTAAGCCAAACCATTAGAATAATATCACCATTGCCTTTTTCAAAATATCTTATGCATCAAATTTCATAATCAAATTATTATGCAAGAAAGTTAATTGATTGAGAGCAGTGCAGAGCAATACTAAAGCATATTCCATGATCACATTCTTGCACAGCTACATGAACCTCCTAAAGAAGCCCCATACCTCCATTAAGACAGTATTTAAAAGATTACAGGACCTAAAACCCTACAAATAATAGTAGAATTTGAACCTCAAGAAGCATGTTCCTTACACTCAATGCCCTAAATAAGCTTGTCATAAAACATTAATAAGATCAAATTTAAAGAAAGAAGATACCTTATTACTATCCTCCATATACCACAGAACCCAGCAATTATCTGAAAGATAGAAGCAGCTATGAAAGCACCCTGTATCGTCCTCATTTTGTGCACGAACCTCTGATTCCATTAAACTCACAAAATCAATGAAATCAATCATAAAATATCAAAATAGAGGGCTGCTTGGCTTGAAGTTATTGAACTATCATGTTTTTAGATGCCAGCATCAGTTGTCAGCCACTGTGTTTAGCTTAGTGTTATTATCTCTGAGTTCAAACACAGTAGCAATTTTCTTTTAAGATGCCATTGAGCAAACTGGCAATAAGATTAAAAAAAGGTAAATAAAAAAGAAAGCAGGCACATGAACATAAACAGATTAACACCTCGTGGGGGTCTACAATATCGGCGAAGCGCTCACTGTGAATGATGGAGAGGGTTGGAAGGAGGTAAGTGAAGGATCCCCCAATCACAACGGGAAGCCGAGTCCCCAGCCATGATTGCAACAGAGTATTAATCCCAGCAACGAATAGAATCGTCTGTATTACTCTTGCCTTCTCCTCCTATTAAGATGGTGGTTTACGAATCAAACTTATTAACATTTCCCATGTAGAACATATATAGAAAGTGAGAAAGAGAGAGATAGAACTCACATGGCCACCATCCATTTGTTGAACGAGGAGAGTGGGAATAAGAACAGTTGTACCAAGCATTACGAGGTAATGCTGGAATCCCAAAGCACCGCTTCCGCTGCAGATTCATAGATAACATTCATCAAAGACAAAGGAGGAAAAAAAATAAAAATATACGCTGAAAAAGAATGAATCGAAAACAGACGCCAAGGAGGAGGGCTCGTTAGACAGAAATCCAAGCCCGGAAACTGCTCCTTCACAGGAAATGGCGCAAATTCGTCCACCTTCGCCTCCATTGCACACACACATACACTCTCTCTCTCTAACTCTGTTTTAGAGAGAGAAAGCGTGAGTTTCAGAGGAAGGAAGAAGACCGAGGGGTACGTGCGTAAATATAGGATTGAAAGAAGCGGAGAAGTAAAGAAACGCTCGAGAGCGCGCAGTAGTAACGGAGAGATATATAGAGACTCAACTTTTTGACCATCAAAACTGACCCATGGATTATGTAACCTTCAGCGATCCGTTTGGTGTGTGTTTGCTGGGTTAGATAGAGACGTTGAGCGGCGACCTGCTCTCGTGAATAATTATGGAAATAATATGTTTAAAATTAGTAAAATTCATTACATGAGGGGATAGCTTCCGTTGGGTGTACTGAACTTCGAGTAAGGGCTCCTTTAATTCGACTGTTATTTTTAGTACATTTGATAGAAAATTTATTACATAAAATAATATTTTAAATACATTATTATTTTACAACAACTTTTAAAAACTTTATAATCAATTTTATAAAAAATTACAACTATCTCAAATAAACCGTTAATCTAAATTTGAATCATAAAATTTGGATTAAAATTAACTTAATCATTATTGAAAATTATTTGAAATAAAAAGGCTTTTATAATGAAAAAAAACTTAGGCCCTGTTTTAGGCAGCTACAAGCACGTGGTGCAGCGTAAACCGCACCGCAGAATTGTTTAGATTCGACACGAGTCGTCGAAATTTAGGAATCCGAGCTGAAGCCACCGCGAAGGTGGGACTAGAGGAAGCCAGACGGGCCTGCGTTTTATTTTAATTTATTATATAATTTTTAATTCATAATTAAGGGATTTAAAATATAATATTGATTAATATTTAATTTATTTGAACTAATCTTATTTACTTAAATTAAATTTAAATGAGCTTTATCTAATTTAATTTATTATTTATGATTAACTAAAAATTTTAGTTTATGATAATTATAATTTAATAAATTTAATTATAAATTATATATTTGATAATGAAGTGGTTTATAATAAATAAATAAAAATTAAAAATATTGATTAATATTTAATTTATTTAATAAAAATTGATTATTAATCAATTATTTTAGTGAATAAATACTTAAAGATTTACTAATTAATACTAAACTATATATTTATAATTAATTAATTTAATAATTTTAATATTAATTTTATTTATTATATGATATATATTATCTCTTAATGTAATTTAGTAGATTTCTGTTTATATATGAAAATCAATTATATTATTTTTTTCTCATTTTGTTTCATAGCATTCAACACATCAAGATATTTTTGTCTTTTCTGCACAAACAGCTGCAGCACAGCAGATTCTGAATTAAGTTTTTCAAACAGAATCACTGCTTCAGTAAAATCAGTTTATTGCTACTCGCTTTTTCTGCAATACCTTCATAGTTACTTTTGAAAAACTGCAGCTGTCCTAAACAGTTCCTTTGTGGGTAGAAAGATCTAAGGGAAAATTGTTGTCTTGCCTTCTTCAAAAAAATATTTAATTGAACCTATCACCTATGATAATAAATAAGCTAGTAATATCCTAAATGATTATGACTTTCTGAAGGAGATATAGTGGCTAATGGTTTGGTGTGAGAATGGAAGTGATAGCTGGAGAGAATGATTTGGTGTGATGACAATAGGAGGGATCGAGTCATCGATCAGAGACTACAGAATGATAATTTCAAAGAGTCGCTTATATGGGACGTAGGGAGGGAACGATGAAATTGACCCCTCACTATCACAGAAATACAAAAAAAATGAGGGTGGGCATTTTCTCACCTTGAAATGACCATAATGTGCATTTTTTTAAGTGGCTATAAATGAGGAGCAGAGCTTAAATAATGTTTCTTCTTCTCCTTCTTCTTCTTCTTCTTCTTCGTCAACTCTTTAATAGAGCTTCTCATTATTCTATTTGATTATCACTCTTGTGATGGAAAACCATTATAAAATGTTGGATGCACACAATGCAAGCAAGGAATTCAAGAATACTATCAAAAACAATAAATGCTACAATCTCTTATCTCATTATATGCCAATGACATTTTGAATCAATTTCTCACTTCAAAAGTTTTATCTTGCTATTGATCTTAGTAATAATATTTAAAAAAATTGCTATTATTTTTAAAATTTATAGGGAAAGCTATATATCAACATATTTGTGAGAGTTTTTATTTATTTATTTATAGGGTTCATTTGGTTTGACTTATATCTTAAATCATAATATAGATTATTAAATAATTAATCATTAGTTAAGACTTATGTGAAAGCAATCATCATCAACTTAAAAATTAATATATTATTCTATTCAGTTTCTTTAATTGAGTTATTTACACTGCATTCAATCAATATTCTTCATACATTTCTCATTATTAGATTTAGTTGAATAAGCTTAAATTTACTTAATTTTGTGGCACTCGTGTGATCCAATATTAAAAATGAATTTACTAGTAGATTTCAATGAGTGTTTATTTATAATTTTTAAATTTAGGATTTTACATGAGTTAAGAACTAAAAGAGAGAAATATTCTAATGGGAAGCAAAAAAGAACTACTAAAATTCAAGAAGAAAAAAGAGTTTTTGTATGCTAAAAAAGGTCATTGAGATCAATGAGATGCATTGCCATTGGTGAAAAGTTCATTTTTTTGAGTTATATTATCACATCTGCAAAGCATCTCCGAAAGATTACACATGCTTACCTCAACTGACATTGAAGTGATGAAAATTATTGTACGATCTAACAGAAGACAGCGAGCACCGGTGATTATCACACTGTAAATGATAGAAATATTGGATTCGGCGCATACGATCTTCTGGTCTTGAACGATAATAATACGTTGTGACTTAGATCATACTCAAATAACTTGTGAGAACCCACTTAATCAAATAAGTTCACACTTCGATGTTGAAGCTTCTATTACAACACATGAAGTTTTAGCACGAATTATATAAATTTTCTTCAATTAACGAACATAATTATGAATTAATACACAAACATCTTTAGAACAAACTTTAATTATTATAGCATACTAAGGTCAAACTCAAGACACAAATATAAGGACAACTAGCATTAGTTAACATTTACCCAAACTAAAAGAACAACATAGCTACCAATAAAAATTAGAAGGATCGAGATTTCAATCTAGAATTTTATCATCTCAAAATTTCTCATGATTGTGTCCTCAAAAGCAACTCTTTTAGTATAATTATGCTGAGATGAAGAAGTCCAATTATGCAAAGAAATAAAAATAAATCTCTTAATATTCTTCAAAGAAAAAAAAAACACTATAACACTCAAGAGAGATAATATTCCAATAAAATAAGCTTAATAATAAGATTTCAAACTCTTATTGTCAACCAAGGGTGCCCAATCTTTGAAATGCCAACCTTTTCCCAACTACATGTGGTCAGATATCTTAGCCAATTCTCACCTACCACTAACCATGATTAGATTAGGTCAAATTATGAGATGCCACTTACTAGCAAATCAAATCATTTCTTATTTCTCCCTATAATTTGATTATGATTTTTTTTAGAATATAATGGCATTATAAATATAAATGTTAATATATCTCAATAATTTTGACCTATAATGAGTTATATTGAACTTAATGAGTCAATGACCCTAATGAGCAAGAATCTTAAAACAAAATAATGTCAAAATTAAATAAAGAAATAGTATTGAATGATAACTTCCTCACCTAATATGATAAAAATTGAATCAGAGGGGCCTAAAAATAAAAATATTTTAACTCTTAACCATTGATGGAAGCTGTTGTTTTTTGGAGTATTATATTCCTCACTTTGTTAAACTTTTTAATTAAATTTAATTATATTTCTAAGAAAATAATCAAATTTATTTTAATGAAATGGAAATGTATTAGTTAATTAATTACTCTTATATTGCATTTAACTCAAAATAAATTATAAAAATTTAAAATCATTCTAATCAAATCTTAATTAGAATATTATGATTAAAAAGAAAACAAAATTATGTCAAGCTGTCAAGATGGGATTTAAAATTTTTAGTTTTGCATCGAGATAAGTTTATTTTGAAATTAATTTTATACATATTGGTCATTAATTAATTAAATAACATTTTTTTTCAAAATAGTGAGTATGATGCACTTGATATTTAAATTCAGAATTTTTATAATAAATTTTAAAAAATATATCAATTGAAATAATTTTTGTTAACAAAATGTGCATTTACGAGATAATAAGATATTCATTAGTTACTATATAAATTTCCCTTGATATGTATTTTGACTTATTATTTATCTCACCTCTAAGAAAAAAAAAGTTTGATTTTATGAAGACAACAAAGGATTGGAGGCGGTAAGATAGGACCATAAAATTGAAGATTTTATCATAGAATATCGAAAGTCAAAGTCAAGAGTTAAATTTTGACATTTTATGTGAGCTATTCAGCTGAAGACCTTCACTAATATATCTCGGCAGAGAAGAGGGGTTGACAAAGAAGAAATTTTTGAAATAAGTATTAAATAATTATTAATTATAATTTTAAGTATACTTAAAAAAAATTCAATTTAGTACCATAAGTGATGATGGCCAGTCATCTCATCAGGGTGACTCTCACTAGTGATACGCCAGTCACGGTCCATTTAATTGACATTATCGAATAATTACTACGCCCTAAATAATCTGCATTTGGCTGTGGTAGACCCCACGCATTACTTTTTTCTTTCCCGATCCCACGACGACAGAGCTCTTCCCACACGAATCAGTCGGTGTAGGCTCCACCTTCAGATTCCGGCTCCACCACCAAGTCCCGACTCCACTGCACCCTAAAGTTCACGTAGACTTCTCAAGTTTACCACCATATATAGAGGATCATGTTTGTGAAAAAGATCACGTGATTATTGATTATATGTTTGAAATTGAGAGTTTTTATTTTGAAAAAAAAAAATGTATTTCTTATTTAAGTCTTTGAATATCATATGTAAACAAAAGTCAAAATAATTATGTGCACTTCGCAATGAAAACTTATTTCTTAGTACCCAATGATGTAAGCTTTTTTGATAACGTTGTGAGAGAGCACTTTAAGGTCGTGCCTTGATCATATGATTATTTCAAAATTACCACATGAGTATTTATCATATTGAGTTTGAAATGATAACAAGTTTCATAATAGATGCACTTAACATGATTTTCAAGATATTATAATTGAGTATGTGAGTTGTCTCATGATGTATGTGCATGGTTTAAAAAATAATTCAAATTTTGATTAATTGTGTGAATATTTTCTCTTCAAAAATGTGCACATATTAATCATTTTGAGTTTGAAAGATTGCATTTGGTTCATTTGTATGTATGTTTTGTGGATTCAATTGCGATTATTATAAGTTAGAATCTTCATTATGTCTTTTACAAAGAAACATGTTTTTTATCACATGGTTTGTACTTTGGCTATAGGTTGGTTTAAGGCTGTGCATAATTCGGTTTAAACTGAAATTCCGATTAAAACCGAACCGAAATTTTAAATTTGGATCGATTTTTTAAATTTGTTTTGGATTTTGGATTTAATTTTAGCTAAATTCAGTTTTTGGATTATGGATCGGATTTAAAAATTTATAATCCAAAACCAAAATCTGAAATTTAGCTATGTGTAATGTTTTAACCTGTTAGTCCGTCTCCAGTCCCGACTCTCGCCTTCATATTCATGGTCCACTGCAGGTAATCGGCTCTGCGGTAAAAAATAGAAATTTCATTCCTCAAGGGCCAAACCCAAAAGCGATTAGGGAGGCAAAAGGGCAAAGCCGCAAAGGCAATCCCATCGCCCGCGGGCTGGTTCTCTACTTCTCTAGTTCTCTTCGACTTCTCTTCGACTCTTCGTTGTAGTTGTCGACGTTTTCGTTCTGTAACTTCTGTTCATTTGTTCTCTACTTCTTTTCTCGGCTTCTCCCTTCTCGCCTCTCGGCGTCTCGAGCAAGGGCACTACTTCTCCCTTCTTCTCTTTTTCTCTCTGCTCCTCGCGGTTTAGATTCACGCTCAGATTCTCGGCACTGCTTCACGAATAGCATTCAAAGAATGCAAGTTTTGTCTCGATTCTCATGGATTCTTTTTATGCTGTTTAGTGTTTTCTGTTTTGGAGACTTTGAGTTGTTTACTATTCGAGAGGTAGGTTCTATAGTTTATGTTCTGTGGTATTGCTTATCGGCTGAAATCTGAATGGAGTAATGGATTATTTTGTTATGTTGGTTGATTCGTTCTGACTTTCTGTTATTTTTCTATATCGCTGTTTGTTATGTTGTTTGATGCTTGGTGCCTCAATTTATCCCCTGACTAAGCAAACAAATTGATCCGCTATGTTTTCTGTAAGGCTGCTATGTTTGCATTTCCTTCAATTCTTTGGTTTTTCTTCAATAGGATAGGATTGTTGTACAGTACATGGAAATGGAATACATGCTGTGATGTTGTGCTTGAGCATAACCTATTTTGAGTCTTTGACTCCGACGACCTGTTCTTGTCTAGGAATTTTAAAATCTGTCTTTAGTGGAAGTGTGGAACCATGGAAACAAGAAAAATTGTGAAATCTATGTTTTTAATTAAACAACAAGTTTTTTATTTTAATTATTTTTGATTTTTTAAAAACCGAACCAAAAATCCAAATTTTTTTTTGGATTGGATTGGTTTGTATTATATTAAATCTTATACGAATTGAATTTTTGGATTCTGAATTTCAAATTGAACGGATTAGCAAATTAAAAAAATTGATCCGTCCAATCCGATCGAATGCACACTCCTAGGTTGGTTGCTGAGCATATATTAGGATGGATCAGGAGCTCGTTTCATTGATCCTCTTTTATGACGAACAACTGATTGTTGATGATCAGTTTATTCCAAGTTATGTCAGTGGCAAAAATTGTCCAATACAAGTCTCGCGTCATGCAAGCTTAGAAGATTTAAAACAAAAAGTATTTAGATCTCTAAGTTATGACGTTGATAACTTCATGGTGGAGCTTACATGTCATTTCCCTGTTGGCACGGGATGCATGACATCTACAATTTCTGACGACAAAGTCTGTAGTACTGTACTGGATGAAGCTTCCCATCAGACATTAGTTCTTTATGTGAAAGTCAAGTCACAATGTACTGTTGCAGCTGCAATTGATACTGATCTCATGCAGCATAATATTCCATCTTATTATGCACATGATTTCACTTTGTCAACAGCTGTTGTACCACAACACTACTACGATGACTCAAAAGTAAGGTTAGCAATTATCTCAACAGCAGTGTTAGTTTTTTCATTTTATGATTCATCCTATCTTTTATTTTTTTTAAGGATTATGACTTTGTTGACACAAAACTCAGCTGCCTATTGAAGCACGATTGCATGAGCAACCTAGTGCATCTAGAGTACTGTTTGATGACGTGTACAACACAATGAATAATGAATCAAATAATGCATCTGATGATAGTGATGCTGAAGAGGATTATTTCCTTGGTAATACCAACTTATGTGACACCAATGTTGGTCACGAGCTTATTCGGAATCATTCAATCTGAAATTCTTCAAATAACAATACTATGATCTACAATAACGACTATGTCCCCACATGCCAAACCACAAAAGTTTGGGATGTAGACATTGTGTTTGATGGTCCATCTGATAGTTCAAGTTTTTCAGATGACATAAAAGTTCCAGTTGAGCTATATGAAGGTATGTGTTTCTCAAATAAGAAGGAGCTTCAGTTTGCAGTAACTGGTTGATCATTACTCTGTAATATTCAGTTTCTTTTCATCACATTGAATCAAAAGAATTTTAATGTTATATGTGCACAACATAACAATCATAGCAGATCTTACCAATGGCTCATGCACTATAGCAGGAGCAAAATATTGGGAGGTGCTTGGAGGATATCAACGTTAGATGCACCGCACACATGTGTTAGCACTATCAATGGTTCTAGGCATCATCAATGCACTTCTAAGTTCATTAATTATTTTATAATATTAGTTATGCGATCTCAAATAGACTTGAAACCAAGGGAGATCATTAGAAAGATGGAATCGAAATTTAATATTAAAGTGTCTTACATGAAGACATGGGATGAGCAATGTAAGAATATCATAGCAATATTTGGCAGTTTGGAGGACTCGTACCACTCTCTTAGCCTATTCATGGATTCATTATATTCTGTTTTGTCAGGAACTATTTGCAGAATTTTATCATCAAATACATGCAGGTTTCATAGATTATTTTAGGCATTTGGACCATCAATATCAGGTTGAGAATTTTGTCATCATGTTCTGAGCATGGACGGAACATTCCTACTAGGAAAGTATCATGATACGTTACTCACAGCTATTGGTATTGATGCTAATAATGGATTATTTTCACTTGTTTTGGCTGTAGTTGAATCTAAAAATAATGAGTCCTAGCTCTGATTCATTATATGCATACAACAGCTGTTGCGTATTGTTTCAGCTAAGAGCGATTTATGTATTATCTCAGATAAGTATGAGGGCTTGCTATGCGGTTGCCGAGATGTATTCCCATGAGCTGCACATCGTCATTGCTTATGACATCTGCGAGAAAATTCAAAAAAATAGTATAGAGAATGGGTATTGCAGATGTTGAGTTTCTATGTAAGAAAATGTATATGTCTAGTAGCATGAATGACAATCAACATATTCAATTATCACATGACAGACATAAAGAAAATTAAACTTGAAGCATACTAGTGGGTAGTAGAGTGTGATGTATGCAAGTGGTTATTGGTTCATGATGGCGGAATGCATTATGGTACTATGATGACAAAAACATCTGAATGTTTCATTAGAGTTCTCAAACGGACACGAGGACTACCAATTCAAGCACTGATCACTACTGTTTACTATAATATTGTGGGTTTATTTTATAAGAGAGCCATTATCATGGATTCGGGAGAACCAATTGATGAATTCACATTCTTCCTGAAAGCACGGCAGTAGATTCGAAGCGACGATTCCACAACCACTCAATATTAATGTCTATGAAGTGCAAGTGTTCAACATGGGTTATCGATCCTTTAGAGTTGACTTCACAGTGGAGCAGTTCAGTTCATGTAGCTGTTCTCAAACACTAATTTATCACATGTTATGTGGTCATTCCATAACGGCTTTAGTTCATCGGAGATTGAATCATTTGGCTTATGTGTCAAGGTATTACACCATAGCAATGTATTGGCATACATACTCTGCGAACTTTCATGTTCTACTAGATCGAAATAATTGGTCAGACTTCGATGTGGAGTGGGGACTTTATCCATTGCTGCCACCAACTGTTAAAGTAAGATCAAGTAGGCCATGATCAAGTAGATATAAAAATACAATGGATGATAGCGCAGTACAGAGCACTCGTATGTGTAATTTTTGCAAATCAGTTGGTCATTACCGGACATCGTGCCCACACAACCCTACTAGTAGAAGGTTAGTATGGATAGTGTAGCAAAATATCATGTACATAAACTCTAGGAATTTGCATATTTCTTCCGTATTTTTGCACAATTTTAATATTACTATCTTCTAACATTATCTCATTTTATTTTTTTGTCACAGGTACGATGGCCGAGAAATCTTCTAAGCCGACTAGATGTCGGTAAAGGAGGAGTCCTGAGATGGCCGATGACACACCAGATCCTGCACCTTCAGAGGTCCATCCCATCATAGCCTTACTGTGGCAGACATAGGGCCTCGCATCTAGATTCGGTATGATTTTACTTTCAAGCTCATTTTTTCAAAATATTTTAATTGATCACCTAGCTTGACAGCGATTTCTTCCTATTGCAGGGTACTATTTAGGAGGCAGCTTCACATCTTCTTATGCTTAGGGAGTGGTCCGTTACCTGCCTGCGATTCATAACTGCCCTCCACGCACTAGGGCTTCATTGTGTTAGCCAGATGCGATACATTAGACTTGACCATCACCCACTGAAAGCATTAGTTGAGCGTTGGTCTCCCCAGACTAACACTTTTCATTTCGCTGTAGGCGAGATGACTGTGACATTGCAAGACGTTGCAATGATCTTGGGATTGCAGCATAGACCACCGATCGTCGGGCCGATCGTAGTTGGAGAGGGGAAGCGGTGGCGAGTTTGACCGCTAGATGAGCTAGTGGGCACCCATTGCGTGCATTGTATATTATGACCTGGTCGACCCAGCAGTCCATTCTACATTCAGGATGGGGCAAGCACATGCTCATACATGTATGCTGCTTAGGTGGCTACGCTAGATATTTTTCAAGGAGTCTTACACAGACCTCATAGATATGGACTTTAGTAGACATTTACGAGCATATGTGTTACTCCTTCTGGGGAGTTTCTTACTTCAATATACTTTAGGGTCAGAGGTGCACTTGCAGTACCTACCTTTGTTAGAAGATCTAGATACATCCAGCATATTCTCGGTAGTTGGCACAGTGTTGGTACACCTATACAGAGAGCTACATGAGTCTACCAGACCAAGGAGGGCCAACAAGGCTGATTGTCTTCAGTTGCTCCAAATCTGGTCTTGGGAGAGACTTCATGTAGGGAGACCAACATTACATGTCTCCTACCCAAAGGATCTTGATGGGCTGAGCATCAGTTTCAGGTCAGAAAACTAAACTATTTTTCAATTATTTTAATATACTAAGTTGCAAGTAATTGATTTGCATATGAAAATTGGTTTACTCAGGTGGAATGAATGGTATGTGCAGCAGATGCCACTTGAAAATATCAGAATTTTTCGGAATGAGCTTGATGGATTACTATTGAGCCAGGTACAACTCTTAAATGTTAAAACATATTTTATCTGAATTTTACCATACGATATTCTGTGTAACAACTACTCAAACATGCAGGTGACTTGGGAGTCATATGATATTCGACAGCTTGCGATATTTACCTTGTCTGCATAGACTAGCACGTGTTCCCCTAATTAGCTGGAAGAGGTTAGAGTGGCACCTTCCTAACAGAGTTTTTCATCAGTTTGGTCACTTATCATGCATTGATGTCGCTCCGATGGATCCCAGCTTCAAAAGAGTTGATGGCAGAGGCAAAGCTGATACCGATTGGGTTTAGTACCATCACCAGCACATCGCTACTTGGGAGGCTCACAGAGATCACATTGTCGTGGACACTTATGTCGACATACAAACCTCCAAAGAGACATATTATGGTTCAGCCGTTGTATTTGCTTAAGGCGTCTATTGATCCACCGACGACATACTACCCTAGAGCACCTGCCGAGCGAGCATATGTTAAGATAATACTATAATCAACAAAAATTTTTAGCTACTCTCTTTACAGATTTTCATGGTAATATTTTAAACTTGTTTTATATAGGTGGAGCATATCTTAGCGACGGAGGACATTTTTCAACCTTTCTTTGGACGTCCAGAAGATTTGCCATATATCTGAGAGAACCCACATCGCCGACTACAAGCTCCAAAGACGCCATACAGAAAGCATATGTCATGATTCAACTCGACTACGCGACAGACATGGGTGTGGGTCCATCTACTAATGCTAATCCAGGGCCTTCCATTTTTCAGGAGAGCTCTCAGTCTCAACACCATATGGACGTTGCAACTTCACAAGATTGGGTGTCTTTGAAGACTCAGGAGATGGGTTGAAGTTGTGCCGGATCGAGATCACATGATGTCTCCCATCACCGTGATCGCCCATTGTTACCTACACTACACCTGTAGTGCTACAATATATATAGTCGCCGCCATAGAGTATACAAAAAAGATGTATTTGTATTGTGTATTTGTGATCGCTATTTCTATATGTATTTTCTGATTTATGACGGTTTACTTAAGATATGAATGAAATTTTTTTTGTATAATATGTTTGGTAGTACAACAACTTCATGTAAAGTAGTTTAAATTTGATGCTAGCAGATATCAGATTGAGTTAATATGCAAACTGCAGGTAAATACAACTCTTGTAAAAAATACATCACCTTTCTAAAAAAAATAGCAGAAAGTGCCTTCGACTACTATATTAAGCAGCGATAATGATTGATTTTTCTTAAAGTCAATGACCGATTATCAGTCAATAAAGATATTATATATATATATATATATATAATATATATATATGTATATATATATATATATATATATGTATGTATATATATGTATATATATGTATATATATGTATATATATATATATATGTATATATATATATATATATAATATATATATATATATATATATATATATATACATATATATATATATGTATATATATATATATGTATATATATATACGTATATATATACATATATACATATATATATGTACATATATATATATATATATGTATATATGTATATATATATATGTATATATATATATATATATATATATATATATACATATATACATATATATATATACATATATATACATATATATATATATATATATATATATATTTCTTCCCTAATAGATATTTATAATTATTTAAGAAAGATCTTCAAAACACCCATGAATTATTATTTTATAATCAAAATTTTTAATTTGAATATTAATCATAGAGGCCAATTTTTTCTTTATTTTAAGTATTTATGTCAAAATTTATTATAATAAAACTGAAATTTAGACCAGATCAACACACAATGTTCAATTGTGACATGCTATTTATTATTCACATCGGTTATATATATATATATATATATATAATTTCTTCCCTAATAGTTATTTATAATTATTTAAGAAAGATCGTCAAAACACCCATGCATTATTATTTTATAATCAAAAATTTTAATTTGAATATTAATCATGGAGGTCAATTTTTTTTAAAAGTATCTATGTCAAAATTTATTATAATAAAACTGAAATTTAGACCAGATCAACACACGATGTTCAATTGTGACAAGCTATTTATTATTCACATCGGTTATATATATATATATATATATATATATATATATATATATATATATATATATATTATATATATATATATATATATATATATATATATATATATATATATATATAATATTTTTGTTTTTGTTTTTAGATAATTATAGAGGGCATGTTTTTTGTTTTTAAATAATTATTGCTATTAGGACTTAGGAGTATAGATTTTTTAATTATTTGACACTTTATCTTTAATATTTTTTATAAATATATTTTACCAACTACATAAATATATACTATTTTTAAATTTTTAAAAATATATAATCTTTATCAGAGTTCTCTTTTTTTAAATTGAGTCAGAATATTCTCATTAAAAATTTTAATTAAGATGGGCCTCAAAACTCCTACATTTGCTTTTAGATTAGTGTAGTAATTAAATTTCACTTATCTTAAAATAAATTTAAGAGCTTTTAGATGCACCCATTGGTGGGTAGAGATTTTTTCAAGAGGGGAAATACAATATTAATAAGAAATATATAAATTATATTTGGATAAAAAATTTATAATTTATGATGTTCATTGCTCATATTTTGAATGTTATGTATAATTATATCATTGTTAATATCATATAATATATATATATATTTTTTTTAATATAATTGACTAAAAATATTTATCTCTTAATTTCTAATTTTAGTTTGTAGTCAATTTCTTACATTATTCATTGAAGAAAAAAGTCGTTCAACACTTGATAGAGTAATTAGTAGAGTTAATCCTAATTTTAATAATTTGAAAAAAAAAAAGAGAATATAAAGTGACTTTTTTTTTTCTTAGCAAACTTATAATGGCTTTTAAGAATAAAAATTATTCATTAAGTTGTATATCTATAATATAAGTTTCAATTGATTATCAATAATCAATAAAATTATTGATATAAAATTATTTGGATAAATTTAAAATACGTTTACTTACTTATTATGAATAGAAAAAAAAAACATAAATAATATATAAAAATAAATAAATAATTTTATTAAGATAATTATATATTTATAGTATATATTTTTTTTCAAATATAACCTTTTATTTTAAAAGAATATAGGTTTTAGATATCTAAATGCACAAAAAAAAAATTATAACAAAGTGTATGAAGATAAGGTATTTTGATTTTGTCTTGAAATTCATAACCAAATGTATTCTAAATGATAATCTAATTACAATTCCCAATCTTATAAAGCCAATTAGAATATATTGAAGCTCAAGTTGATGAGTAGTGAGGGAACTTAGATTAGCGAGATATTAATTAGTCATAAACACTGACTGAGAGATTCAGTTCTTAGTGCTGAGGAATTTGATCATAATTATTATACTAATGAATGATCAAACGATCTATTAATATTATGTTCTTATATTCAAATAAGTATCTTGACGAAAAAAAATCTAATAAGTCAAGTATAACTCAATTTTAGGTTATTAAAATAATTAAATGTTAAAAGAATAATGTAAAATCAAATAAATTAAATAGTACATTTTTATTTAAAAAAAATTTTGATCAGCTAAAAGCAGAGAGAGCTTAGAGATTCGAAGAACTTCAAAATCATATTTGAAAATCGACACCAAAGATCACTATTAGTGATACTATCTCCAAATTATCATCATCTGATCTTCATCTTCTTACACTAACTAGAGTTAATTTGGTTATTTATCATGAATAAAAAAATTTGAAAAATTATTTATTATTTATTTGATATTTTTAGTTAATTTAATTGTTTATTGTATGTTATAAATACTAATATTTTAAGTGTAATTATTTTAAAAATTAAATATCAATAATATCAGTAAAGAATCTGCAGGTTGAAGAAAACTCCTTAAAAAACCATGAATCAAACATCAATGTTAACGAATAATTGTATGTAAGTACAAATAAATGATCAGTCAACAGCACTTCTGCTACGACTCGGGGCTCCGCTTGTTCTTCTTCGTTTTCGACACCGCGTCTTACGCGGTCAAATGGGAAGGCGGCAGCCGAAGGTCTGAAATCAAATCTAAGCTAGCATCCTTCAGCCTCTCTCCAACTAAGATACACCAAGCTCGCAAGATAGTGCGTGTAAGCACCTGCAACCACCAACACGTGGAACAGCTGATGGCTGTGTCCGGCGAGGTCGAATTTCCCCGGCAGCCACCTCTCCGGCACCCTCGTTGCGTACACCACCACCCCGATCCCATAGAACATCCCCATCACCAACTCATATCCCGTCGTCAGCACTGCCTCCGGCCGGTGTCCAAAAGCCATCATCTTGTGGGCGATGGGCACCACCCCAGACGCCGCCATGCACGCGAACAGCACCGCCCTCACCGGACGGAACTTCGGAGAGTCAAATATTGGCATGAGTGAGACGACGACTGTAGCAAAGCCGAAGAAGGTGATGGAGGCGAGGTAGATGTCACGGTAGAAGGGATTGCAGGTGAAGGTGTAGTAGACGATGGGGTAGAAGGAAGAGACGATGAGGCTGGAGATACCGGCGAAGTCGAGGCGAAGCATGATGTAGCTTGTTCTTGAGGAGTGGCAGCAGAGAAGATGGCAGGCGCTGCTCATCAGCAGGCAGAACATGGCGCCGGCGAGGTAGAGGTAAAATGGCCAACGGGAGACTAAGGATCCTACTAGCTCCGAATTGGCTAGCTCAGTTGTTTGATTAGCTCTGTGGATATAAAAATTGTTTGATGAATTGACTGCAGTGAGTAATTGGAACAAAGAATCATCAGCGTTGCTGGTGGTGCTGACAGTTGGGAAGACCGATGCAGCGTAGTTACTGAGGATGAGGAAGATGAAGAAACCAAGCAGATGCCTGCAGTTCAATAGAATATATAGAATTTTGTTAAAAATATGACTTTTTATTTGCATTTGAGTATTAACTGGTATTGGATGTGAAAGAAAAAACTTAATTAATTTGTGCTTACGTCCAGATGTTGAGGGTCTCATTGTGGATAGAGAAGATGCTGAATATGGTTTTCTTGAGCGGCCATTCAGAGCGGTAGTAGTTGAGGATAAAATCGTTGTCCTTCAGGAATTCGGGAAGAGAATCGTAGTTCATCAGCTCGAACTTCGCTGCTTTGTTATTACAGCATTTATCAGTACTCGTAGCAGTCTCAACAGGAGCGGAGAGAAGAAACTGTGTGGAGCTTTTGCTGAAAGAGGAGGGTTTCTCCATCCTCATACTTAAAGCATCGAAACACATCTTTCCTTAACGGTGCAGCTTTACGCCAGAGAGAGAGAGAGAGAGAGAGAGAGAGAGCGAAAGAGAGATCCGGAGATCTTCTTGCTTTTGGTTTGAGAAACGAGGTTTGAAGAGAATGGAGGGAAGAGGCTGTATTTATATTCAATGAGAGGAGGCGGCGATGTTCTGAAGAGTTCTGTTTTCAAACTTTGAACTACGTGTCAGGAATTGGTCATCTTCTCCAGCAATTTCCTACCAAGGATCCTCAGTCAACGTTTTGAAAATTAATATTGGGCCCTCAGTGACCTGCTGGCCCGGTCATTGCCAGGACAGCACTGAAGCAAGAAATTCACATAAATACGGCTGTAAATCAATATAATATTTCGATTCATACGAAATTTAAGCTCAGTTTAGCTATTAAATTATTAACCATGAACTCAAGCTCAAATTTAAATCAAGAGAATAACAATGGGCTTATGAGCTGACTCATGAGTTAGAGTCAAAGAAGTAATCAACTCGAGACCTCATTGAAGATTACAACCACATGATCGATCGATGATAGAGTAAAAAATCATTGCAGGAGCTCATCAGAGTCGACCTTATCAAACTTGAACTAGAATTCAAGAGAAGATAACTTGACTCATGGACTTATTAGCGAGTCGAGTTCAAATTGATTCACGAGCCAGCAAAAAATACAATCTATCCACTTCAACTATAAGACAAAGCTTCTACCATCGTCCGCTAATATCTTCTCCAAATAAATGAGTTTTCATCATCGACAGATTATCTAATTATATTATATCAAATCATATGACAATAAGAGAAAACTTTATAGTCACAACCTTAATATACTTTAATCTCTCTCTCTCTCTTTCTTATGCCTATGAGAAGTAATAATGTTTTCTAATAATGCTACAATAACCTTCTTAGTTATAAATTATCATCTAATTTTTATGATCATTTACTAATCCTCTCCTAAATCATCAAATTAAGCTGATTTCTATTGATCAAGTATGGGATGATCTTTAAAAATAAATAATCTATAAAAATGCATAATCAAATCCCGCGAGTTCTCAACTCGATAAAAATAATTAGAGATTTATTAATCAGATATCAAATATATAAAATACTAATAATCTCTAGTATTATTTTTTTTGAAATTATCATTTGATAGCATATATCTAATAAAAATAATAAAATATTAATTTTTTATCAATTAAGCTTAGCTATATCTACTATAATATTATTTTATTTGTAATTGTAAATAATAATTAATGAAAAGTCATTATATCTTCAAGTACGGTACGTTCACTCCCGGTAAGAAGGTCAAGGTTTTAGTAAGTTTAAGCGATAGACTCTTTCTATGTTATGTAGAAACTTGTATTTTTATTTAATTAAAGGTCACTTGCAGCACATCTACGAAGACTAAACTACCAATTATTTGTGAACTGAATAAACTGCTCAGATTTTATGAATAATTTAAAATATATCACATAATAATTTAAATTATATATATATATATATATATATATATATATATATATATATATATATATATATATATATATATATATATATAAATCTAAAGTGATATCATAGCAGAAGATATCACTTTAAGCATGCTATCACTTTGTAGCATGCATATACAAGATTACAGATGAATATTTATCATATTGACAAGATATCACTTTAGACAGATTTTAATGTATATATATATTATAAATGCTACCAATTACTAAGACTTGTAGTCAAAGTTCAAAAATAAAACTAGGGATAGTTCAAAGTTATATGTTAAAAATAAAGTTATTTATTATTGCCCCTCGATTGTACAATGTGAAAATATTCAGTTTAGACTAATTCTTTACCAAATTAAACAATTGATTTCATAAATTAATTTGAGCTTTGAAGCCTAATTAATATACTATTAAAGAATTTTAATTGTGCATTAATTATTCTGATGAGGTATAGGATTTTCACTATTTATGAGCTATTTTATTAAGATTATTGTAAAGATTTCACAACATTATTGTCTTAATTTCCTTATCATGAAGAGAGTATCAATATCTAAGAAAATTAGAGCTGCAATACTTTACTATCATTAATATTAGGATCGTTTGCTCGCGAATTAAATCAGATTCGAGAATTCATGTATTCAAATCGTCGTTAAAAAACAAACATATATTTTAAGCTCGATTTATAAACGAGCTAAACATATATAACACTCTATTCAACTCATTTTAACTCGAAACAACTAATAAAATATTCATTACAGCAAATGTGGCATACTGGTTCTGTAGAGGGGAGCTGAACGTTTTGAAATGGCACAGGCTTGCTCCAAACACGAGCTAATATAAATGAGCCCAATACAAACAAAATCTTAGCTCTCAAACTCAATTCATTTACACCTCTAATTATTATAGAAAAATATACAGTGATGATGACAATAAAACATAAGTCATAATTAATTCGATAAATTTGTAAAAATTTAGTATATTTTATATATTCTTTATAGTTTGAATTAAGCCTTATCATAATCTCGCAAAGTACCCAATTGGTCGTTATTGTTGAATGAAGCTATTTTCATAATTTGACAAATTTACGTTTGTGGTAGTGAATTGAATAGGAAGAAAGAGACCTTAAACCACAGCAATTATTGAAGCAGAAAAAGCAGCTGATTGAAGAAAAAAAAGAGATGTTGAATAAATAAACCACATCACTAGCATTGATTACTATAAGTCTTCCTTTAAACTCCACAATTCAAAATCTTAGTTAAAATATTAACAATTTGATCTTCTAAATTGAAAAAAAAAAACGAATCACTAAAAATAAGGCACATAAAAGTGAGATTATGAATCTCGCTTACTATAAAATTTTTTCATCATCGTCGTAGCGAACTATAATGATGATGACAATAAGAGCCAACTGACTTTTATAAGTTAGGGTGCGATCGAGTGTTGGTCTTACGGCTAGGAGAAAGACCCCCCAACATTGAGGGTGTATTTAGGATAATTTTATGATTGTGTTGTAAAGCAATAATAACTACTTTTGGTTTTTTTTCAAAAAATTTTGTGATGAAAAGTTATTTTTGAGAACTAGAGTTGTTACAGTATGATGGCTATTTGAAAGCTATTGTTTGAATTTTCAAAAAAAAAATCAAAAATATTTATAAGAGAACACAATTTTAAAAAAACTATTTTCCCATACAAATTTACAATCAATGCCCTTTTCAAATCGATCTTTCTACGTAAAATCTCCGATTCGTTATACCTCTAATTATTCATTCAGCTCATTGCGCTTCACTAATGAGCTATTTATCAAACTAAACTCGAGTCGACTCTTAAGTTGAGTTGACTCACTTAAAACTATTTGTTCCTTCTTGGGTGCGAAAAGAAAGTCTTGAAATTATTAAAAAGCCAGCAGAATTGTTTGTTCTGCTGGCTTTTTCAAGGAGATATTATAAGGATAGGACAATAACTAAGCTTATTTCAATGAATAATTAAGCTTATTATAACTCCTCCCAGTTAGTCAACTAAACTTTAACAAGATTATAGATAAATTCCCAACTTTATTGACTCCTTGAACAAGGGTTTAATTTAATATTGTCAACTTGTTTGAAGTGATGCAAAGACTTTAAATATAACTGTGACTGTGATATTTTTTAATATATTGACTTTCATACAATATTTATAGTTCAGCTATGAAGAAAGTAATACTTCAGTTCCTTACCCACCGTCTTTTAGTGAAGGCAGGGCCTGACGAGTTCGAATCCTCTCGGCGGCCCATACTTAGATGGGAAAATCAGTGGACCCACACGCGTGGATGAATACCAGCCTCCGTGGATTAATATTACAACATCACACAAGATGATGTTAGGTGATCCTATTTCAAAAGAATAAATAAATAAATAAATACTTCAGTTCCTTGATAGTTTATTTTGTGGAGATTAACTGAAAGGCAATTAAAAAAAAAAGAAATTTCTTATGCAACCAGTTCAAAAAATATATTTTGATGTTATTTTAAGAGTATTTTAAAATGTTTTAAGGCCTAATTGGATGAGTGAATTTTGAGTGTAAACTAAATACAAAGATTTTAACATTTTGAATGTTTTATTTGTTGCAAAGTAAAGTTCAAAATATTTATGATGTTTTTGAAAAGCTTTGAAAAAGTGATTTAAAATGTACTTGAAATTCGCTCAATTTGGATAAATTTCAAATACATGTTGATATAACGTGAGGATACCAGGCCTCTCCATCCTTACACAATCAATGCCGCTAGTTGACCTACTATTAGTCACTCACTATCACCGGCCCTACAGGTCAACCACCCACTGCTCCTCAAACCTGCCTCTGCCCGTCACCTCAAGATATACTTTACATTATATCCATTCTACCAAATTAAAAAAAAACACGTGTATTTATAAAATTTTCAGTCAAATAATTTAAAATAATTAATATATATATATATATATATATATATATATATATATATATATATATATATATATATATATATACATATATATATATATATATATTCAAATACAGTATATTTTTTATATTGTACTTTTTCCAACAACAAAACTCTCCCTTAACTGATTGATAATTATTCATTATTTCAGATAGAATAATGACATAAGATGATAACATGAGATCTCTAAAGAACTAAAAGACACAAATATATATATAACAATGAAATATTCTTCTAAGAGGGAGGGGGAAGAGGAAGGGTCTCCCTATCAAGATTAAAGACATTTTGATCTACTTGCACTTAAGGCTGTTAATTCAGCTTAAAAAGAATCAAAATCAAAATTTAGATCGAGATCAAATCGACATTATCATTTAAATGGAAAAAAAATTTGATCAAACTTTTTCCAAGCTAATCTCGAACGATCAAAATCAAGATCGAATTAAATTTATCTATTATTAAAAATATTTAAATTTATATATAATACTTTTAAATCTATAATAATAATTTTTTTAAAAAATTAAATGTATACAATTATAACTTTAATTTTTTAAAATAAATATAATATATTTATAAATATAAATATTATTTCTTTAAAAATCATTTTTTTTATTTCATATACTTAATTTAACTTTTTTTTAATTTTTAATAATTATTTTTATTAAATTCAAACTACTCGATCAAAATGAACCAACACTATTCAAATTCGAGTCAAAATAATAAGTTGAAATATTTACTTCGAGCTAGCTCAAAATCAAAACGAGCCAGCTCAAAATCGATTAAAAATGAGAGTTTAATTAAATCGAATGGATCGAGCCATGAAACCAATCTTCCTCTAAAATATTTAATTGATTCAAACCTCAGCTCAAAATCATAACAGCCCTACTTGTACTTATATATTTGAAGGTATCAAAACAATCTTCTCACAAGAAATGGTGTGGCCCAAAATATGATAATAATTAGAATAAAATAACACATTCTAAAAGGGCATCTTTTACCGATAGTCATTTTTCTCCTATAGAATTACAAACATCAAAATCCACCACCATAGACAAATATGAGCAATATAAGTTGATGTTTGAATAGTCAAATACAAATGACTTTGCATAAAATGAGCCTTGAGAAATATATGATCACTCTATCAATGAGAAACCCTATGAGGTGAAAACAAAAAAAATGCTAACCAAATCAACAAAAATACATTTGATATGCACTTTTCAATTGTTTTTCAATAGAAAATAAATCAAACTATTTTTTAAAATAGTGAATAAATTTTAAACCTTTTTAGATATTTTCATTAGTTCTAAAACAAAATAAGCCACCTCCTACTCACCACCACAATAAACGCATAAACCTTGAATTATGTGAAATAAAATAATATTTGAAACATAGATTAATAAAAGCTTTTAATTTCATATATATATATATATATATATATATATATGAAGGAAAAAAAAATTGCAAGAATCTCAATAGTCATACTAAGATATATCAAACCACACATCAGCTTACAAAACCCTGAAACTCAAAAACTCCATAACTCATATAACGCTGTAGTTTATTTCATTGAAAATATATATTTCAGTTGTGTTAACAAATGGCCCTTCAATCAGCAGCTAAGGGTAATATAAAATAAAAACAAAAAGGATTAAGTTTTCTATACCTAAAGATTATACACTTGACATATTAAACCATAAATTCTATACACCAATTTAATAAACTCAACCATGCAAGAATCATACAAAGTAAATAAAAAAGGAAGTATAACCACTTACCTGTCCTTGTTGGGCACCTCATTCTTCCTATCCTTCAATGTGGAAGTAGTAGCAGGAGCTCCATTCCCACTGATGGCTGCCTCAACTTCTTTAGCCTCCACTTCCTCAATTGCAAGTGTTCTCTTTGAACCCTCGAGAGCTACGCCTAGCACAATGTTATCTTCGAATGATGGTCTCGCCGGCACAGTTGAATTCGATGGCGACCGATCACCTTCACTCTTAGGAACAGCAGCAGGTGTGCCATCTACCTGTTCATTGAGAGATTCTGATATAGAAACAGACTTCTCCACACTTGATTTGAGTGGACCTGTGGTTGATGGTGTCGATGATACTGTTATCGTCGATGATTTTGAAGAGTCGGTTTTGGAAGTCTTTGGTTGAGATTCTCCAGAATTCACCACCTTCTTCTGTTGATGCTTCTCAGGGAGGGTTTCAGAAGGTGAAGACACTTTAGGCTCAGATGTTGTGGAGGCTTTTGCTCCTTGTTGTTCATCGGTAGTTCGCCCTGAAGAACGGAGCTTTGCCTTCTCATCACTACTGATTCTTGATGAAGGTTCGATTAGAAGCAATGGACGATTGGCGGCATCAGCATGAGTGAAGATGGTGTCTGAAAAGGGGATGTTCTCGACACCGGCGCCATATATCTTTTGGACAGTGCGAATTGGAGTTGCAAGTCTGGCTCGGTGATGGCTGATTACTCTCAGGAGATCCAGGAAGATAGCTTCCTGCTTATATTTTTAGCAAGAGGAAACAAAATGAGATCAAGAAGACAGAATTAATAGAATAGTAGTTAAGTCATTGAAATCATAGCTTTTCTTGAAGTTGGTAACATAATAACCAATGTTAAGTCATATGCAATAAATTCAGTAACAAATTTTGAAGTAAAAAAATCTTAAAGAAATTCAAATTTTAAATTGAATGCATATTACCAATCCTCATATTTTACACATATTCCTCCCATTCACCCTCATCACCATTGTCTTATGTAGGCACCAAAAACTCTCCTCCCGCTACTCTTACTTTTTTTCTTTTCTTAAGAAACACTGACTAAAGCCCTTAACACATCCCACCTCTTCTTTTACCTCATCTATCTATGGATGTTCAAGAGATTGAATTTTAAATACAAATCAAGTTCAAATTTGTTCTTATGTAATTCAAAGTAACAAACTTTGTAACAAAAATTTAAACTCTTCTTGTCAACGAACAAAATGTTTGTGTCATTTATTTTTAATATCTTTATCCTAGTGAAATTATTGAGATAATATCCTAACACAATACTTGGAATTGCTGATTTATCAGCCTCCCTCCCTCCCCTTCGTGTTCCTCTCAACTCTGACGCTACTTATACATGCCCTCTCCCTTTACCTCTCTATACCCACTACAAGAAGGCCCCCACTGTCTTTTTACAATGGCACTAGAATCAAGCTCTTCATCTAGTTAAATTCGAGCAATCTTGTTCCATCTGATTTGAGTATGCAAGCTGCATTGTGAATGTTATTAAACTAGATTTGAACTTAAAAAGCAGCTTTATGTCAACCCAATGTAAATTAAAGATAATATCCCCTCCTTATCCAATCTGCTACTATTGAAACAAGATATAAGCGCTAGCGCTCCCCCTTTGAACTCAAT
Source organism: Cymbidium sinense (assembly GCA_021442155.1). Lineage (NCBI taxonomy): Eukaryota > Viridiplantae > Streptophyta > Magnoliopsida > Asparagales > Orchidaceae > Cymbidium > Cymbidium sinense. Next base: position 40,397,927 of record CM038228.1, read on the forward strand.
TGACAGTAAGGTAGACCCTGTATGTTTTTGCAATAGCACAATGGAATCACGCTCTTAAAGCCTTAATGATTCAAACTCGAGCTTGCATGTTTCAAGTGTCTTGAGCTTGTAGATTACATTTTGGAATATGTTAACAAGCACGAGTATTTATATGTCAGTCTGATGCTTGAATAGGCTGCAACTAGAGTGTAGATGAGCTGAAAGTAACAATGCAGGGGTCAAGCTCACCTCAACTTGTTAACTATCATGTTCATGTTCAATTCATTTATCATTGAGCCAAAAACACGAGTTGAACACAAACAATAAGCTAGCTAGATGAAAATTAGATGCATTAATAATTTTTTTATAGATGGTTTCAAATTTATGAGAAAAAATTTATCTAGATGACCACCTTAAGCATCATTCAATTGGCACTTGCTCAAGTGCAGATCATTTAGTAAATAAGCAGAAATAACTAGTCAAATTGGGCTCAATTATTTAACAAAATATTCAAACATGGACTGTTATCGAGCCAAGCATGAGCTATTTGCAAACAACAAGCTAGTTGTAACTCACTCAACATCCAATGCAAACATCATATAAAAGTTTAATAGGTAGACCTTTTTTATTATACTCCCAATGCTCATTATGCATCCTCTTATTAGCATTTACAAAGAAAGGCACACTATACAGAACCTATTTACAATATTTCCTGGAACTAAATTAGATGTCAAATTCAACCATGAATAGAAGGCCAAGAATAGATGCATTGACCAAGGTTTAAAATTACGCAATCAGATATTGAGGCATTTTTCATCTGTGAGGAGAGGTGTAAGCCTCAAAACATTATGAGGCGTAATACTCAGAATCGGCAAATTGGGTAAGCAATGAAGTACACACATCAATGTACAAAATAAAAGGTAATATATTAACATATTAAAATGTAACACATAACAATTCTAATGTAGTAAGAAATAATAAATTGCGCAAATTATCAATTAACATATTAATATCTTGATATCAAGTCATGACGTAAACAAGTATTATACAAATATCGAAGTAAGAACTAATAACATAACAATTTAAAAATCAATTTAATATAATAAAATATTCTCTTCCACTACAATTATCTAATATCAAAGTAAGAACATCATAAATAATGATGGTGGCAGAGGTGGCTAACACCATGCGTGAGGAGCAAAAAAAGCACAAGATGAGAGACATATGGGTAATTTTCATCCCAAAATCGGTGGGTGTTAGGGTGTGAGGTTTATTTGAATAATTAATAATTATATTTGATTTTCTTAATCGTAGATCTTAAAACATATACCTCACAAAAATCGAGGCAAAGCAAGCCTTGAAGCGTACATCACATTATGTGAGGTGTTAGGCTCACATAGCACCAATGAGGCCTCATTGCAATTTTTTCAAAAATATTAAGGCAGATTTTTATTGTGCAATTTTAAACAAAGGCCATGACATGTCTCATTTAACTCAACATGTCAACTAAACCCTACCTAACATTATTGGAAAAGGTCTCTTTTGTGAGTGGAGATGTTATGGGTGTTTATTTGTTAGTATGCAGTGGCGGAGGGTTGGCATGGAGTTGCTAGAGAGATACATTATAGTCATTCATTCATCTCTAATGATTTGCATAAACTCAAAGTATCACCCTAAATGAGAGCTCATGATCACAACTAATTGAATCGTGGATGCTTCTCCTATTTGATTATTGTGACTTTTTTCAGGATAATAGATCTATAGAGTTACAACATTTTTATCAAATGTAAGCAATCCTGCTTCTCAAGTAATCAAACTTGATAAACTCCTTTCCCAAATCTGGCCTCACTTCATTTCACACACTGCATCTTCAAATTACATATTTTAAAACTATTCTAAATTCCTACATATCACCCAAGTTTCACGAATAGGGGGATAGAGCTATAGGGCTGCCTTACTCGACTACCAGGGAAAAGAATGAAAGTAGGCATAAGTACCTTTCCTGTATGTATCGGTGCAACTACAGTCAAGTATTATAACTAAACGCAATAAACTGGCACCCTTTGATAAGGCTGTGACCAATCCTTTCCAATGAATCCACTCAAGTGTGAATAGTTTCGCTAGAACTCTACTACTTCTTTCCTTGTCTCTCTTATACTTGAATTGATTCTCGCATGATATACTACTTGTTGTATTAATAAACCACCATTTTAGGTTATCATTTTGCAGTAGTCAAGATCCAAATAAATTTCAGATTTACTGAAAGTTCCAGCAGATGTTCAAATACATAGTTCCCGTCAATACTACACAAGACTCGCTTGATATCTAAGAAAATGCTTAATGATGGTTTGATGGTGAGTTGATTAGAAAGCACATTAGTCTAAATTTCAGCGTGTTAACTGTGTAAAATATTGTATATAAAGAGTAGGTGTCAATTGACCTTAGAAATTATTGCCAATATCTTGGGTTTAAATTTCACCTATATTATAATAAAGTCTAATCTTATAGACTTGAGTGGACAAGAAAAAGTATTGTATATAAAGTGAGTAATTTATATTATATTGTATATAAAGAGTAGGTTTAGAAATTATTGCTAATATCTTGGGTTCAAATTTCACCTATATTATAATAAAGTCCCATCTTATAGACTTGAGTGGACAAGAAAAAGTATTGTATATAAAGTGAGTAATTTATATCCCAATATATAGCATCACTTGGAGTGACTAACAGAGTCTAATTAGTAGGAAAATAATAAATAAATAACCCCACAATTTCGTAGATTATCCCATGCTTTGAAGAAACAAATGTAGTATTATTTGTTCTCAATCCTAATAGGAACATAACAAAAAACATACAGTATTACGAGTAGTTCCACGGCACAACTAATGCTAAATGAGGCTACATTTATATATTATTAATTAACTAAGGAATAAAGTACCAAAAATGTATATTGAATCTGCCCTGTTACATACTTGAGAAATAAAATATTCTTACCTTGACACACAAATACTCCTCAAAATGTGAAGTCTTAACAAAGCATGAGATGAGAATCTGCAAATACAGTGCAAAAGAAACACAAGATTAAAGGATTAAATCAATAATCCAATATCTCACATGTGTGAAACTATAACATGAAATGTTAAAAGATGTTCCAAATTCAGAAATTTACATAGCTAAGTTGAATTTATTATGCCGACATGGAAAACATAAGACACGGCACAAATTGATGGCATTGATTGGACTTGATTAAAGGAGATCATTACTAATTGGATCTATATAAATGGAATATCCAGAAAAAATAAAAAATGTAGTAGAATCCCTACTCCCTAACATGTGAATAACATTTATATAAAACATAAATTTATAGAAAATTAAACAGCTGCGGAATTTGTATCAGGCAATTCAAGGGTCTAAGGATATATAACAAACTGAATAGTAGAAATACAAATTTAGGTTCTGCTTTCAAAATATGGAAGTCATAATGACGCATTGTTGTAAGTTGAAAGAAACTATAATAAATGCAGATTTGTCATGTCATTTATAGTAACTATTCATTTTTTTGAAACATTGAATGGTTTAGTAGATGTTTATTTTGGGTTTAATGTTCCAAGATTGTGAACAGTGTTGGAACATTACAACAATGCAAGCCGCGTTAGCTGCGATGTGTAATAAGCTATGCAGAGCAAATGGTATATTCTAGCTAGCTCATGATTCAATTGTTAGATAATGTTGATCCTAACAAAGTTAAAGTTGGTAACTCCTCGCTGTTGGTAGACTATTTGTTAATTAAGAAGTTGTCTTATACAGCTATCATGCGGCTTAAGTCTAGAGCTGGTTTTATTATAATTTCATACTCATGCCCTACATTATTTACTCTTAGAAGACATTAGGATTGTGCCATGCTAAGTGGGAAAAATTTTCTGAAGTGCATTTTTGTTCTCAAATACCATGCAAGTGAATAAATTTACAGATGCACTTTGCATGAAAGCCACAATTTTATACACCAACATTGAGGTGGTTGGATTTTCAAAACTGCCAGACAAGTTGAGATTTCACTAAGATAATGTTTTCATGGCAATTGATGATCTCATAACAATTTTTTTTTTCACTGTAATGTTTAATGTTTCAAAGACACTCACCTTTGTACATCCATGCATCTTTAAAGGACTTATACATGAGTGGAGTTGTATGGTAAAGATATAGGGGCTATTTGGTTGGCTCAAAAAGGAATGCATTCATTACATTCAGTAAAAAATGAAATATTTATATTTAGTTGGTTGAAAAAGGAATGCAATGTAAAATTTCAATTCATTTCTTTTTTAGCTTTTAGTTCAAACCTAGTGAAAAAGAATTCCATCCATTTTAGATTACATCTAATGTCTACCTATCACTTCATCATCACCACCACAAGTACAACCACTCACCGCCGCTAGACGCCAATCGTCGGGCTACACCACTGTAGTCAATCACCACCGCTGCCACCATCATCCATCGCTAGCGGCCACTCGTCACCACTACTAGCGACCACTTTTAATATTTATATTAATTTTATTTTTACTCAAACCAAATACTAAAAAGTAAATTCTTAAATTTGATTTACATCCATCCAAATAATGACAAAAAATTTCAAATACACTATATTTCTTTTACATTGCATTCATTTTTTAGCCAACTAAACAGCCCCATAGTGCAACATCAATAAAGAGAGGAATATTCTAATTGTTGATGAAGACTTATTTCAGCCAAGCCTCGAGTAGAGAATGTGGCCCATATATTGGCACATTACGATTGCCATTAAATTGAAGAAAATGATCCTGTTTGATACCAAATTGGATAATAAGCACAAGAAAAACAATGACATGGACAGTTCTAAACATAGTCTACAATTGTACGATTTGCCCACAACAGCCAGTTGCACAATTTGGTGGTGGGGAAGATACTTCATCCCTAATGAAAGCCTACATGTTTGCAGAAGGGCCTTGAATTATTAAAATAAGTCCAAAATAACACAAAATTGTAAAAATACCCACAAATACAACTCTTGCGGGTCTTAGCTGAACTGTGACCTATAGTAATGATGAGGGCAATATGAGTTCAACAAGCCAAGCCCAATTGGCTCAACTCATCAGAACTTGAAGACCAGCCACGATGCAACTGGTCCACCTACAAATTGGACCTATGTCTAAAGCCAGACATATAAAGACATGGACTAAATCAGCTAAATTTACAGTCCAAACCACTAGGTAAGATTTAAACAAAAATGGAGGATCATTTCTAAATTGAACATTACAACATGTTTCCCACATGCAGTAATAAGTCAAAGCATCACACTCCAAGTATCAAATGCAAAAGCTTTACATGTATGGAGTCAATTCATAATATCTCAATCCGTAATCCCAAGAGAATATCCAAGTTTACGTCTTGAGGGCGGTCATGGGTTGAAAAAACTAAGAATAAATCACTTGACCATAATAATTCAAAACTAGTGATCTTTCTTAAAATTATATTTAGATTCTTTGCAATAAACCCAAAATAAGGGGGACAATTAATATGCACCTATAAAAATATAAACATTTAATCTAGGCTTTTTGGACATTGACATCAAGATTTATACCTCATACAATTTTCATGCAATAACAATAGGATGAAACAATGGTACTTCTAAATCTCGGCCATCATATCGCTTTATGATGCCTTAATGAAATCCCTACAACCGAATCCATGAAGTTAAGCACCAACCTAGATCCAAAGATCCAACTCAAGTCACACCCAAAACCCTTCATAAAGCCATTCTATAACTTTATTTCAATCTCCAACAGCACAGATCTTAAGGCTTAAGGTCAAGCAACTCCAAAAGGAAACAAAATAAGCACATATCAAAAAGAAGAGATGTCTTGCTTCTCAACCCCATGATCAGTCATAAGGACAATTACCTTCTAGCCATAGGCATTTCCATCCAGCATGAATCTCAAAGACAAAGTGCCCTTTCTAACCATTGTTCATCTTAACCAAATATTAAACTACACTTCACTCTCAACTCTATAAGCACCCTATTCTAGAAGAAGATCAAGAGTTTCTAGATATTATTCTCCTCCTCCCCTTAGCTCTTGTTAGAACCTTCATTCTCCATCTTAATAGAAACTTTGAATATAATTAATTTCACATTTTATTCAACTTGAAGTTTAGTTGCTAGCATAAGCATCAAAGGTGGTCTTCCTCAGGACAAAATTTCTAAGTTGGCATGTTGACTTCTTATATTGTTAATTCTGTGCAGGACACAATATCAAGCTCAATTGGACCCACAAACCTAACCTCTAATGGCATTCAAGGATAATTTTCAACACATACCAAATATGATATATGACTTTAACTTGTAACCCACTATACACAAGTATAGAATATATATACCATTCATAAAACCAACATAAATAAATAAAAACACTTGTACATCATAAAGAAGTTCTATTATTTACTAAATGATCATTATATCCTCATTCAACCTATAAGTTAACTATAGTAGCATTGATCAAACCGTGGAAGCATATCATGCATCCACCCATCCGTCCGTACATTGACACACAACATGCTTCCATAGATCTACCTTCCTCTTTAATCACCATCCCACCATCACCATCACAAGTGACTCTGTCCCGAAAAATTAAATCTCGAAAAAAATAGAGAGGAGTAATTTGAAGCATGGAAGGATAAAGACACTACGATTTCACCCTCATTTTGTTAATTTGATCTGGTCGTTTCTATGTACAAAACTCATAAGTATACCCTCTCAATGCCGAGAGAACTTTCGACAAGCGCTATGTTAGCCGCTTAACGCATCAGATAAAAGAGATTTTGGAGAAATTTAGATTTATTAAATCATTATTTAAAGAATTTAGGAACGACGACGCTGATGATCCCATGTCACATCTCAAATGGACACCTACTACTTAATGTATAGAATAATCCAACCTGTGATCCTGTCGAAACGCTTGATCAAGAAAAAAACCTTGGACATGCGGTTTGTCAAGGAGATGACTTAAGTCTACCTTAGCTTGAGGATTTTTTTGTTATCAAAATTATTTTCACAACTCAAAAGCAGAACATCAAAACATACCGCAACAAATGACTCTATTAATTTAATAATAGGATCAAATCTATACATCGAATATTAAACTCGATATTTTATTAGGTTGAAGATATTATAATATAATTATTAAATTTTTTTTAAGTTTTGTTAACCCGAACCCAGTTCTAAGACCAAATAGAATCAACTCGCAAGATCCTCATACACTTGAATTTAAGATTCAACGATCGTGTATTTTAGATTGCTTGCATACTTTAGGCATTAAATTTGAATTTTAATCGATTTCAATGTGTGTGCAAAGCTCATCCATTAGTTTATTTATATGTATCTCGATATTATAAATTTGAATATATGATTGTCTTTGCATATTTTTTCATTTCATTGAAAACTTTAATTATTTGCACACATTTTGAGATGATAAATTATAATCATACACATGCAATAGTTCAATTGAAGCCAATTCTCTTTGTTCGCTTATATGTATGGTAATGCGTGTCATGGTGGCGTCATTTTGTCACTTATTCAATCAATCGATGTAATGTTTGTTTTCGTCACATTTAGTTTTGAATTCATTGAATTTATGAGTTTTTATGAAGCTTGATTTGTTCTTATTGTTGAGCTTCTGATTCTCTACAAGTTTTGTTCTTACTGCTGAGCTTCTGATTCTCTGCAGTTCATCATGTATAGTATTGATTCTCATTCATGGACAAACTGTTCATCTTCTTTATGCTTGCTCATGCGTATCCAACTTTTTAGTTCTTTCAAAATATAATGTAAGAATCATCTGAATGTTTACCGAAATATCACATGTAATGCATATAGGTGAAGAATGTAGTATAAACTTCTATTTCTCCCCTTTTTTTATTCCTTCAACTCTTCTTAATAATTTCAAAGAAAGCTATAATAAAATTCAATCATTCATTTAGTAGCTTTATTTGCATTAGATGCAAAGCCATCAAATCATATTCTTGCTTACCCATCAAGCCCTCTTGTAAATCACCTTCAATCTAACTTGAGCTTTATTTTCATGTGGAAGATGAATTTCAAGCATAGTATCCTTTATATGTTTCGTATAAGTTCTGAGTCTTGCTCACATTTGAATCTAATTCTTATAATTATTTGGATACAATACAACCCAAATATTCATTGAATTTATCATTTGAGAGGTATAGAATCTCTTGTAAGACTTGTTTTACATTTCTTTTTGTTCAAGGCCAAGCTCTTAAATCCACGATAAGTTTCATTTGTACTCATAATGAACTATTGAGTCACATTATAAATATCATTTGAATTTTCTTGTGGTAGCTTGATTTTTTTTTTTTTTTGATGTTTTAGAAGTTTTATATTCAACTTTAATTTAGATTTGATATTCAATTTAAGTCCAAAAATCTGGTTAAATTTTCGAACCTCCCAAGATCATCCTCAGATAGTGCATCGATGCTTGACCACCACACTCTTCTAAGCGTATTGCGTCATGACAATGGCCAGTCTTCAATCCCACCACGCTTCTAAGCGTCTTCAAATATATCTGCATAAAATAAAATATACATATACTTTTCTATATGTTGATTTAACTTTGATTTACCATTTTCATTTAAGTTGAGTTTAAGCTTTAAAACTTCATGTCGGTCCAAATTGACAAAATTCCCACATCCCATATAAGAGCTACATCGGATCACTACCCCACGCCACTCTTCTATGCGTCGGTCGATCCGCTGACAGATCTCGATTCCCCTTTTCTTGAGAGGTCTTCAAGCTCATCATCTCTACTGAGCATAATGAGATATTCAAATGCCTGCAATTTCAATTCATATTTTAATTTTGAGCTTAGAATTCATTTTGCATTAAATTAATTAAGTCCTCTATCATTTTCAGAACCTCCTGGCTTTCCCGATGGAGGATCGGATTACTTTGACCTACCCCACGCTTCTAAGCACGGCCGACGCCATGCGACATGCGTGTAGTCTTCAAACCCGCCACGCTCTTCTGAGCACAGAGGGGGTCTTCAAACTCATCAGCTCTATGAGCATAATGAAGTCTTCAAACACCTCAGAAGCCATCCACCGGTAAGTTCGTTCTGCTATCATAACTCCAGTTTGGGCCTTCACACGTGCAACACCAAACTCTGCTACCTTGACAACCTCATTTTCATCCATCAAAAGATTGGTAGCTTTCAAGTCTCTATGGATTATATTATTTTGATGTAAATAGTTCATTCCTTTCGAGACATCTATAGCTACTCTGAGCAAAGCTGGAAGCTTAAAAACCCCCCTTTTGCTTGTGAAGAATGTCATATACACTTCCCTAGACATAAACTCTGTAATTATGCATAAGCTGGGAGGTCTAGTGCATGCGCCGATAAATTGTACAACATTTCTATGGCGAACCTTCCTCATGATATAGACTTCCTGCACAAATTCACATTGCATATCCGAGCTTAATCTCTCAGGTTATAGTACCTTAATAGCAAGGTCCTGACTACAGTATGTTCCCCGAAAAAGGTTGCCATATGACCCAAATGTCAGTTTGCTCTCAAATTTAAGCATCCTGAAATCAATTTCCCACACATCAGTTCCATCAGTTGGTATTTGAACATAATCAGGATAAGAGTTCTCCCCTGACAAAAATTTTTTTCTGTTATAGGAGACCATGGATGAGGCTTTAAGCAAGCTTGACTCTCGATATTTTGGATTTCCCTCTGCAATGCAATCGTAAGTTGCTCGGTTTCCTCGTATGGCCAACCAACAACAACAAAAACATCTAATGAGTAGCCATCATTTGTTGAAAATGCATGTGCCTCCTGAATGTTTAGGCCAAGCTCAGCAAGAAGCGAAGTCAACAGACTAAGAAGCTTTGGCTTGTCATCCGTCGAAAATGTTATTTCATGCATGGGCCTAGTAAAGAAACATGGGTTGCCAACTAAAACACTTTCTGTCGCACATGCTGCTGCTTGGCTTCAAGTGCAAGAGTCTCTAGATTTGGGGATGAGCCAAAGGCAGGAGGAAGATGACTCTGCCTAAAGTAACTAGAGGAGCAATGTGCATCATCCTCCCCATCAGAATCATCTTTCTTTCCATCCAGAACTGGAGACACCTGAACTAAACCAACCACAAAAACCGGCCTGTTCTCCGAGTTGTTGGCCATCTCGAGCAGCCTCTTATGTGTTAGAACATCCTCCGCTCTCTCCACGTTCACATCCAATGCATATCTAGCCGGAAGACGGTTGAAGTGAGCCCATAAATCGTCCTTGAATGAGGGAGAAAACGCCTCGGAATTTCCAGACTCACGGAGGCCCCATATGACCTCGTTGTACACGTCGAGCTTGTTCCACTGCTGCTACCATGGATTCACCGCCAGCGATGATGAACTCGCGATCTCCCATGCTTCATGCTGGGAGAGGGGGGCGGCTGCTCGGGTCGTGCGAGAGGGAGAAGGGAAATGTCGGCTGAGTGTTGGGAGGAGAATAGGAAAAATTAGGTTTAGGGTTTTAAGATGGGTATTTATAGAATTTATATTTTTTATTATTTTATTTATCCTAATTTGAATTTTCATGCCGACATCGCCACAATAACAATATATGTCGATTTTTTTTACGATGTTCGGACGAACGCTTGACCGATCGGAGCCATTTAGTTCAAGTCATTTCACCTCAAATTTGTGTCAGCTCACGGATCGATATTCGCGACTGTCCGAATTGAACAATTTATTTAATAGGTTTTCGACACTAACGTACATCACGAACGGAGGTCGTTTATTGTCGCAATTCTTGACCTCGATATATCGACGACTTATCGTCAACGTCGGGTAATATGTATATGATAATTGAACGCTCTAAACGTTACGATGGCGAGTCGTTTGTCGATTAGAGGTCTTTTCGAATAATTTTCGACACCGTCGAGTGCATTTCAACTTCGATTTGTGCTGCCAAATTCACTGAGCGACTTGACTACATGTATGAGGTCAACAATCCCCAAGGAAGACATTCCTTCCTGTCATTTAGTTAACCAATGATGATTTAAAGGCTGGACATCATTGCCACAAACCACCACTTTTAACCACATAATGTTCCCATTAATAACCCTCATGGTGACACGATTATAATATTGTATGGGCTATAAGTTGGTAAAGAAAATATACAAGATTTCAAAATGATCCTGATAATTACACAAATTTATAGTTGCATCCAAGTAAAAATTTCTTTAAAAAGATAAAAACATGGCCAAACATTTTAGGCAATCTTCCTTCATATGGTTTAGCATCCCTTGAGGACCATAATCACCTGTTAAAAAATGAACATGTCTTTTTTTTATATAAGATGGTATGCATGTATCTTAAAAAAGTAGCTTAACCTATTACGGATGAAATTAAATTGGAGACTACGTGCCATGCCACTAGTTATGCCAAAAATAACAAACATGATCTTACTAGCTGAAAGTCAGGGAAAGTTGAAAAAGATGTGAGGACCACAGGTATGATTTTTGGGGCAGGACTAATGATGGGAAGAAAATATATCTAATTGGAAAAGAAGGGGCGTGTTGCAGTTCTCTGGTCATATTTCAAGGTACAAACCTTCTATTTGGCGAGAAACCAGAAATGACCTCTACTAAAAGTTGCAAGATGGAAACATAACAGAGATGCACCTAAAAAATCATAAAGATGAAATTGCCAATTGAAATTGCTATGTTCAATTTGAAACGAACAGTATAAAGCTGCAACACCACCAGATAAACAAAGTCAGATGTGTGATAAAGATGTTTTTTTTTTTGGTTTAAAACTGGGCAGTATTTTACCAAGAGAGCCTGATTTTCTGGGTTAATATTATCCAAAAATACTCTTCTGTGCAGTCTCTGCTGCTCTATCTGGGGATTTTTTGCCAGAACTTTTCGCATATCAGCTACAATGTTCTGCACATAACAATACATTTGAAGACTCTATCAACACTAAGGCGGAACTAAAGAAAATAATAAATTCTAAGCAATTAACATAAGCACTGTGAACATTCATTAAATTTCAATAAAAAAGAAGAGCAATTCTTACACCAATTTTATTAACATCCAGATGGCTGATTGCAAGATGGGTTTTTATACGCCAATGAGTCTTCTGACTAAGATTTCTCACAACATTAACTGTAAATTTGTGGTTAGGAATATGAACTGCTTCACGATCTTCACCTCTAATAATTGTTGGAGACCACCAACCCACATGCTGCAAGGGAAAGAATCCAAAGTTGAGTACAATGACAGTAAAGAACTATGTCCTTGTGTTGGGAAAATAATAAGTATCTAGCTTAGATAACAATCATAGCCAAGAGATCAAAAAAACAAAAAGGAAGAGGAATCAAATAACTGAAATGAGAAGTAATTATGATCATGGAACAAAACATGTTTGATGAATGCACATGCAACAGCTAATTCAAATATGTGGACCAATTACAAATAGCATGCTTATCTAGAAATTTTACAGTACATTCAACTTAAAAAATAATATCTCAAGTCTAACCTCAACAGTTCCAGAAACTTCATATCCTTCAATCTTAGTTTGAATCCATTCATTTACAATAAATGGACGAGTAGCATGAATCATGACACTTGACAGAAAGTTTGTAAATATCTGCATCACAAATCATCCATAATTATCCACCATGAAAGTAGATGATGTGCATACAACAAGATACCTCACGTCCAGCTAGGGTCAACAGCACTGTTCCAAGACCTCCAGCAGTGAGCAATTTCTGGGTTGAAAAACCCAGTAACTCCATGAACAACGAAACTGCAGCAATCCACACAGCAGTATATACAGCTCTTCCCGCAAACTGGAAACCCATCTGAATATCAAGAAGCTAAACTTTAGTCCATTAAGTGCAATATCTAGCTGTCATAATGACAAAGATCAACTATGTTTAACCTCAGAATGCAGCTGCAGAGAACAAAGCTATACACCAAATAGTGGCAGTTTCAGACTAAGTTAGGTATCATTATCACTTAAGAACACAAGATTGGCCAATAGTAACATCTGAGCCAATCATAGTGCTCTATCAGGTTTAATCACCTATTTCATGTAGAGTTGCAAATTAGCTAGAAATAGAGAACCAGTAATTATGAAAGTATTTAATATGAAAAAAAAAATTTCTTGTATATAATGTGGATATTACAGTAAGACTGACAACCATGATCAAAAATTAGAAAACACTAGAATCTCCCATCCAAGATCCTTCCCCAAATTATCTGATTCTTTTGCTAAAATGTTGTTTATTGTTCCTTTTAACCATTGAATTTTACTCACCATCATCATCATTAGTGTTAACCAATTATTTAGGTAGGTTTAACGAAAATTATTTGAACAGTAAGTTACAGGTTGATTTTTGTTGTCAAAACAACAGTTTTGTTGACTATTAGATTATTTTTGGTTTCTCTTCCAAGATTTAACTTCAAAGATTGTCTAGCTCATCGCTATGATTATGTAGGTCCTGGTGATGAGTTACAATTATGGATTTATTGGCTCAGAAGACTAGAGTGTCAAAGTTCTATTCTTTGATACAACATTGTTATAGCTATAGAACCCGTCAACAGCTACAATATCTTCAAGTACCATGGCCCGCTCAATGACTTTGCTATAGTGTTAGTTTTGCTGCAGTGTAGAGCAAAGGTCAGGGGGGAAATAGGAGAAGAATTTTAGGTTGCTTTTCATTGCAAGAAACCAGGCCTTTAAATAGACACTTTAATTAATTTCAACTTAACTTTATCTTCAGTGTAATTTAGAAGAAATATTCCTTCCTAAACTAATTCCATAAAATAAGAAGCAACCTTATTTTTTCTAAACTAACACCACAAAAGAAAAAATATATATTATCTAGAATTTAAAATTCAAACTACAAACTTATCCAATATAAGTTTATTAAAAACTCATTCTTAACCTGATGTAATCCAGAGTCCATCCAACAGTCCAGGTTTTCAAGTCTTGAATGATCTCCCTCGTATGAAATTCAATTGACAACCCATCTTCACAAGTGTACTCCTGCCAACTCTATCTTCATATCCAATGATGTGATATAAAAAAATGTCCATAAAGATCCTCCCAGATCATAGCTACCCATTTCAGTTAAATTATTCCTGGAAATGAGCTCTTTTTCCTTTTCCGTTTCTTGTCCTTGATCTTTTCTTCTGTCCTTGTTCTTTCTTTTCTTCTCTATAGCCTTGGAATTCTATTTTTGATGTGATGATTCATCCTCTTGAAGAGACTATGAATCAGTAGATAGGATACGAGAGCTCTTGACACTCTTTTAGGACCTTCTGGTCTACTGGTCTTCCTTATGTCCTTGAGAATAACGGATTGACTGGATCTATACCTTTTTCCTCCTTTTGCAAACCAAACTTTGGTTATCTTTTATAAAAATAGCATCTATATGCCTGACCTCAACATTTTCTCTCAAGTATACACTTCTTCCTTGTCTGGATCTCAGACATCTTCCTCTCGCACATAAACTCTCACCAACCACCACTCACAAATTCTTCTAGCAAACCATATCTCTCACTTGATGTGTGTGCAACTCCTCATGCCAAACTAGTCATTCCATGTAGGGGTAAAGCGAGAGCTTGTGGCGGCCCCTTGTTTTGGCTTGTTTGAAAATTACTTGTTTAAGTTCGCTCATATTCAAAATTTTTTTTTTATTTTAACTGGAAATGGCTCGAAATTCGAAATGGCTCAAATCTGATAATCAAAAATCAGTAGAGGAGGATTTGAGCAATCTTTTGCATGAAACTTATTATCATCATATATATATATATATATATATATATATATATATATATATATATATATATATTATTTCGAAGTTAAATCGAACCAACAAAGGATTGTTGTATTCATGTTTATGCTCGAATAAATGTTCGTTAGTTTCAGCCAAACGTTAACAGATCTTTGGTAAACGAGCTTTTTTGACATTTTCTGCACTCTTTCTCCCTTGATCTCTCAAATGCATAGCCTAGCCCGCATGCAATGCACCCCTTGGTATAGCCCTCAACTCCGATCTCCAACTATGCCTCAGGCAAAACCTCCCACACTCTAATTCTTGATTCCGCTCTCACAAACAAACAACCTACCCCCTCCTTAGCTTTGCTCCCAATCCAAACCAATGTCAAGCTTGACTTCCTCAAGTTTGATGATGAAACACCCAATAACCTCACACTTGGTGATTTCCTTACATGCAAGTACATGTATAATTCTAATCCTCTTTCACTCAACAATTTTATCACACATAAAATCATGGATCTAAATTTTGAAGAACCATTGATCTTCTATATGGTTAGTTTGAAGGGTGGCATTGATTTCAATCTAGACTATCTAGTAAGTTTGAAAGATAATTGATCTTAGATATGATTAATGTGAAGTATCGTGATCTTTGATCTTTAATCTGATGGAAATCAACAATCACCCTCCACATTGTTGATCTTCTATTCAACAAAAATTTTAAAATGTTGAGCCATCAATCTTTAATGTGGTCAAAGTTTCACATCTCTTCATTGACCTTTGAATTGGGTCAAGTTGAGTGTTTCCTTTCTCATCATCAACGATATATGACCAAAAATCTAGTGGCTATTGAACCACAATGGTGATGAATTGCTTCACAATTAAAGCGTCATCAGCACTATGTAAATATGGCAATTTGAGATGTTCTGTCCATGACAATATAGCCCATGGTTAGCCTTGAGCTGACTTAACGTGATATCTAATAAAATGTGCCATTCACCAAATGCATAAACTTATATTAAAGAAACAAAGCACCTTTTAGTGACTTTCCCAACATCCATAAATAGCAAACAACAATTTACATTCATTTCAAGTATATTGACATGCACGTTAATACACTAAAAACCATGTCAATATATTCAAAATTTTCAATCAGTTCTAACAAGTGTCAAAAGCGTCAATAAACCTCTTAAATAACATAAATGAATGTAACGCCACTCAAAAGACCAAATAACAAAGTTATCTTTTGAAGATCAGATCACCATTATGCCCGAGAAACTTAATTTAAAAACATATAATGTCGATGCGATTGGTCAGACAAATAAACTTAAAACCCATGTATGTTTTATTAACTCCAATTGATGTCAAGAACCCAGTGAATCATCTCAATAAACATGTTCAAATACACATTACATTAAAAAAAATAAAATGGAAATAATAGGCTGCTTCACTTAAAAGATAAGGTCATAAGACCCATAATTGAGCTATCTTGTAGATAGGGTAAAATCTTAAGGTCCATCTTTAGGTCACCATGCCTACAAGGCGGGTTGTAAAACCCACCATTAAGCCATCTTGTTTATAAGGTGAGGTCACAAGATCCATAGCTGAGTTGATTCCAATATTTGAGTCATAAGTCCCACAAAATAGAGAGAGAGTGAAAAAGGCATAAGCCGTGCAAGTGTGACAAAGAAAGAGAGGCAGAGTTGTTGAGGGGTTGGCAACAAGTCGTCTGAACACCAAAAGGAAAAAAAAGAAGGCTGCGAGGGATTGTGTAGGAGAGAAAAGCGAGTGGCCGTTGCTTCGATCGCATGAGAAAGAGATCAAAGGAAATGACAAATTAGGTTCGATTTCACGGGAACGGGCAGTTGCGTCTGTAGGAGGTGAGTGGCTAAGAGCGGAAGAGAATTGTCAAGAGAGGGAGCAGCAGGAGTTGGAGAGAATCCGGCAGATGGAGGTGTCGTGTGGGCTTTGAGAGGATGAGGTCATAGGTATTAAAATCAACATTTTTCCCCTTTTTTCAAAAAAAAAAGACAAAAAAGGATAATGATTGAAATGTATGATAAGTGATTACCATCTCTCAGCATGCATTGGGACAATAACAGATATCTAAAAGAAAGAACATTTTCCTCTTCTGAAAAAGTGTAGTTCATATCCGCCTCGAATTACCACCCCAAAACTCTTGCCGCAAATTACAGTACACTTTGACCTATTCAAGTTAAGCGATTATTTACAAATACATCCATTTACAGCAACCTGGCTACACCATCCTAAGGAATACAGTAAAGAAGATAGTACTTTACAAGGTTCAGAAACAAATATGAGTCTTACCACAACCTCAGCAAATAACTTCATTGTATATAATCAGAAGGTAACATAAGCTGTGAATATGATGTAAACAAAGACCCTTTTCAAGTTAAAATAATTTTAAACATAAAAAACTACAAAGCACATATTAGTGATTATCTTAAATCAGTCAACGCCAATATTTTTAGCCTGTAAATATAGACTAAGAAGTTTACAATAGAAGCTACATCTAATAAAATTCATTACGTAATATCCCTGATAAAAATGGAAAATGCATACATTGCTTGCATCATCAGAGTTACTCCTCTCAATAAACAGCTTCTGCGTCTGCTGAATTAAGCTGCATGAGATAAAAATAATGAGGCTTACACTAGTGATCATGGAAGAAAATCATTAACAGTTTACATATCACATAAGACATGAGCTAAGTGTGAGATTTCAAGAAACGTAGACAGAAAAATCAATCATTTTTTAAAAGTAAAATTAAACAATCACATTTCCTTAACTTGTGAGATAAGCTGCAAAATAAAATCATGCAAGTGCAAAAAACGTAGATTTAATAATAAGAGGCAATGTACAACATAAATTTACAATCAAAATAATAAATCGCAACAGATATCAGCATGTTTTTTACAGAAAGGTATGATTTCATAAATAAGCAGTTCGTTTTCTACTATTTTCATGAACTGCCTATTAATAATCTCCATAATGCATACACCAAACAAACGCCATTGCTGTCCACAAGGCTGAAAGAGAAAAGTAGGAAGATGATGTTTGTTAGGTTGATAGGTAATAATGAGACTTATATGCCAAAAAATAATGAAATGATTCCAAATTTAAATTTTGCTACACCATAATGTAATTCTATTGTGGTATTAAGTTAATAAGGGATTGCTAAAGCAACACCCCTAAATGAGGCAGCACAACTTAACCTATGACAAAAAAGTAAATAAAAAAGGGTTAAGATCTCATCTGAAATGACACACCACATCTTACCTAAATTATCATGAAAAATAAGAGTTGTTTGGGCCTTAAACTGATATTAGATTTGCTACAAGAATGTGGAAAATTTGGATGGTAAGACAAGTGAATTGGTAGATAATGTTTATAAAAGAAATGAATATTGCTTGTTTACAAGGGATTATATGGGAAAGAGGAAATCTAAGGACACTAGGAAAGTTATAAACTATTGTACATTAAAAAAATTTAATAATAGAAATGGAAGGCGAATAGGGCATGTGGTAGGGTGATTTTATCATGATAATGACCGATGATGATATTATAAATCTAGTAGACACTTATGCTTCTCAAGTTGTCAATCAGAAGATAGTTTACAAATCAATTATGTGAAGAAAAAAGTAAATGACTACAACGTAATTTGAAGAAGAAAGAATATTTATTAGGAGTGAATTAATTGAACAATGCTTTCGAATATGATTAATTGTGAGAAATTTTATAGGGGGTATGAAATAGGTCATAGGAATGTAATGAGAGAACACATACTTGAATTAGCAATATAATATACTAAGATATAAAACATAGTTCAGAAAACAAAACAAAAAATTACATAATTACTAAAAAATGGAAAGACCAAATCAAAAAATATATATATTTTTTACTTAAAAAACTTTTGCAAAGATTTTAAGATGATTGGGGAAAAGGGTTTGACAAGATAACATAGACTAATAATTATAAACATACATTTTAGGAGCATAAGGAAATTGATTAAAGAAAATCATTCCAAAGGATAAAAGAGGCAAATCAAAATTATTTATTAAGCCAATCTTATGTAAGACAAAATATCTAGTTTCATCAAGATGATTGTTGTAGAAATTTTAAGAGGGTCTACTAACAAGTTGCACATTAGCAAGGAGACTTTGCAGTAGAGTTAAGGGCGCAAAAAAGTTATCAAGGGGCTGTTTGGTTGGAAAGTAAAGTAAATCTAGGGGTTTCAACTTTTTTTGCATTTGGCACAATACAAAATAAAATTTCAAAGTTATGTGATGTATTTGGAATTCATCAAAGATTAAAATTCGGTGTATTTAGAATTCGCCTAAATCTGGGTGAATTCCAAATATATCTTAAATATAAATCTTCGACGCGCGTCCATCGTCATCACGTCATATTTGTATTCGCCATTAAACCTTTAAAATACTTTAAATTTTTTTACCAAAAAAAAAAACAAACTCATATATTTGTAGAATCTTCAACCAAACAACCTAAAATAATCTAAATCTTTCAGATTTCTTTTACTATATATATTCCTTTTACATTCTTTTTTGCAAAATAACCCTACAAAAGTCGATTTTTAAAGAGTGAAAAATTTTGTATACTCTTGAGGCTTACAATAATTCTAAGAAAGTTAAAATTCTTGCAAAGAAGGAAGTAAGCAAATAAAATCTATAGCCTTTGACAATTTATACCACAATATTAAAGATTAAAGAATTAGATAATAAAATAAAAATAGAATAGCTAAGGTAAGAGATTAGAGATGTAGAGAAATTGATTAAATTAGATGTATTAGAAAAGAATTGATAGATATTTGGAGGGGTCACATGAGATACGATTAAATTTTGATAGTTAAGTGTCAAATGATTGAAAAATATTTGGGTAACGATGGCCCAAATTGTACTTATTATAAAAGAATCAAACTTATAAGTAATATAATAAAACAAAAAAAGAGAGTTATGTAGGGGATAAAGATTTGTTGTTGTTGTTATAACAAAAGAGAGTAATGAAACATAAATTTAAGAAATTACAATAGCTTTGGAGAATCAGCTTACTTTCATGCTAGAAAAATCTACTATGAAATAATTTCTATATTAAGGCAATTAATAGAAATATATAGAAAGCAAAGAAAGTGTCTTCATATATATATATATTTTATTGATATTGAGATGGCATATGGTTGAGTATCACAAAAGTTGATTTAGTGCATATAACAAAAACTGTGTTAAAGACATCAATTTACCACCAATTACTATAAAAAGTCTTAATGAAATGACCAATGAGTTTTTTATTACAGAAAAATTGCGTCAACGATCAATATCAAATGGTATCCTTTTTTATTTATTAGGAAAATATTTGCAAATAAAAAAGAAAGAGAGGTGTTTGGGCCTATGCCATTTCTATATGGCATAATTTTAATTGGTGAGATGTTTATTAAAACATGTTGTAAGTTAGAACATTGCAAAAATGTTTAGAAGATCAAGAGATTAAAATTAGTAAAATAATTGCTAAGTATATGATATGCAATTTTAGTATATTTAATATTAACTATTGTCAATCAATCTTATTATAATAATGTGGAGATAAATGAATCTATAACTCTAAGAGTAAAATCTAGATGGTCACAATAAAGATATACCTCAAGAGTATTATGCATTAAAAGGATATAATAGAAACTTAAAAAAAAATTATATAATTGTAAATACAGGCTAGCAACATTGTATGGATTCAAGTGTTAGTAAAAAGATATTGACAGCTAAGTTAAACATGGCATATATGAAAATGCTAAAACAGATGTGCAGCAAAACTAGAAAGAACAAATATATATATATATATAATAGAGAAATGGTTAAAATGCCATTTGATGAAGAAGGAAATTTAAACATACTATATAAGTAGATAAAATCAATGTCAATAAATTTTGTGAATAATTTAAAATAATTTGTGAATAATAGATTTAACATCTCAAGCAACACCTAATAAAAAATGAATGAGGTAATGATAGTGATGATGATGGCTGCATACAACAAGTTTTAGGAGTAGTTGAGCATTTGGATTAATGATGCTCCTTTAGATGTCATTGTTAAGCAGCTAAAACTTTGAATAATAGTCATATAATGTCATCTAAAGGTAATATGCATGTGTCCACATCTATGAAGCTTGAGATAACAATTTACTAATCCTAAATAACTGCTACTCCACTTACAAATTACTTGCAAATTCTTTTCTTTTAGGCAAGATTTAAAGTTGGGCAATCGCATATTAATGAGTTTTCTTTTTCATGAGACAGTAATCCTCAAAGTGTTTTGAGGCGTAAACCTCAAAACTTAACTATTAAATTAATTAAAAATTTTAAAAGTAAAGTATTTGAGAGAAATCCATCATAAAATTCAATAATAAATAATATCACAAAAACTTGAGTTTGATTTCCTTCTAACAAAATATTTGAGACTAGTAAATTCAAAATAACATTATAAAAATTCATACAAGCGCTCAATAATAAGTATGAACTCTAAAAAAAAAAAGTAAAATAAACAAATAAATATTTCCAAAAATAAATTATTTATAGCATAGAACTCAAAATCCCAAAGTCTCTCATCCCATACCTTGAAAATTTTAATAGAATCAACTTCATGGTTGATTTTTTCTCACCTCCCTCGTATCCTCAATCGCATCAATAACCTCACAATTTTTTTGATCTCAATCATCTTTCACTTCCCCAATTATTAAATATAAAAAAATATTATTTAAAATAATAAACATACTCTTCTTTTATATTTTTACATAAAATACCAATTTTTTCTGTTACTTTCTTGTCAACTTTTGTTGTTTTTGTTCCTTTATTAACAAAAATAATATTGAGATCTTCCTTTTGTGGTGTATCATGCCACATGGGCTTTAGGCTATTAAATAAAAAAGCCCCACCACTTCTAAAGCCTGAAATAGAAGTGTACACCAAATTACATACACCTCAAAGTTCCCCTCTTTTTCCCACCAAACATCATTTGTCTCTTTCTCCCACGATGATGCATAAGGCTCAAGGCATTTCACATGCATCTAATCTTGATGCACACCTCAAATTGCATAATTTTAAACAATTATTTCAAGTTTTGTACATGTAAAAAGCTATAATGACAAAAAAGCAAAGAATATCTAGCCTTAGTGATGTCAAAAATCAAGACAGAGAATATAGAAGCATCCAAGCACACAATCAACTAAATTAGTCAAGATGCTAAAGTCCTTATCAAAGAAGATAGAATGTCCCATTTCCCAAATGAAATAATAAAAATTAAATAAAGAAATTTACTAAATGTAGACCACCAAATGGTAAATCCACCTGATAGCCAGTGAAGGATGCATCTTGAATAGGATAATGTGTGAAGAAATTGTTACTTGATAAAAGCATATATGGTGATGCAGTTTAGGAGTTCTGAGTGCAGAAAATGATTTAATCAGATCATAAAAGGAAAGTAATACAAATAAAATCCACATAATATTTTTTTAGAAGCAGACAGATGGGCAAAGTAGGAACCCGGGTACAAGATCAAATACTCCAACTTAATGGCCATGATACAGACATGTCAGTCTTATAGTGTAAACCAGTAAAAAATTAGATATGGACCATCTAAGTAAAAGCAAGAAGCAGTGCGTAAGCATGAGGCCTAGTACCATGGATATATCATACAACACAGTTAAATGAGGCAAAAATCCAATTATTATGAGAGGTTCACCAAAGGATATACAATGCAATTATATATTTAGTTCAATATTCAGGCATGAATCTTGGATGCACCATTAGGAAAAAAAGCATTTAAAAACTTACCTTGAAAGACAATATGCAAAAGCCAGCACAGTGGATAATGATTTTACAAAGCTCAATAGCCGTTGCTTGACAGCTTGGCTTGCTTCTGATGGCAGAACTATAGGATCCAATGCCCTATTAAATGCAAAAGTTGAACATGTCTTGGGTAAAACCATGCAAGTAATAGTAATTAATTATAAATGAGCTGCTGCTAAATAAATTTTTTAACACACCTGCAAATGAGTGTTGCTCCAGTCCACAAAAGAATTGGCTGAAGGTATGAAGTAAGGACAAAATGTGTTCTTAACACACCTGCAAATGAGTGTTGCTCCAGTCCACAAAAGAATTGGCTGAAGGTATGAAGTAAGGACAAAATGTGTTCTGCTCTTTTTCCAATTATTGTCATTCTGCAGGAGAACATTAGTCAGCTGCTCCGCTTAAAATGAAACTTCATGCACAAATTAATTTAATGTCCCCAAAACTAACAGAAGATATGTTGCATAAAGCACATACATGAAAGAGCTTTCTTCCATAACGCATGACAGATCCGAGACCCCATACAGCAAAAGCAATGATTCCAACTGCTGAAGCTAATCTGATCAGAAGAGGACTTTTAAGTAAAGTATTATATGACCTGTGAAAAAAGAATTTTTAACTTAGTTTGAGATGGTATTTGAAAAAAAAAAAGAGAACTTCCATTGATAAAAATTCGCAATTGCTGCTGATGAAAAGCTCTTCTCCATTATTTAGAACGTGTTTGATGCAGCTATGGTGCTCTGCTTTTCAAGCACTGCATGCTCGCAGAAAGCTACCAAAAAAACCACCTGCCCAGTGGCTGCAATCAGCCAAAAGCAGAGCCATGTGCAGAAAGGTGGCAAACACTTGCCAAAAGAAGCATAATGCGTGTGGGATAAAGTGCAAAACAAGTAAAGATTTGAAACTTGAAAATCTTATATAATTTTCTTAGAAGTTGAGAAAGAGCAATAAATGGTACCAAATAAGTAACTCATATCTGGAAGGCACAATACTTATACAGAATCGCCATGATAAGATGAACAAAAGTGTGGTTAAAGTATAAACTGTAAGCATCCCTAAAATTCTTACATTAATTAAAATCTAATGCATTGAAGTGCCGCCCAATTACTAAGGGCTAGTCTGAAAGATAAAAAAACTAGAGGCCATGGATTTATTACTTATAAAGGAATTCCTCTCCCATGGATTTATATATAAAAAAGAAAAGAAAGAGCCCATGGATTTCTCATTTGGCATCAATCAACAGTCCCTAAAATAGGGACAGATTTTCTGAATTTGTGTTTATTATTGTAATTTTTTTCTTCCCGCATAATTTTGTGTAAATACCTATAGAATGAATTAACAATACAAACTTTCCTAACCCCTTCTTTTCTATATACTATCACGGCGAGATTAGAATCCTATGTTCCAACTTTTGTTCTTATCTTTCATTCTTCTCTTTACTATATCCAATCTCTTTGATTTCATCTCTAATGAATCAACCAACACAAATGATGAAGACCATAATATAAGACAACTGGGTACATGCCTCATATTGGTTGAAAGGAAGAAACTACCTGAAGTAATCTCAAATTATGAAAATCTTCCTGAAAGGACAGAAAAAAATCAATCATCTTATGAATTCTCTCCATAGCCAAAAAACTTAAAATCTGCACTTTATGATGAAGCAATTTTCATGATCATGACATAATTATGGAATACCATGATGCCTGAAATTAATGGGGCATATAAGTATCTCACAATAATAATAAAACAAATAATAAAAAATAAAAAAATTTGAGATGATACGAAACAAACATACTCAAAATTCAAAAATACTACTTTCTTCTATGAGGTCAAAACTAAGATCTGAACAACCAAACAAGATAATCTCCGTGCCATTGAATATTTAATACAATAAAGGCTATTGGCTTGAACTAGATTATTAGCAAGATTTCAAAATGAAGTGTAGCGATGATGCAATAATTCTCAAATAATTTGTATAAGAGAAAAGGTGTTTGAGTTTCTTGCATGAGTCAATAAAGATTTCATCAAAGGTCAGATTCAGATTTTAAGCAAAGAGAGCCTACTATCTCCAAATAAAGTCTTCTCACTCATAAGAATTGAAGTAGGAAAAGGATGATAATGCTAGATAACGTTGCCCTTGAAACATTGGCTATGACAACCATCAAATCCCAAGAAAAAGGATATGTGACCACTGATTCTTTGATAAAAGAAAAAGAACTCCTAACTGAAATATGATGCAACTACCATAAAAAAAGGGACACAAAAAATGTTGAAATCTCTATGGAAAACCCCAAAGTTATGGGTAAACATAATGTAGAAAATAGATTCTCATGTAATTCCATCTCTTTGTCATTGGTTTAACCTCATTTGATTCATTAAACATTAATATTTTCTCTAAAGCAACTATGCTTGTCATTTTTCATGGAAGCATTTTCTTCCAGACATCTTCAAACAATCAAGCAAAAATTTGGTATATACTTACGTTTATAACTAGGCTGGATCAAGGTTACAGTGCAGTTGCCCTCTCTAGAAAGAACAAGGATCACTGTATTACAGCAACTTTTAAACTTAATCAGAATTTGTGTCCTTGAGGTTGTTGAGTCTGAAACAGTTAGAAATATAAAGCTTCTCGTACAAAATTTTGATATCCTTCAAGATATTTCATTTATTTGTTGATTCAACAATTATAACAGTATTTAGTTATTTACTCATCCCCAACGGCATAAGTCTTACTGTAGAATGTAGATTTTATGCATATTTGAAGTATACAATGCAAAATTTGTACGCTATTGAACATTCCCAGAAAATTCTCTTCCTTAAACTTGTTTTTTTTAGCATTGAGCAGAATAGTGACTGTACATGCACAAGAATATTGGTAAAACTTGAAAATGATACCATAAAGATGACAATTATAACAAATGGAGGATGATAAACATCCAAACAATTCAATTTAAAACTGACAATCTATTGCACACATAACCTTATTATTATTCTCTTACAGAGTAGCATTTTCCTCCTTTTATAATGGATCCTTATCATGCGAAAAGATGACTGTATAAGGTTGTTAACATCAATTTCTCCTAAGCCTAGTGCTCAACTGAGCATTGCTAACAGTGTGGATTGCTTGTAAAGAATATTAGTTGCTGTAATAAAAATATGATTTGTATATATAAATGCAGATAACTTAATTTTATTTGGGTAAATTTGCAAGAGCTTATCGACAATAGGTATGCCTATTTTTATGTGGCGTGACTTCTCATTGCTATCAAAACTACAACATAGATAAAAGTAATACCTAGTTAAAACAAATGTACTTGATTTCAGAAGAGGAATATCCTGTGCACATGTTGGAATGATAATATATCGACAAATGCAACAATTGTGCCTGTATAGAACATGGAACTTTCGCCTGTATATGCTGCCTGAAAGATGAAGACCCCAAACATCTTGGCGCTGCAGTCAGAATGAACAAATACCTCAAGTTTCATACCATTAAAAAAATAAGAAAATAAAAAAAATGCTAGTGACAACAAATAAATGCCTATTTTCAAACAGAATATTTAAAACAAATTTTGCTTCAAGGTGGAGTATATAATTTATGATTACACCAAAATAACAATTAAGGTTGAACTATTTTGAAGATGTCAAAAGGGGGGGATATCTTATGTGAATTCTTATGTTGGCATACTTCATTCTTATGTTAGAAGGATGCTTATATTAAGAAGAATATTAATATGCATTTAGTGAGGGGAAGTTAGTTAAATATACAAAAATCATAAAAGAAGATAATGATGTAATATACAACATGGAGATTGTCGAAAGATGTAATTCTTAAAAATAGTAATTCCATTGCAAATATTTCAATTTGATATATAATTTTTCTCCTTCATCCATAAATTCATACACACACACAGTAGTAGTTGGCACTTGCAACCTTTACGAACAATCTTTTAAAGATAATTCTCTTCTTAGATACAAAGGAAAGGGAATTTCAAAAATCGAGAAAAACTACATAAGAAAATTCCAACTAATTGTAGTAAAGGGACAAGCATAATAAATAAACAAATCAAAGTTCCAGAGATAGTTCTAAAAATTATGACATGACCTTGAATTCTTCTGGTTTCAATTTTGTGATACCTTTCACACGAAGTTCTTAAGTAAATCAAAGTAGTTGATTTAACACACAGATCAAAAGTCACATGACCTTGAATTCATACACACACACAGTAGTAGTTGGCACTTGCAACCTTTACGAACAATCTTTTAAAGATAATTCTCTTCTTAGATACAAAGGAAAGGGAATTTCAAAAATCAAGAAAAACTACATAAGAAAATTCCAACTAATTGTAGTAAAAGGACAAACATAATAAATAAACAAATCAAAGTTCCAGAGATAGTTCTAAAAATTATGACATGACCTTGAATTCTTCTGGTTTCAATTTTGTGATACCTTTCACATGAAGTTCTTAAGTAAATAAAAGTAGTTGATTTAACACACAGATCAAAAGTCACATGACAATAAAATCAATTATGGCTTGGATCGAGCTTGAATGGAAATGAATAAGTCAAGTTCGATCTAAGCAACATTCAAATAGAACATGTATTGAGTTAGACTTGGATGAAATTGATATTTCTCAAGATGGAATCAAAATGCAAATCAAATGTGTTATGAGTGCAAGTACTTGTATGCATACGTCATTCACATATTTAAATTTGAGGTCATGTATTTACGGACATGCGCATCAATAATCCATATGAATGTATCTTTATGTACATAAATGCATGTAAGGTGATGAACTAAAAGCCGTTCTAGAAGATAAAAAATCAAATCTAATTATCTCTCAAATTGATTTCAAAATGGTAATAACTTGGATCTAGCTCGAATTGGGAACAAATCTAGCCAACCAATAGTTAGTCTTGGTTCAATTCAATAGCAAATTGAATGACTTTAAGTCAATCTTGAACAAAGGCCAAAGCTCCAGAATGTGAACTTCACAAGTCAAACAACAACAAATGTTAACTAAGGCATGTTTCAATATTGTGCAAGACTTTTGAATTTCAAAATTCTAATCGAATCCTAAATAGTAAGAATAAGGGGAAATAAAATGATTGTGCCTAATTCTGCCAAAGCATGCCTAGAAAGATAAGATGGGTGTAATTCTAAGACATTGTTTACAATTAAAAATAAAAATAAATCTCGACAGAGTATGTCAGGCAAAGCTTAACACAAACCATCATGTATGAGCGGTTTTGTGTATCAAGTTCCATAGAAATTGAGAAGAGATGTAAAACCTATTGAAAAATCTAATAGCTAATCCACGAAGTTAAAAATTTATCATTAACCTCACATACGCTACTTTTTGGGACTTCTGAAGTTTGAGCAATTCTCCATTGTTTAAAATCGTGCATTCTAAGGCGCACCTCGAGCCCAAACCACATTGAAATTTATGTCTCATGGGATTCAAGTGAGGTGCACCTAGCCTCAATGCTATTGAGGCATGCACCTTTTTGTTTTAGGGTTTTTTATTTTAATTAATGTTATGTTATAACAAAGTAATTATCTCCTTCATGCATGTAACCTCCTTCACTCACATAGCCCCCCTAACATATGAAACTCACTTTTCATACGTTTGACAATGTTTTCTTAGGCTACTGTTGCCAGTACTACCCATTCAATGATGAGAGTATTGAGAACTTTTGATTACTTATTATATTTAGATTTATAGATATTGCTATGTTGAATAATAGTAGTGAGAGAGAAATTTATTTGATATCTTATTTTACTTTAATGTATTATGTTACTTCCATTTTATTTCTTGTGTTACTTTGATTAATTGTTACATGTATTACAGTTCTACTTTGTATTATTTGTTACATGATGCTTTGCGGATTATATAATTTACTACTTGATATATATGCAATTTATCACTTCTTATTATGTTAGGTGTTAATATGTCTTTTTTAAAATGTGTATAGCTCAGAATGTTAGTATATTAATTTATACCGTCATTTTGACTCTCATATTGCGAGGCATACACCTCAAAACACCTTGAGGCTTACACCTCACATCACAGATGAAAAACACTTCAATACTCAATTGCATAATTTTAAACTTTGCAATTCTCCCTTAGTCCCTCCCCTAATTTTGTTTCATTCCAAGAAAGATAGAGTATCAATAAGATAATATAATAATCATTGGGTCAGCTTGCAGGTTATTAGAGTTGGCTATTAGGTTGACCAAGAATACCCTATTATTACCATCTTTTGTCTTTCAGTAACTATACATCAAGTTTGTAAATAGAAGTACCATAAGATGAGGAAAACCATTAACCATACTAATGTGAAAAAAACTGCATGTCATGAAAAATGATAGAAGTAAAATAAAAAAATGAACAGAGAGGAAGAATACCGAAGAACATGAAGATAGGGAAATTCCCTGTATATGATGCAATCCTTTATCTCTGAAATCTGAAATTAAAGCACACAATCAATCTCTGTAAAATCAACATATAATTCAAAAGGGAAAAACCATGAAATTACTAGTACCCTGAACGGTTTAGCCAATACACGGTTATTGATGACACCTATCTCATATGATAGCTGCAATGAACCTCCAACAGCCATTGCTGACATAAATCTATAATTAAAATGTCAATGCTCTTGCCAGATTTCTAGAGCAGCACTACAGATTCTACGTAAAGTTACAAACAAATTGTTCCGGCCTTTATATACATACAGCAGTCGCTTGACCTGCAACTGAAAACCACCATTGTTATTCAATGAAACAGAACAGGCGCTTTGAAATTGTCTGTAAGAAGAACACCACAACGATACCAAAATTAAATTATTTAGCAACATACATGGTTTGCATCAGTAATGCACCCGGATGCTATCGACTGAATCAACTCAACAGCCAAATACGCACGTCCTACTTAAAACCCTAGAAACTAATAACCGGGAGACAAAATTCTCCCATCAAGCACCAAAGTAACAAACCTAGGAAGCTGCTTTCTTGCACACATTAACAAGCCGTCGACCACAAAACTTCTTAAACGAAAGTCGAAGAACAAGACGGTTACCCTTTCACCGAAGAACTGATCGACGCCCTCGCGGGGTGAATTGGCGAGGAGGGCCTTCTCCGTTCTCCGGTGAAAAGTGGTCGAGGGATGAGAGGAAGGAGCTGACAAGAGACAGGAGGTAGGATTCGACACCCGAGGCACTAAAAGGGCATAATGTTCACGGCGTCGGCGGTGGCGTGGTGGTGTTCCGCTGAGCGATTGGAAGTATTTGGCTGTGCCGTGTTTGCGGTGATTCAGCAGATTGTTGACGATCGCCTAGCAAATGACCCTATCCTTATTTTTCCACGCCTGAGTCTTCTACGTCTTAAAAATGTCACCTGTTACACGTTGTAAAATAAGGCCGACTGTTCTAATTATTAACTATATTTTAAAATTTTTAGCAGCTTATTTTCAAATATAAAAATTTACATAAATATCAATTAAATTTATTTATTTATATATCCAATATGTAAAATTTTATATTTCAATATTCAATATATATAATATATATATATGAAAAAATATATTTTATTTTAATAAATTAATAATACCATTTTTATATGATATTAAAAACTTAAATATTATTAATGTAAATATTAAAATTTAGATATTAAATATATAAATACATTAAAATTATATGATATGTATGTAAATATCATTTTTAAACAATGTGTGTCAAATTAACAGTATTTATAATTTTAAAATTTTACTATTATTAAATCATCAATTGAATACATGAAATTTCTTATAATGAAAAAGTCAAATTACATAATAAAATAATTATAACTTCAAATTATATGTATATGCTACTTATATAGGAATTTAAATATAATTTAAAAAAAATTTATTATTTGCTTAATTATTTATAATAGTAAAGACAATTTAATGTCTTAATTTTAAATAAAAATTGATCACAAATAAAAAAAAGTTGAAAGAGATATTAAAATTTTTTACCTCAGAATCTATAAATAAAAAATATTATGAGAATTGGCCCAATTGAAATGATTCATTATATGAATAAATTTACTTAAGTTTCTCTCTCTCTCTCTCTCTCTCTCTCTCTCTCTCTCTCTCTCTCTCTATCTCTCTCTCTCATACCATAAATGGCACACAAAGCTATTTGGCTGCTTTTAATTCTTAGAAAATTTACATATTTAGCACCTAAATCTTGATATTTATAAATATATCACTTTTTCTATACATAAAAAAGCATATTACACTTAAAAAAATTAATAATGATACTATTTTTGACATAATATTAAAATTTTGAGTGACATTTATATATAAATATAAAAGCTTAAGTGTTAAATATATAAATATATAAGAATTGTGTGCCATGTAAATGCCCCTTTACTGTAAATAAGAACTCATTCACACTGAAACAAATTATAAGATTTAACAGCAGGAGATATTGAAAAACCATAACTTGCTTCTGATAATTTACTTAAAATGAAATTTTAATCAGCTCTTTAACTCTAATCCACAATGCTTACATCTTTCTTTCAGTGTAAAATAGGAAGAAATCTCTTCACTGTTATCTCCTCAGTTTACTATTGTATTTACACTTCAAATAAAAGCAATAATAGAGTTCTCATATTCTGGCAGAGGTGAGGGGACAGAAGACTCCCGTCGTTAAGCCTCTAAGAATCCTTTCTCGTCAAGGTATGATATCACTTGCTTCGCCATTGATAGAGGTGAAGGACACACTCCATTAATGGGTGCTATCAAGATCTGAAGACAGTTCAAATTTACACAATAGGTTGTGAATATCTGATAGTTTAATATATTTACAAATCTGATGCATTAGATTGTCTGCGATTAAAATGGCTCGCCATTAATGGTAAACAGTCTAAGAACCAAATTAACTTTTTTTTCTTGTTTAGTAGAAGGAAGATTTACATACATACCACACAATTCATATATATTTACATATCAAATACTTAAATTTGGTATTATTTACATTTCTAATATTTTATGAAAAGATATATTTACTTTTAAAAAGATAATAATGATTGTGGTTTTAAGGTGATGTTAAAGAATTGAAAGTTATGTATGTAAATATCGAAACTTCAGTATAAGATATGCAAATATATAAGAATTGTGCGGTATGTATGTAAACCCCCTAATAAAATATATTATAAACAACAACAACAACAACAACAACAAGCCTTAATCCCACTAAATGAGACATGAATCCTTCATCTCCATTTGTGCCTATTATGTCAAATTCTCATTTAAATCAAGTATCTAAGATCATTTTTATACATCTTAACCAAGTTTTTATAGTTCTCTACCTTTCTTAACATAAACTAATGCATCTACTCTCTGTCGGGTCATGGACGGCGCTTTTGTGTGGCCAAACCATCTAAGGCGACTCTCCTAATCTTATCTACCACTGAGCTACTCCAACTTTTTCCCCAATACTCATTTTGCATTCTATCTCTAAGAGTAAAGCCACTCATCCACCTGAGCATCCTCATCTCTGTAACACTTAACTTAGTCTTATGCTTCTCTTTTATTGGCCAACATTCTGCACCAAGTCATTGCAGGTCTTACCACCATCTTATAAAATTTTTCCTTAAGTTTAAGTGAAACTTTTCTATCACATAATAGGTCAGATGCATTCCTCCACTTCAACCATCCAACTTGAATTCTACTAATAACATCTCCATCTATTTCACCATCATTTTGAACAATAGAGCCTAAATATCTTAAAGCGTTTATTTCTTGTTCTTGTTCACCTAATGTCACAACACTATCACTAAAACTTCTACAACTAAAATTATACTCTATATATTCAGTTTTAGATCTACTTAAACGAAAACCTTTAGACTCTAATAAAATGTATTATGCAGGTAGAAATTTTTTTTTCCAAAAAAGAATATCAACACACCTCAGACTTGAAAGGTGGCTCATAAGGATCATCAATCCCAGTAAATCCTACAGGTTTCAGAAGCAATCTATTAGTTTTAAGTTCAAAAAAAAAAAAAAAAATAGGACAGAAATGTTGGTCTGGAAAGTTTGTGCCTTCTTAGCAAGGAAACACAACACCTTAGGAACAATGAACAGAAACGGATTTGATCACTGGAGCATACCTTTAATCTTTCCAGAACGTGCCAACTTGTATAAGCCCTTAGCATCTCTTGATTCACAAATTTCCAGAGGAATATCCATAAAACCTGTAGTAAATGGCCATTTATAAAGATTTGTTACTGGAAGCCACCACAGGAGCTGTGGAAAAGGCCAAATCAGAACCAAAAGAAATAGATAAATAAAATAAAAAAATTACTTCAATGAAAGTTGAGTCAGGCATCATAGCACGACAGGCGCCGCGGTCTACCCGGTATGGTGATATCAAACTCGCAATGCATATTACACCAGCATCAGCAAAAGTTTCGCTACCTCTCCTATAAAAGAATAATTTGTATTAACTATAATTTCAGAAAGAGTAACTTAGGCTCCGTTTGGCTAAACTTTTTGAATTCCTGAAAAGTTGGTTTAAAAGTGCTCCCTGAAAAGCTATTTGAAAAGGGGCTAAAGCGCTTTGGTGAGATGAGCTAAAACTCATTTCAAAAAACTATTCAAACTTAAAATATCAAATTAAAATTCAGGCTCTCAAAAGTAAAACGCACTAAAAAAGCTCTCCCAAACGAAGCCTTAGATTCTGTTTGAGACAGTTGCAGCGGTATGATTCTTTTATTTTAAAGAAGCCATTCGATAGCTTTATCGAGCGAGCGGCCGCACTAAAACACAATACAACTTTTTCAAAAAGCAGTTATCCAAACAGCAACAATGGTGCATTTTGGCACCGCACCTCCGCCTCAAACAGAGCCCGAAACTGTACTTGATAATAATATTTCTTAGCATTGATATTGAATATACACAGACAAAATAACTTTAAATGGAACTTAAACAAGATAATGCACCAGTTTGGCTTAGCATTGGAAGTTAGTAGAAAGGTATACACCTACAAGCTTTAGTAATATTTTTTGTGCAATAATTTTACAGATAAATATGAAAGTTAACATAAGTAAACGAGAAGGAGACCACATATGAATACCAATTCTACGTATGTTTTCAGAACGATCCTCTGCTGTGAAACCGAGATCTTTGTTTAGTCCATGTCTGATGTTGTCCCCATCGAGCACATAAGAAAGATATCCAAGCATATGTAATTCTCGACTAAGGGCACATGCCAAAGTGCTTTTGCCTGATCCATCAAATCAATGTTGAAAAATAAAAAATTATGGCAATCATATTCTACCACCACAAAATAAGAATGATTTATTACAAATCTGAAAATTTAGAATGAAATTGTTATTAAGATGTCATTTTTAAGTGCATAAATTTCAAGCAATATAAATTATGAGGTTGATGGCGGTATAATCTTGAGATAACAAATGAGGTGAGGCAGAAAGGTTGTGAAGGTCATTTGATGTTGTCTGATTAACCTTTCCCTGAGGGTGGAATGATGTAACTAGAACGCAAAGTGGAGCGAGAAAGTCAAAGAGGCCATTGAAGTTGTTGGATCAGTTCTCCCCTAGGATTGGAGGTGGTGTTATGTAATACCTGACTATATATAGACACCCACAAACAATGTTGAGTTTTTGAATGGATACCAAATTCCATTTTAGACTAATTTCATTTCATTTTTTATTATAGAGTTGTGTGATACCCCATATAACTACTATAATGTTTTCCCCAAAAAAGATGTCGCTCTAAAGGTGAACATACATATTGTCCTAGATTGTACATATGACCAAGTCGACTAGTTATATGATCCAAAGAATTGCAATATGATATGATTAACATAACTTTATATAATTGGACTTTCTAGAGTTGTCTTCTGTCCAATTTATGAGTAATTTTTGCTAATGTGTTCCAAATCAAATATAGCATTTTATAGTTATTTTTCATATTTAGCATTACCATTGTCAGGTAACAAGTCCTAAATGAGAAAAATGAAGGATTGTATTAGGTAGTCAACCAAGTATTTTTCATATTTAGCATTTTATGGATGTTCTTACTAGACATTTACAAGAGCTTGTACCTTAGTTATATCTTTTGCTGATGATATTCTTCTTGTTGATAAGACTAGAGAGGAGATCAAGAAAAACTTGAGTTATGGAGGTCAACCTTAAATTTTAAAGGCTTTCATTTGAGTAGATCTAAAACCGAATACATTAAGTATAATTTTAGCTATAGAAGTTTTAGTGTCGGGTTAGTGATAATGAGTGATCAAGTCATTAATAAGAGTGAACATTTTAAATATCTTAGATTTATTGTTTGAATTGATGGTGATATAGATGGGGATGTTATTAGCAAAATTCAAGTTAGATGGCTAAAGTAAAAGAATACATCGGGCCTATTATGTGATAGGAAAGGACCGCTTAGACTCAAGAGAAAATTTTATAAGATGGTGAAACCTACAATGCTTTATAGCACAAAATATTAGCTAGTAAAAGAGAAACATAAAATTAAGCTAAGTGTTGCAGAGATAGGAAGCTCAAGTCGATGAGTGGCTTTACACTTAAAGACAAAATGAAAAATGAATATATACATGAAAAGATTGGAGTAGCTCTAGTGACAGATAAGATTAAATAGAGTCATCTTAGATGATTTGATCACATAAAACATAGGTCATTTGATGACCCAGTTAAGAGAATAAATGTAATAGATTTAAGAAAGGTAGAGATAAACCTAAAAAGAATTGGTTATAAAATATTAAAAATGATCTTATTTTATTAGGATTAAATGAGAATATGACACTTCATAGGACATATTGAAGAAAAAGGATTCATGTAGATGACCCCACATAGTAGCATAAAGGCTAATTGTTGTTGTTGTTTGTTTACTTTCTTAAGCAATAATGGGAAAAGAGAAAGAAAAGCCATATATTTTGGGAACTTGGAAAGAGATTTAGGAATCAATGAAATTATAAAATATGTTCAATAAAAAGTAGACTACTGTTACCTATCCTATTTCATTCTTCTGATATTTTCTTGTGTTTTTTCTATATGGATTATACTAAAATAATGATTTGATTGTATAGCGACAAATTTTTATCATGTAACTTATAATATTTTATTATTTTGATGTTCATATGTAATTTCATATGGTTAAATTAATTTTGTACAAGATATTTTGCATTCACACGAAGATTTGCTTTATGCCATAAGTTATTTAAATTCATTGAAATGTCTATATTATTATTGAAAAAGTTATTGATCATGTTACAATATTGCCGTGTATCACAGACAAGATGCACTGCATGTTGGACATATGTACTAATTAAAATCTTATGATTTTGGTCCTCCTGTGGTGCTATATAACTTGGGGTGCCATGGATATAGTTTTATATACTTGAAAATGATTTTATATTATCTTGCCAATGTTTATACATAGGACAATGCATTCGTTAACTTTAATTATTATATGATGGTAGTTATTGCTATACATTGACTATAAAGTATTTATTTTCCATGATGTGTCAAATGTTGTGTATGAACTTTGGTAAGTGTTACCTAATACTTATCACATGATTGTTAAGAAATGTATATATGAAAACAGAAAAGTTTTCTCAGTGCCTATAGGTTACCTTGAAAAGCTCACATAAGAGGGTAAATTGAAAATTTTGCTTTTGAAAATTAATTAGTCCTACATAATGATATGGATATGATTTGGACAATGGGGAACTGATAATGACCTTGGAATAAATGTTAGAATGCCACATGATGGGAGAAAGATCATTATGATGAGATGATATGACTGATATATTGATTAACCAATAATACTTACTTGCATGAAAACTAAGCAAATAATTACTGGTGTTGTTGATCTAATGATTATTGCTATTAAAATATGTCATGAAAACTAAGCAACTACCAAAGATTTCATAGAGTAATTTTCTATCTAGCTCAAAGGTGTGTAGTTGAAGTAAACCAATGTTAAAAAATGCATGAATTATATGAATAAACGTATAAAAACATACCTGATCCGCTTAGACCAGTGATCCATATGACACAACCTTTTTGCTTCAATAACTTTTGCCGTTCAGGCTTTCCAACTAGGCATTCATGCCAGGCAATGTTTGTTGAATTTCCAACATTTGAAAGTACCAGAGTATTTCTTTCTACATAATCAAAACAGGAGAAACATTTAGAACATAAATGCAAATATCATGCACGAAATTCTGCAATCTTATTTATTTCAGATGAAATAAATGAAATGTGATGTTGAATGATAAAATGAAGTAAAAGTTTACACTGCCTGCCTGACTTCAGAATGAAAGCAAAAGCCTAACCGATTTGTAAGCTAGTCCAATTTAATTCCATAGTTCTCAGCCCCACTAAGTTTCCATAATTAAAACGATAATTTCAATAATATTTAAATTAAACAATGCCATATGGATGAAAGAGATATGATCCTATCAAAAATAGTAAGAAATTTTTTTTATCAAAAAATAAATAACATTAGAAATTAAGGCGTGTAAAATTAAATGGAAAATAAAAATAAACTTTACCAAAACAGAGCTTCATATAACTCCTAAAGTAGTTTAATCTACAGCATGCCACCGTCTACGTAACTAATCCCCCTTAAATCTCCCCTCACGCAAGCAGACCTTTCACTATAAAAGGGTCCATAAAAAATTTATAAAAAAAAACTTTTGTATGATAATATTAGAAATTTTGGAGACTATTTTGTCATATTATAGTTTTCTTTCAAAATAAAATTAGCAATTTTACTTGAACTTTTGATTAACAAAGAATAGGTTTACTAGCTTGAGAAAAACTCAACGGCAACAGATAGAAAATAAATATTCATAAAGCTAACTCCAAATTGTTTGAATAAGGCTAATGATGGTGGAGATAACTTTTTGAATCGTTTCAAATTACACCAGTGAGTTAGATTCTCATTTTGTTTGTATGATTCATGATTTCTCAACTGAATAATGCAATGATTTTTGTTTGTTTCATTAGTAAAATGCATTGGTTGTGTACTAAGCACTTGTCTTTATCTAGAGAATTGAATGTGCTTTCTAGTACATATTTTGGGTTTTTTTAAGACATATTTTGGTTATCTTCTTAAGAACAAGTTACTTTTTAAGTGCTTGAAAATACAAAAGAACTCATCCATATTTTTGTAATAATATATTAGCTTTCTTTTTTATGTGCCGAAGTGCAAATTGCACGCAGGTGCTTATGTCAGTCATCATACACAAGGCCTGATTGGGCTAAGCTCTCAATCAACTGGCTCACTTACGGGCAGCTAATATATTAGTTATTGATCAAGAAAGGGGGAGATAAATTGTCTTCACAAGAGAGATGCTCCAATAAAAAAAATCTAAATTTTAAATAGGTAAAGTTCAATTAGATGGAATGTTAAGTATTGTTAATATACTAGATGTATAAGAAAGGAGGAAGGAGCAGAGTCTTTTTTGCAATTACATATACATAGAAGGATTTAGTTTACATATTTTAGCTCTCAAACATCGCCTAGCTATCACTAGAACAATCGAGTCATTTTTCTTAATTCATAAATCGCTTCATGCCTTTCGATAGTTAATCTCCTGTTATTGGCTAGAGATAAAGGAACCAAACAGAGAACATAAGTTTTCTTCACATATTCCACCATGACAGACCAATCGACCATGGTTTCATTAAGAAAGTCAATCATTTCAGAATATCTATGGAGCAGAGTGAATGTCATACCGAACCAAGTAGATCCAATATAAGAATTCAGTCTTGAATCTCAATAATTTTGTAGGCTTGTCTGGATCGAATTAAATTAGAGAAAATGAGATGAAATCCAGATAATTGTTTGGCTGATTATCAATCTACAGCCCACTGATTTAATCTTTTTCAACTATTTAATTTCTTTTCATTCCTAGCATCCAAACTCAACCTAAAGATGCCAGGATCTTCAAGAGAAAGGACCTTCTTAACTCGAATCAATCAATGAAAAAAAATGGAATCACATAAACAAGGCATGCATGCAATACCCCATCATCATCCGATTCATAACACACAACAAAAACACACTTACCCGGAACGGAACAATCGCATTTGCCATTCTCCTCAACTGACTCCCCATCTCGACCGCGAAACCTTTCGGCGGCCATCTTAACCTGCATCGGCCGCTGAAACACCAAAGCCCATGCCCCTACGCTGCTACTCCGCAATCGCCGCACCGGAGAATATCCAAATCCCAGCTTCTCTCCGTCCAGCCGCAAAGTCGGTGGACCAAGGAACAGGGAAGACATCGGCTGAACAATCTCC
Source organism: Cymbidium sinense (assembly GCA_021442155.1). Classification (NCBI taxonomy): domain Eukaryota; kingdom Viridiplantae; phylum Streptophyta; class Magnoliopsida; order Asparagales; family Orchidaceae; genus Cymbidium; species Cymbidium sinense. Next base: position 40,436,942 of record CM038228.1, read on the forward strand.
AAACACAATACCAGAAAAGAGGACGCAATGCGGGGGAGATACACGGTTGAGGGATTGCTATTTATAGAAGGAAGACTTGGGGTAGGAATATGAGAAACGGCAACCAGGCCGCAGAGATTTGCAGGTACAGGATCTTTGAGTCCATTTGAATGGTTTTCGCATGGAGCTTCCAGAGGATAAGGGAAGAAGCGGGAAGAAGACGGCAGATTCATCGAATATACACAGAAACTGAACTCCAAAGAGGAGGAAACAGTGAAGTTCAAATTTGGAAGAAGAGTTAAATAAAACTATTTAAAAAATATATTTTTTTGAGTCTTGTATAATTTTTAGAATATAATATTTTTCTTAGAGATGTGAATGTGGCCGGCATTGTGGCCGAATTCACGAGCCAGACTTAATAGGTTCAAACAGGTTATGCATTTTAATTTCATTGTAGTGTGACTGGTGAAAAAGAAATCCCTATTAGGGCGTTTGTTTTGAATATTTTAGAATGTAAAATAATGTAAATGCAGTAAATTTTAAATTTTATGTGTTTGATAAAATGTAAAATAAAATTTAAAATAATATAATATATTTAGAATTTTTAGATAGTTAAATTTTGATGTATTTAAAATTCATTCAAATTTGGAACAATTTCAAATACACTAATGGTATAAAGCAGAGAATCACGCCTCCCAAGATCAGTCACGTCGATGTCACTACCACCATCATGTCATTATCGCTCTCCATAATCTCAAAAAAAATATTTTACATTATATTTATTTTATTAAATATAATAAATAACTCATATATTTATAGAATTTTCAATCAAATAATTTAAAATAATTTAAATACATAATATTTTTTTTATAATGTATTCTTTTTTGAGGCAACCAAACAACCCCTTAATTTGCCGGGACATTAATGGGCCGGCGGTGGGGCTATAAGCTAGTTAATAATTTATTGTATTACATAAATAAATAAAATGTCATAAATTGTATTAGTATTTATTTTAAAACTTATTAAATTTATTTTGAGATTAGAAAAATATCAAACAGTATTTATAATAGATTAAGTATATGTTAAATATACTTGATTATTTAATTAGATTCATGTTAAATATTTCTATTTTTTTTCAAATTATTATTATTATTATTATTATTTTTTTTTTGCATATTTGATAAGGTTGGTTGATTTGAATGATAATTTGAAAAACCTATTATATAATAAAATCTTTATTGGACCAATTTAAGATGAAGGTCAACTCGAGATAAAGGTTGAGGTTCATTCACAATATTTCAAAAATATTTATTTTAAAGCTCAATAAATCAGAACTCATTATAATTGTATGAAATATTCTACATAATCATATAATTAATCACGTGACTTAGGAATAATTATAGTTGTATGAAAAAGGTGTTATGGAGCTTTTGTATGAAGAAATTATGATTATATAATTTTTTTATTTTATAAAATTTAAATCGTAACTTTCTGATTATCACTGTAGATAGCTAGGTCAAATTAGAAAACACAGTTTTCTCACCATTGATTTATGAACTTTTTCTGAATACCTTCATAAAGGCTCATACCATTGTCAAACAAAATAGATCATAATTTGATATAATTCTTATCTAAAATGATGTGATAAAGAAATTCATTGTCGCAAAAAATAAATAATTATTGTGAGAGTAATGTTGTTTGGTTAAACAAGCAAATGGATATGGCTTAACAAACATATAATCTTAATGATAAATTTTTAAATAATAATTATATTACTTTTGATAAATTAAATCAAATTTAGAATACTCTTTAATTAATTAAATATATATATTTAATAAAATGATTTGAAAAGGTTTTTGGTTTATTTTATGCATTGGTAGAATAACAATTTATGCTACAAATAGTGTAAGTTTCGTTTATTGTTATCTTATGAGTAATGTTGTGTGAGAATTTTATTAGGTAGATGAGATCTTCGAAAATTATCCAACAGAGGATATGAACACAGGTTATGGAAAACCAGTGGAAAACCACCTTGGAGTTAGTGAAAGAAGGTGTTTGACAGAAGAAATAATTTAGTAGAAAAATATCGCCAACTCCAACCCAGAAGTTTCCCAAAAGCGGCAGGAACGGATCTTACGGGAGCAACCTCGATCTTCGGGAGAAAAGAGAACCTGGTTTTCTAGTCCTCTGGGCGATCTCCCAAGGCCCGATCTTGACACCTGGTGGTGGCATGGTGGTGATAGATCGTCGGTGGTCGATGGGTTTCCCTGGTCTTCCAATCGAGGCCCCTATTTTGGGAAACTTCTCCTTTTGAGTTGTATTTTTTCTACACTCAATATTGTTTCTCAGAACACCTTCTTCTCCAACTAACAGAAGCGGACCTCAGATCTTTGAACACACAATAAAGTTCTGGCCAGACGCGTGGTTTTCCCTTAACTGGTTTTCCATGTATAACTGTTCATATCCCCGCCATGTTGATAATTTTTACAAGACGATCTCATCTACCGGAATAAAATTCTCTAGCACGCAACACTTAAGTTTTTATATATTAAAGACTTAGGCTAATTTTAGATATCTCTTGGATGTTATTGAATCATATATGATTTATATGGAAGTTAATTATTTAAAGATATAAAAAAAAAAATTGCTTGTGGAGTGTGGACTATTGGCTCAATGAGAAGGTTAAATTTTTAAGATCTTGAATTTAAGTCACGCATTTTATAATTTATCGTTCATCATTAAGTAAAATCATTCTTTAAATTTTTAATAATGAACTTAGACTCGTAGAAATTAACTTCTTCGAGGAGGTTTGGTTAGCTGAATTTGAAATACACAATAGATGAAATGCAATGTAAAGTAAAAGTAACGTATTAGAAATATTTTTGATTGTTTGGTGAAATTTTTCATAAATACAGGAGTTTACTTTTTATTTGGTTTAAAAAGTAATGCAAAGTAAAATAGAATAGTTAGCAATAATGATGGAAGCCGGCCCTGACAATGGCTGACAGCAAGTGGGCAATGACAGTAGTGGTTGTCGGAGAGCAGTTGCGGTGTCAACCAGTGGCATGCGGTATCACTTTTCACTCAGTAGTGTATCTAAAATTCACTCAAATTTGTCGAATTTCAAATACACAAGATTTGAACTGTAAAGTATTTCAAATATACTCTTAAAAAATAATGCATTTCAAATGTTGTGGACTAAATGATCAAAATTTCAAAATCTAAGAATTTGATTTATATTATATTACAAATGAAGTTGACCAAAAAACTCTAAAACTTTGCTCAACACTACTTGATAAGTTAGTCCTACTTATGAAGTGGAAAACATATGAATTTGAACATTAGAGTTCTCAATCATCACACAAATTATGTTAAATGGGATCCAAAATAAAATGAGTTTGAGTATTATTTTTATATTGAGATATGTATCTATAAATATTTAATTATTGATATAAAAAACAAAAAAAAATACTCATCTCATTATTACATAAATAATATGCAAAAAAATTCTAATATTAATTTTTATAAGAAATTATGATTTGCTTTGAGGTGGATATACAAAGGCCAAGCTTTAGAACCTTTCCAAGAAATTTTTTTTTTAATGTTATCAATAATGATTTCAAATAAAACTGTATTTCTCTTCCCTTTTATTAATCTTAGCCTTCAATTTATTATAAAGAATATATATATATATATATATATTAAAATTGAGTCTGAGAAATATTAATCATAATAAATGAAAATTTAATTAAACTTTTTTTAAAATAAATGCAATACACTACTAATCAATTAATTTTTATACATTAATCAATTCAATGAATTAATTTTTAATAGAAGTACATCAAAATTTGAATCTATTTACAAAAAATATTAAGATGTTATTTTTTTAGTGAAATAAATAATGACCTTTTCAAATATAAAATATTGTGTTAATAAATCCTAAAATTTATTTTTAACTCAAACTCTAAAATTGAATTAAAACTCTCATGTATGATAATTTCAAAATAAATATTTTAAAAATTGAAATTCTAATAGAAAGGATATGAAAATTAATAAGAAGGTTGAGAGCTTCAAACCTCAAGAAATCTAAGCTGTTTGGAAAGTTTCAAAATTATCAACAACTTAAAATTAATTTATTTTTTAAAAGTCAAAATTCTTAATAATTATGATTCATAAGACACTATCATTTTAAATATTTTATCTTTTATATAATCTTAGTGCCAAGCCAAACAATCCTGCAATTTTATTTATTTATTTTACACAAATTTAGATCTTTCACAACTTTTAATTTCATTTATTAGTAATTAATATGAGTCAACAACTTGATTTTTATGTTGGTTTTTAACAGGCAAAAAAACAAAATTAGTTTTTGACTTTCATTTAAGACAGTTTATTTGTACATATAAACTTACTATTTATATATATATATATATATATATATATATATATATATATATATATATATATATATATATAAAGAATTGAGATTTATAATCATAAAGTCTTGAGAGTTATAAATGAAAATTCATAAATAAAAATAATAAAAAATCACCTTAGATAAAGGGATGAAATAAACTTTTTAAATATTTTAAATAATTTTATATTGAATTTTTGAATTCTAATATATTATAAGTGTATTTATTATTAGTATTTTTTAAATTAGTTGGCCTGGAGCTGGGGAGTCGAGTCGAAGTTAACTCAAAGTCGGCTCATTGGTTCAACTAACTTGTATCAAAAATAATTTATAGGTAAAATCAGAGCTGATTTATGAGCCGACTTCACTCAATTATACCTCTAGCTAGTAGTAATTAGATATTAGTGTGATGTCTTTAGCCTTATCAAGTTAAATAATTTTTCCTTCACTATTATAATCTTTAAGGAAAAAAAAATTTTTTTAGTGGATTCATTTTAATTCATCCATCCAATAAAAATAATTAACTAATTTTCATTGCATGCATGCTCTTCTTCAAACACATGCAATATAACTTAGAGAGATTTACATACATACCTCACAATTCTTATGTATTTGCATATTTAACACCTAATCTTTAAATTTTACATATATAATACCTCAATCTTCAAAATCATATCAAAAATATCATCATCACTCAATTTTTAGAGTATAATTAGAGAGCAAGAGAGAATGAAATAAAAGAGCGAAAGAATATGAAAGAGAAAGGAAGAAACAATAGAAAGAGTTTCTAAGGTTGTATTGCCTTAACGAGTCTTCTTACATTAGTATCAATCTTTGACCTCTTGTTTATAAGTTTGGATTTATGTTACATGATTTATTACATTTATAAAAAAAAAATGATAAATCATGTAGCTCTTGTTGTAGTTAACTTGGTCGGCTTTAAGATTCGATGAACACTAATTATCTTAAACAGATAGTTGACTTAAGAAACTGATGTTAGTGAGCGAATAGTTGACATGCGATCTACATACTAGTAGGAAGAAAGTTGACTAGACGAAGTCATATTGAACTTTGATCAAGCGTAGTCCTAATTTGATGAATTGAAGAACTCATTGATCAAGTCATCATATTCGACTATCCATTTATATTTGTTTATGGGATGTCGACTTTGATTTTTCCCTTTTAATATTTGGTTATATATTATCAACATTATGAATATAATGCATTATGATATAAGTTAACATGTCTTATAATGAATCATCCACTTTACAAAGTGAAATAATAGGTAAAACATTGTTATGTATGAACATCATTAGTATTGAATGGACAACCTTCTAAATTAGTGAGACTCAGCCTTTGAGCCCAATAAATCAAGACTTTGTCTTAGCAAAAGTTTTTTTATATATATCTTTGTCTTTTGTAGTGTTAGTTGGCTTAAAATAGGTTTGGAAAGAGATGTAATTTGGAATATTTATAAAGAAATGAAAAACTTATGATTGATTCAAAGTTCAAATCACATAAATAGTTGACAACTAATTCAATATATGACTCAAATCATTGACTCTAGAATGCACTATCAAAAACCATTCATAAATGAGTGCTAGATTGCTCCAAAAAGATTAAATCAACAGATGTATTAATTGTAAAAAAGAAAAGTTCATTAACAAGTTATGCACAATTTGCGCGAGATGACGACGCCCGTTAGTTGGGAGCCTCGCTCCCAATGCGGTGACCCACATTCGAGCGCATGTGCGTGTACGTTTAATTACTCTCACGGGCTCATCGTCCCAAAAAAAAAGGTTATGCACAATTCAATATAATGTTAAAAAAAAGGAATAAAATATCTATGAAAAAAATAAAGTATTGAGTATACATAAATATAGAGCAAATGCTCATTAAATAAAGATAAAATAATTCTATAAAGTTTAATCATGTATGAGTAGGTCAATCATACATTCATATCTTCGCGTAGTTTGTGGGTAATATAACTTATGGCATGCAAGAAAATTTATGATGATAAATATAAATCAAAATTAAATGGAAATATGTAGTACACACAAAGATAAAAGTGATAAAAATTAATAAGATCTTTATGTGGAAAACCTAAAAAGAGAAAAATACATATTAGTTCAATTCAGATAATCTATTATATAAATGAAGTTATATAATTTCACTAATCTCCCCAATTTAAAAAGACAAGGTTAAAAAATTTAAGATATATTTTTATCATATAAAAGTTAGAGAATAACTTTAAAATGAGGATACAATAATCATAAAATGGTCGTAGGGCTATAATAGAGATTGATGGTGGTCGACGATGACTACTAGTGATGATTGACAATGATTGTTTGTGGTGGCCAGTTTCAAGCACTCAAACTTAGCCCATGGTTATTTCTCTTCCTAATATCAAAAATGGGCTTCTATTTGTAGAGTTATAATAGAAGCATTTTGCTAAATTGAGTAAAAATCTCAAAGCACTCAATCAAACATATCATATTAAATCATTTAATCATATATCTTTTTTCAATATTTACGTATCTTGATGATCACAGATTTGAGTGATTTTAAACTTGTTAAATTACTTTCATTATGTTATTTAATTCTACTATGAGCATACGAGATTTGGAGATCAAAATAAATTTTTAAAATTAAATTTGACTCTATGTGGACTCTAAAAATTCGCCACTGATCTTCCGATGAATATGAATTGAAGAGAGTAAGATTTAAGTGTCAATGTAATTTTCAGAAGGCAGATGGAATAATAGATAAGACACTACCCAGAGATTTCATCCTTATTCTACGAGGACTTTAGATCTTCCACGTTTCCTATAGGCGCAAGCCCCTATAGTTAATTACCCTTCTCAATGCTGAGAGAGAACTTTCGATTAAGACTAGTCGTTAGGTCGCTTAATGCGTAGCGTATAGCAGTAGCATGTGGAGTTTAAAAGTTAAAATTTATGAAATTCACCATTTTAACTTAAAGCGGATGATTGGGGGAATGATGACGTGCCCAATCTAGATCCCATGGTTCCGTCATCCCGGGCTATCGTGGTCCCTAGTCTACTTAGTCAGAGGAGGTAGTCAACCCAACCTGACCGAAGGATCCTTATCAGCAATACATGGGTTACGGCGTCCAAGAAATCCTTGTAGACCTAGGGTGGTGTTTGTCTAAGGAGACAGACTTAAGTCTACTTTAGTTGACAGATGGTTATTTACCCTATCAAGTATACCCTATGATTCATAACTCAATGGGCAGAGCCATTAGGGAGCATACGAGTTACGGTTGTGATTGTAATATACTGGAGCCTTACTGGCCAAACCACCCGATCAAAGTACTATGGTTGTAACTGCATTATCTGTGGAACCTACTGGCCAAGCCACGCAGTTAGAGGACAAGAGTCACATTTTTATTGATGTGAGATTGATTGACAATGAACATAATAGAATACTTGATTTGACATTGGCTTCTTTGTGAGATAAAATTTTTCTAATTTATCACCCCCGACAAACAGTTACGGAAGGTGAATAGATTGAGTTTTACTTTAAGCTTTCAAATATTGAATTTCATTTAAACATTTTTTAGATTGATATTTAATTTGAGTTAGATTTGAAAATATAATCATATTTTTATAAAAGTATCCCCTCCGGTTGAAATCACCATTCAACATAGCCATTATCGCGGTAGTTAATTGATTGAATCAAATATATTTGAAAACATTAGATCCTGTCGACTCTGTTTAGCTCTTAACAGAGGATCAAATCTACTATCACATGATAAAATTAGTTTCTCAGATATTTCACTAAGTTGAAATTCTTATAATAGATTTTTAGGTTTTGTTAACCCGAACCCAATCCTAAGACTAAACCGGAAGCAACTCAGAAGATCCTATTAAGAATTTAAGCATTTAGCATAGTGTCGAGGCTCATATGGGTGTATTTAAGAATTTATGTAGTTTTTATTTCTGAATTATGAGATTGATTTTAGATTTTCATTTAATTCCAACTTAGCCTCCGTTATCTTTTCAGATATTAAAATTTGCACTTCAAATCTCTATATTCGAGCACATGCAGGTATTTATAGCTTAGATAATTTCATCTAATTAATGAAATCACTAACATTAAAAATCATAATTAGAATGAAATTTCTTTTATTTTTAGATTGAAGGAAAGTTTCTGCATTCGTGCAGTATTTAATTTAGTGTCGTCTTTTATCTGCTTGTACAAAGAATTGTAGATTCGGTGGCAAGATGTATTATTGAATTTTCCAATTCTTAGATATTATTTGGCTTATAGTCTTTTATAAGTTTTAGAAGTACAAGATCCTAATGACCTTTTTAAAGGCCACATTCATGAGTAATCATCAATTGCCTAATTGAATTTGTGCTTATAAGAAAGCTACTAAATTTCTTGCACACTTTATTCTCAATTTAGAATTGGATATTTAGGCTTACCATCAATCATTTGTCATTTAATATTTAATTGAGATCTTTACTTCATTTAATATTAAATATAACTTGTTCACATAAAAAATGACTTCAAATTCGATATGAATTTATTCTCAACTCCAGATCAAGTTTCATATCTATGTGCTTAAAATATTTTGCAAGTGTTCTTCCTCTTCTTTTCTTTGACTTGACATTTACTTTTATATTTATTATGTATTTTTCTTTTATTTAATTTGAGTTTAGATGATTTCCCTTCTTTTAAATTCATTGTTTTCATTTGCTTTGACTTTCACGTAGAGATTTTGCAAGCTCAATTGCATTTCAGGTAAGATTTAATATTTTCATTTATCATTTATATTTTAATTTCCCTTTGAGTTTTGATTCAAGCTTGTTTATGTAAGTCATGATGTTTTAAATAATTTTCATTTAAATTTGTTAAAGTTCCGAAAATTTAACGAAATTCAACTCCTCGTCATCCCCGAAGGGGTCGATCGAGTGTTTTTAAGATTCTCTGACGCAACGAAGAATGAGTGATGTTTTGTGACATCACAGCCGTCTTCACACCCATTATGCCCAATGGGCATTAACAGGGTCTTGAAATCTGCATTGCTGTTCAAACATAAGGATTAGGATAAAATAAAGACTGACAAAATTTTGGCAGCACTTCGACATAAGAGTGTCACATCTAATAGTTTTCTGACACTAATGAAGATACGCTGTCTTCATGACACCACAACCATTCGCACCTACGTCCTAATGGACATTAATGGTCTTGGAATCTAAAAGAAAGCATATATATATACATTCACATTCACATTTTTCACACCGCATGCTTAGCATTAGCCCTGAACCGCAAAGAAAGACATAAGCACATATATGTACTTTCACATTCACATTTTCTCACACCCGCTACGCCCTATGAGACATTAGTAGGGTCTTGAAACTGAAAATGACCCATGGGCATGCCAAATTCTTTGATCACTCTATCGATTCTATAATGGTCAATTCCGAGCTATAGAAGCAATGCTAAAGCATGGTGATATGGGAAGAAGCTGCGATTGACGACAAAACCAGTGCAATTCTATACCACAACAGGCACTTTCTTCATCCTCTTTCCAACGGTCATGAGATCAAGAACCACTTGAGGAGACGTCCTCTCTGTCCGAACAATTTCCAGAAGAGGCATCACATGAGCAGGACTGAAGAAATGAGCTCCAATTATGCGATCTTGAGAAGTTGTATTCTCTCCAATTATATTTAATTCAATAGTAGATGTTGCTGTTGCCAGAATGCAATGCGGAGGGCATAACTTCTCAATTTCATTAAAAATTGCCTATTTTAGAGCAACGTTCTTGATTACAGCCTCTACAACCATATCAACGTTGTTGAAGTCTGAGTAATCCAGAACAACTTTGAGAAGTGACAAAGCCTTGCTCATGTTCTCCTCTGTTAGTTGTCATTTTTTAGCAAGTCCTTCAAGGTTTGCATATACAAATTTTACTCCATGAAAAGCTGGATCTCTTTCCTCGAGAACAACATGTGTATCACTTAAAACAAGAGCTGTAGCTATGCCAGATCCCATTAAACTGCCACCTACAACAGCAACTTTTTTATGGGTCTTGGATTGAGTCCAGCATCAGTAAGATCAGGTACCTTGGAAGTTGCACGTATTGCATGGAACACATGAACTAGGCTTTTGGAAGTAGTAGATAATGCCAGTTCCCTGAAAAGTCTTAATTCTTTAAGAACTCTGGCATGTCCCCCATAAACTATACCTTCCTCAATGGCATCGAGGCATAATTTCTTCAGCAACATATTCGTTGAACCTCTTTCACCATCCTTCCTGGAAGCGTGCAGTTTCTGATGAGTCTCATAAAGAGTGCTCAGTCTGTCAGTTCAATCAAGTGATTTAATCCGAGCTTTCCTTCCTTCAGCAATATCTAACGCCCAACGTCTTGCCACTATCAGCAATTCTTCAAGAGAGGCGATCTCATCGACGAGGCCATTATTTCCATATCCTTCTTTTGCTTTTTATTGGCTTGGAGAGCTGCGGTTTCGATTTTGGATGAGGAAAGCCACCTTTCGTTTGTACTTTACAATTGAGAAGAAGAAGCAGGGAAAGAGGGGGGACGGTTCGAGGAGAAAAGGAGGGAGCGGTTGTGGAGCGTGAACGAGAGGGGAGACGGCGCGTGAAGGCTCCGTGCGCTCGGGTTTGGAGATCCGAACGGAAGGGGAGGGTTTCTCGTGCGTGAGGGAAGAGGGCTCGGTTTCCTTTCCTGCGTGCGTGAAGAGGATCGGGTCGCCTGAACCAGGGCGAGTGAGTGGAGGAATAGGGACAGTTCGGGTTACTTGAGTGGAATTTGGGAGATTTATGTTAGATTTAGGTTTATTCAATTTCTTTAAGCACTTGATCACACTTAAAATGAATTTTATGCCAATAAAATTACATAGTCGATGTATATATCAATCTTAGCTTATTTTGATATTCCAGATGCAATGACACGTTTTTCATAACGGCCGTTTGATTCAAGTCAAGATCAAATAGTCTACTCAAAATGCATTATCATTTCTGACTACTCTACTTTCACGCATGCTCATCCGAATTGAATGTAAATAGTCTTACTTGATAGATTTTGAAGTTTTAAAACAAATAGAATAATTAATTTTATGAACGAAGATCATTTAGTTTGCGTCGGCGCCTCCTAACCTCGATATGCTTGCAGATGCATTGATGACTCGATCGGTTGATCGGTTGATCATCAAGTTGTGCAATATTTATATTATGATCAGTTTTGATGTTCTGGATGTGATGGCAAAGTCCGTTCATCGATCGGAGGTCATTTGGTTGATTTTGGCAACATCTAATGTATTTCAGCCTCGATTTGCGCATTGTCACTTCAAATCATTCGACATTTGTACATATTCATCCGAATTAAGTGTGGACAGACTCATTTGATAGTTTTTGATGTTTGAAATCCAACATCATGATCAATTTTATGAACGGAGATCATTCGAATATCGTCGTTGCTTCCCGACTCTATTATGCGTGTCGACACATTGATGGCTCAATCGCGTGATCAATCATTGGTTAGATTGTGCAATATTTATATCTTAATCAATTTCGACATTCTGAATGTGATGGTGAAGTCTGTTCGTCGATCGACGATTCGCTTCGACAATCTTCGAACGTCAGCATTTGAGCCCCACTGCATTATCGTCCAAGTCCGTCGAATTCAATCTGTAGGCTTGACTCGACTTATGACACATATATGGAGGTCAACAAATACCCACCAATAAATGTGATTCGTGCATGGAGCAAGTCACATTTTTTGAAAACTGGTTGACCCTTTGGGCTGACCATAGAACTTGGATCATTTCAGCTTCAATTGCAATAGCTTACAGAGCTTTGAAATGATTTGTCATTAGTATAATGCCTTATTTAGGACATACTAAATGACAAGATTGACCAATTTGTCAAAATTGATTAATCGGATAGATACGAGTTATTACACCATCTACTATCTACTTCAATGGCTTTGTTGAAGATCTCTTTTTTTATGTCATTGCAGATTTGAGTTTCCCCCAACCCTAGCTTCGTACTTGATTGGGTTTGTTGGAGGAATTGATTTATTTATTTTGATGAAGGGCTCCGCTGGAGAGTTGGTTTATCCGTACTTGGTCGGATTTGAAAGTCCTTCTGTCCTAGCTTTAAGCTTGATGACTTAATGAAGGACTGACCTGATTTATCCATATTGATTTGTTCGGAAGTGTATGTACGTCATCAATCCTATGCTTTCTACTTTGACAGATTCATTGAAGGGTGCATACAGATGACCCAACCTTTTGGCTTATATAAGATCAATATTAAGTTATCAGTCTAGTAATGTGTGCTTTAACTGACTGAATAACTATAAAATTTCCTTAGTTTGGCCATCGACTTTGTATGAACTATGAAATTGCTTCCTCGGTCCTGTGCTTTCTGCTTTGACGGACTTGATGAGGAGATTAGCTTTGATTTGTGCTCTAAGCTTGATCAGATCATTTGAGAATAAATTAAAATATCACCCTGTGGGCAATATATAAATTGATTTGAGGCAGCCCTGAATTAAGAGTTTCCTCATATTATCTTGATCTATCGGTCAAGTAGAAAGATCTCTTGGATCCTGGTTGCTTGTAATCACTAAGTTGGATCTGGTTTGAGATTGAGCAACTATCATAATTAGACTGACGATCAATGGCTCTTTAACTGCAGCCTTTTCTTACAGCTTATTGGGTGAAGAGGACATCAATAACTCGATCACATTTGAGCTTGTTGAGTTCGACCTTTAGAACCTACTCGAGTCATTGACTTATGCTATGAGGGGTTATTGATTTGTCATCAGACTAACGAACGTGAGCTCTTTCACTGCGGCCTTTTCTTGCGGCTTTTTGAGTAAGGAGAGCGTCACTAACTCAGCCATTTATAGGATTGTTGAGTTTGACCTTTAGAACCCATCCATGTCCTAGACTTTAGTATGTAGAGGTTGATATTTCTTTCAATTCAGTTGATTGAAGCTTCCAAAATAGAGATATCTTCTAACTTGATCTTCAGAATTTAGCAAATCTGAGAGATAAATTTTTTTGATATTTATGGCTTTCTTTTCTTGAGTAGCAATATGTTCTTTTTTTTCTTGTAAGAACCTGCAACTTAATAGTGACAATTATGAATATATTCAAGAATTTTAGCTTAAAGCTCGATGTCAACCTGAATTATAATATATTCGAGAATCTCGTCTTATAGTACGATGTTAACTCAAATAAACTTAACATAAAATAAAAAGTCCCCTATCTTACAGGAGAAATTCTGAAGCACATTAAAAGAACTTTTAAGATGAAAATACGCAAATAGATCAATATTTGAATTGATATGCTCTTATGAGGGTTTTAGCATGTAATATTACTTTTATCTATGTATAAAAATCTAAAAATACTCCATATATAATAGGGGAAATTTCACGAATAAGTTTTTTTTTCTTCATCTTGAGTGAGTACATTTATTTAGAGATCTCATATGAAACACGATATCGACCTAAATAGATATACTAAAATTGTACATCGAGAATGCATTCATCATGTATAATACTTTTTCAAATTAAATAGTAGATCCAACATCTTCAGTATTGATTACAGCGTTAGCCAGACGGATATTGGCTCTGCGACCTAGCTGCATGATAAACGGTGTTCTGAAGATCCATCGATATACAGAAAAAATAAATTAGTCATAAAAATATGATTGATTTAAATTTGATTTCATTGATGATTGATTCTAAATATCAATTTTATCATCCACCACTGCTACTATAGCTTAGATTCGACTAGTCAAAGATGGAAAGAGAATCTTATCCCCAGCGGAGTTGCCAGAAATTTGTGGGCTCCGAAAATTTGCCACCAACCTCTCGATGAATATGAATTGAAGAGAGTATGATTTAATTGTCGATGTAATTTTCAGAAGGCAGATGGAATAGTAGATAAGACACTACCTATAGATTTCATCCTTATTCTGCGAGGACTTTAGATCTGGTTCCAGGTTTCCTATAGGCGCATGCCCCTATAATTAATTACCCCTCTCAATGCTAAGAGAGAACTTTCGATTAAAGCTAGTCATTAGGTCATTTAATGTGTAGCATATAGTAGCAGCATATGGAGTTTAAAAGTTAGAATTTATGAAATTCACCATTTTAACTTAAAGAGGATGGTTGGGGGAATGATGACGTGTCTGATCTAGATCCCATGGTTTTATCATCCCAGGCCGTCGTGGCCCCTAGTCTACTTAGTCAGAGGAGGTAGTCGACCCAACCTAACTGAAGGATCCTTATCAGCAACATATGTGTTACGTCGTCCAAGAAATCCTTGTAGACCTAGGGTGGTGTTTATCTAAGGAGATAGGCTTAAGTCTACCTTAGCTAACAGATGGTTGTTTAACCTATTAAGTATGCCCTATGATTCATTACTCAAAGAGCATAGGAGAGCATACGGGTTATGGTTGTGATCGTAATATAATGGAGTCTTACTAGCCAAACCACCCGATCAAAGGACTCTGGTCGTAACTGCATCATCTGTAGAGCCTACTGGCCAAGCCACATAGTTAGAGGACACGAGCCATGTTCTTATTAACGTGAGATTGATTGAGAGTGAACATAGCAGAACACTTGATTTGACATTGATTCCTTTGTGAGCTAGAGTTTTCTTAATTTGTCACCCCCAACAAACATTTGCATAAGGTACATAGATTTAGTTTTGCTTTAAGCTTTTAAAGATTGAATTTCATTTAAACATTTTTTAGATTAATATTTAATTTGAGTTAGATTTAAAAATAGAATTACATTTTGATAGAAGTATCCCTCTAGTTAAAATCATCATTCAACACAGCTATCATCGGGGTGGTTAATTGATTGAATCAAATATATTTGAGAACTTTAGATCCTATCGACTCTATTTAGCTCTTAATAGAGGATCATATCTATTGTCACATGATAGAATTAGCTTCTCAGATATTTCACTAGATTGAAATTCTTATAATATGATTTTAGGTTTTGTTAACCCGGACATAGTACTAAGACTAAACCAGAAAGCAACCCGCGCAACATCCTCAGACTCTTGAATTTAAGCATTATGCATAGTGTCGGGGCCCATGCGGGTGTATTTAAGAATTTATGTAGTTTTTTATTTTTAAATTATGAGATTAATTTCATATTTTCATTTAATTCTAACTTAACCTGTGCAAGCTTTTCAGACATTAAAATTTACACTTCAAATCTCTATGTTCGAGCACATGCAAGTATTTATATCTTAGATAATTTCATCTAATTAATGAAATCACTGACATTAAAAATCATAATTAGAATGAAATTTCTTTTATTTTTAGATTGAAGGAAAGTTCCTTCATTCATACAGCATTTAATTTGGTGTCACCTTCTGTCTGCTTGTACAAAGAATTGCAGATCCGGTGGTAAGATGTATTATTAAATTTTCAATTCTTACATATTATTTGGTTTGTAGTCTTTTATAAATTTTAATTATACTTGCCAATAGGTTGCTTGTCTTTAGTGAAAATCTCTTAAAAGTTCATTTGATTTTTACTTTAACTTGAAAATAGCACTTAACTAATCTCTTATGCTTCAAACCTGACTTTAAGTACAAGATCCCAATGATTCTTTTAAAGGCTACATTCATGAGTAATCATGAGTTGCCTAATTGAATTTTTATTTATAAGAAAGCTACCAAATTTCTTGCACACTTTATTCTCAATTTGGAATTGGATATTTAGACTTACCACCAATCATTTGTCATTTAATATTTAATTAAGATCTTTACTTCATTTGATATTAAATATAACTTGTTCACATAAAAAGGACTTCAAATCCGATATGAATTTATTCTCAACTCCATATCAAGTTTCATATCTATGTACTCAAAATATTTTGTAAGTGCTCTTCCTCTTCTTTTCTTTGACTTGACATTTGCTTTTGTATTTATTATGTATTTCTTTATTTAATTTGAGTTTAGATGATTTCCCTTCTTTTAAATTCATTATTTTCATTTGCTTTGACTTTCCCGTAGAGATTTTGCAAGCTCAATTGCATTTCAAGTAAGATTTAATATTTTTATTTATCATTTGTACTTTAATTTTCTTTTGAGTTTTGATTCAAGCTTGTTTATGTAAGTCATAGTGTTTTAAATGATTTCCATTTAAATTTGTTTAAGTCTCAAAAATTTAATGAAATTTTGGAAGCCTTCTGGCATCATCCTCAGTAGAGGCACATTAGAGTATTTTGGCTTTCTGACGCCTAATGAGGGTAATGAGGTGTCTTATGATACTCTGCTTCACATTCCACGCCTCTAATGGGCATTAGCGGGGTCTTGAAACCTGCATTGGTGTCCACACATAAGGATTAGGATAAAACAAAGTCTGACGAAATTTCAGCAGCACTTCGGCATAAGGGTGTACATCTAAGGGTTTTGGCTTACTCGGTATACCCTAATGAGCATAACGAGTGGTGTCTTGCAACACTACAACTGTCTCCTTGCACCCACTACGCCCTAATAGGCATTAGTGGGGTCTTGGAACCTGCAAAGAAAGACACAAACACATATATGTACTTTCACATTCATATTTCCTCGCACCCGCTATGCCCTATGGGGCATTAGCAGGGTCTTAGAAATTGCAAAGAAAGACACAAGCACATATATATACTTTCACATTCACATTTCATACATACGCTCATGGTATGGGGTCTTGAACCAAAAGGACCCATGGGCATGCCAAATTATTTGCTCACTCTATCGATTCTATAATGGTCAACTCCGAGCTATAGAAGCAATGCTGAAGCACGGTGATATGGGAAGAAGTTGCGATTGACGGCAAAACCAGTGCAGTTCTGTACCACAACAAGCACTTTCTTCATCCTCTTTCCAACGGTCATGAGATCAAGAACCACTTGAGGAGACGTCCTCTCTGTCTGAACGATTTCCATAAGAGGCATCATATGAGCAGGACTGAAGAAATGAGCTCCAATTATGCGATCTTGAGAAGTTGCACTCTCTTCGATTATATTTAAATCAATAGTAGATGTTGTTGCCATAATGTAATGTGGAGGGCATAACTTCTCAATTTCATTAAAAATGGTCTGTTTTAGAGCAATGTTCTCGATGAGAGCCTCTATAACCATATCAACATCATTGAAGTCTGAGTAATCTAGAACAACTTTGAGAAATGACATAGCCTTGCTCATTTTCTCCTCTGTTAGTTGACGTTTCTTAACTAGTCCTTCAAGGTTTGCATATACAGATTTTACTCCACGAAAAACTAGATCTCTTTCCTCAAGAACAAAGTGTGTATCACTTAAAATAAGAGCTATAGCTATG
Organism: Cymbidium sinense; assembly: GCA_021442155.1. Taxonomy (NCBI): domain Eukaryota; kingdom Viridiplantae; phylum Streptophyta; class Magnoliopsida; order Asparagales; family Orchidaceae; genus Cymbidium; species Cymbidium sinense. The sequence goes on from CM038228.1 coordinate 40,454,684, forward strand.
CCAGATCCCATTAAACCGCCACCTATAACAACAACTTTAATTATGGGTCTTGGCTTGAGTCCAGCATCAGTAAGATCAGGTACCTTGGAAGTTGCACGTATTGCATGGAACACATGAACTAGGCCTTTGGAAGTAGTAGATAATACCAATTCCCTGAAAAGTCTTAACTCTTTGAGAACTCCGGCATGTCCCCCATAAACTATGCCTTCCTCAATGGCGTCGAGGCATAATTTCTTCAGCAACATATTCGGAGAACCTCTTTCAGCATCTTTCCTGAAAGCGTACAATTTCTGACGAGTCTCATTAAGAGCGCTCAGTCTGTCAATTCGATCAAGTGATTTAATCCGAGCTTTCCTTCCTTCAACAATATCTACACCCAACGTCTTGCCACTGTCAGCAGTTCTCCAGGAGAGGCGATCTCATCGACAAGGCCATTATTTCCAAATCCTTCTTTAGTTTTTTATTGGCTTGGAGAGCTGCAATTTTGGTTTTGGACGAGGGTATCCCCTTTTCGTTTGTGCTTTGCAGCTGAGAAGAAGAAGCAGGGAAAGAAGGGAGAGGTTGGAGGAGGAGAGGAGGGAGCGGTTGTGGAGCATGAAGGAGAGGGGAGACGGCGAGTGAAGGCTCCGTGCGCTCGGGTTTGGAGATCCGAACTGAAGGCGAGGGTCGTGCGTGAGGGAAGAGGGTTTGGTTTCCTTTCCTGCATGCGTGAAGAGGAGAGGGTCGCGTGAACCGGGGCATATGAGTGGAGGAATAGGGCTGGTTCGGGTTACTTAGTGGAATTTGGGGGATATATATGTTAGATTTAGGTTTATTCAATTTCTTTAAGCACTTAATTGCACTTAAAATAAATTTTACGTCGATAAAATTACATAGTTGATGTATATATCAATCTTAGTTTATTCCGAGTGACGAACGATTCCATTTCAACGGACGTCGTTTGCTCGTTTCAAGATCAACAATTTCACCAAAATGGTGTTATCATTTCCGACTGCTCGACTTTCGTGCAGACTCATCTGAATTGAATGCGGACAATCTTACTTGATATATTTTGTCATTTTGAAACTAATGGCGTAATCAATTTTAATGGATCATTTGGTTTCGGCCGTCAGCCTCCTCGATATATATGCGTGAGCGATTGACGACTGACGCGATCATCAAGTTGTGAAATATTTATATTCTAACTAGTTTCGAAGTTCTAAACGCAATGGCAAAGTCCGTTCGTCGATCGGAGGTCATTTGGGTTGATTTTGACGACGTCCAATGCATTTCAGCCTCGATTTGCGCACTATCACTTCAAATCATTCGACATTTGGACAGACTCCGAATTAAGCGTGGACAATCTCATTTGATAGTTTTCGATGTTTTGAAGCTAACGACATGATCAATTTCATGAACGGAGGTCGTACGGACATCATCGCAACTTCCCGACTCTGATATGTGGGTCGACACATTGATGGCTCGATCGCTTGATCGGTCGCTCGTTAGATTGTGCAATCTTTATATCTTAACCAATTTTGATGTTCTGAACGCGATGGTGAAGTTCGTTCATCGATCGGAAGTCGTTTCGACCATCTTCGGTGATGTCCAGTGCATTTTGAGCCCCAATTTGCACATTGTCACTTCATAAGTCCGTCGAATTTGATTTGTATGCTTGACTCGACTTATGACACATATATGAAGGTCAACACTCTAATAAATACTCAAGTTTTAATTTTAATATATATATATATATATATATATATATATATAAGAGAGAGAGAGAGAGAGAGAGAGAGAGAGAGAGAGAGACTCAAGTTTCTCACTAAAAACTATACAAGAAAATGTGTGAGAATTTGATTGTAATAAAAATTGATCATAATTTTTTTTTAAAATTATTATATTTATTTTACAATAATGCAATGCATAGGCAGTCAATTTATTTATATAATACTCCTCACAAAATAAATTCAATTCAATGATTTTAATATTCATCTTGATATGACCCTGAAAACACTACTAGTCGATGCACGAATCTTGATGCTAAAAGTAAGCCGATCCGAAGTTGAAACTGGTCGAGATCAAGCACTTAAAATATTCTTGAAAACTTTGGGATATCAGTTAAATCCTTAAATAGCTTTCAAATATAGATAGTAAATAGAGCGCTCGACGAGCCTGCCAACAAGCCAAAATCTTATAATTAGACTTTATTTGAGCATTCAAATACACAAAATACATCATATGATCAAGGGAATCATCATGAGCCGTCCGATGGAGAGGAGTGGTTTGGATTTTGCATGTATTTACAGAGATGCCACTCCTCCAATCTATAAATAGTCACTCATTCCTCATAGAAGGGAGGCCAAGTGAAGGAGAAGGTGGGCAATCAAGAGAGAGGAGAGAGCTCTAAAGATCCTCCAAGTACAATCGTGCCGCCACTCGACAGTCGTCAACCACCGCCGCCATCAGCCGCCACCGCTGATCCTCGCCGTCGGCGACCATTATTGCCGATCATCACCACCGACCACTATCGTGGCCATCGCGACATATCATCATTAACATCATCGATAACATTGTCGCCAACATCCGCCAACATCGTAGTCAACATTGTTCGTTACAAGAATTGTCCCTTTCTCATATACAATTGTAATCCCAGATCGGGAAGATATTGTACTCAAATGATACATAGTGGAAGCTTTTACCGGGCTAGCCTGGTTTTCCCTCTTTTCGAGGTTTTCATGTAAAATGAGTTTTATCACTCACTTTAAATACTGTGTGTGGGATTTCCCAACGAAGGCTAACTTTACTCTACCGAACCGGTTTTCTAGCACGCAACGCGCCATCTGAGAATATCGATTCTATTATATCATCTTGTATGGCGACCAAGTTCCCAACAAGATCAAAATCACCATCGAGATGTAACATTTCAAGCTTTTAAGGAGAGTGAGAGAAGGGAAGCAGAGAGGAGAGAGTTTGAAAAGATGTGCCAGGACGCCGCAGCCGCCATGTATCGTGCCATCTGCCGTTGCCGACCATTGTTGCCGATCATCACCACCGCACCACTATCGCCGTCATCAACGTTGACATCATCGCCAACATCGCCGACATTGTCGTCAATATCGTCGTTAACATCGCATTAAGACCGTTGTCCTTTTCATATATTTCAGACGGAGAAGACTGAAACATATATGGAAGCAGTAGTTCAGTTTTTTCCCTTTCGAGTTTTCAGTAATTTCGGTTTATTGTCTTTTTAATAAAGCAGGCGAAAACTTTACTCAGAATCGCGCCAAAGACGCAACCGACTGCGGCGAGGTACGGGATCGATACCGCATCTCCATCAAAACGCGCTGAAAACCGCAGAGTAAAAGTTTTGCCCTTTCGCTGGAAAATCACAATAATGTATTTAAAGAGTGAACAATAAAACCCGCACTTACATAAAACCTTGAAAAGAGGGAAACCACGCCTCAAGAAAAGCTTCAACTATGTACCGCTTCATAAATAAGATCTTCCGATAACGGATTACAGAATATGAGAAAGGACAACAAGAATGTACAATGACGACGATGTTGACGATAATGTTGTCGATGATGTTGACGATGATGTCAACGTTGATGACCGATGATAGTGGTCGGTGGTGATGATCGGCAACAATGGTCGACGACGGCGGGATCACGGTATGGCCGATGGCGGCAGGTTGGCCGACGAGTGGCGACGACAGGAGAATCCAGCTCTCTCTTACTTGCCCCGCTTCTCCTTCACTTGGCTTCCTTCTATGAGGAATGAGTGGCTATTTATATATTGGAGGAGTGACGTCTCTGTAAATACATGCAAAATCCAAACCACTCCTCTCCATCGGAAGGCTCATGATGATTCCCTTGATCATATGATGTATTTTGTGTATTTGAATGCTCAAATAAAGTCAGAATTGTAAGATCTTTGGCTTGTTGGAACCGGCTCGTCGAGACGCTCAATTTGACTATAAACACTATATTTGAAAGCTATTTAGGGATTTAACTGATATCCCAAAATTTCCAAGAATATTTTAAGTGCTTGATCTACCGCCAACTTGGATCGGCTTACTTTTAGCATCAAGATTCGCGGGCCGAATTAGTAGAGTGAGTCATATCGCCACCGTGGAAATATCGATTCTATTATATCATCTTGTATGGCGACCAAGTTCCCAAACAAGATCAAAACCACCATCGAGATGTAGCATTTCAAGCTTTTAGCAAGAAGAATGAAGATTCATCAAACTTTGTTCCTTGATTTTGTAGAATTGGGGCAAATCTTAATCTCAAAAGATTATCCAAATCGATATTCGGATATCTAATTGATTATCGTCGAGAAGCAAGTCCAATACTAATGAAAAGGCCAAGGTTAAGGAGCAACTTTGCTACAACCACAAATGGATGTTTTATTCAACCTCTTCCATACGGGTTAATGTAACACCCGACAAACAACCTTGATAGGTCAAAATTCTCGCGATTCAATTCAACCTCTTCCATACAGTTAACGCCATCTAACACTCGACAAACAACCTCGGATGGGTCAAAATCCTCGATTCAATTCAACATCTTCCATACGTTATCATCGCAATACCGACAAACAACCTCTGATAGGTCATTCAATTCAACCTCTTCCATAGTTAACGCCATCGTAACACTCGACAAACAACCTCGGATGGGTCAAAATCCTAGATTCAATTCAACCTCTTCTACAGGTTAACGCCATCTAACACTCGACAAACAACCGGATGGGTCAAAATCCTCAGCGGATTCAATTAAACCTCTTCCATACATGTTAACATCATTGGGTGACACTGACAAACCTTGATGGGTGAAATCTCGCCGATTCTTAACGCCATCGTTAACTCATCGAAGTCACACTCGACAAACAATCGGCTCAAAATCCTACGGATTCAATTCAACCTCTTCCATACAAGCATCGCCATCGAGTCACACTCGCAACAACCCCGGATAGGTCAAAACTCACCATCGTTGCCGCTCATCCCGCCGGCAGGCCACCACACTGTTTACTACCGCTTATCCGCTGACCACCCCGTCCGCCAACTACCGGCTGACCGCTGGCTACTGCATTTGCCATCGCCGAATTATCGCCGGATAATTCGCTGATCATCGCAGAATCCTCCGCCGGCTACCACCATTCGTTGATCATCTCGCAATCTACTGACGCTGCCGCTGTTCAACAGACAACTGCGTTGCCGCTGACCACCTCTTGCCGCTAATCTTATAATCGGTTAACACTGCTGACCATACGCTGGCTGCGCTAATTATCGCCGGTAATCGGTTATTATCGCCATTGTTGCCGGTTATCCATAGACAACGCTTGGCTGCACGCTGACAACTGTTGCTGCGGCCGCTGATAACCCTGCTGGCCGCTAACCATAATTGCATCAGCTGCGATTCATTACCGGCTATGGCTGACTATCGCTGACATACTTATCGATTTCATTGGTTAATTGCTGACTACCGTCCGGTTGTTGCGAGCCGACCATTACATTGCTGCCGCTAACCACTGCTTACCGTACTGTTGCCGGTTATCGCTGCTGAATTATCCGGCCTTCGCTGGCTACCACCATCGTTGCTGGTTATCTCCTACCGACACTGATCTGCGCAGCTGCTGACAACTGTTGCTGCTGCACCCACTGCCGCCAACCACTATAGGTCCGCTGGCTGATATTTCATCATATCGCTGAATTATCGCCGACAATCGCTGACATCTCCGAAACCTCCGGTCACGACCGAGCCCAGCAGTTGGACTTCGCGACTCGACGACAAGGCTTCGGTTTATCGCGACCCGCTTCTTTCCGCTTTAATTCAAGCACTACCGCTGCTTATCCGCATCCGTTCTGACTGCTGCTCATATTCGCTACCTCACGCCACGAAGCGTTTACCCGGGATGGGTCCAGAACCTCAAAATTCGCGACTCACGATACCTACACGCATTTGGCCTGATCTACTTGAAGTCATAATCTTGTGCTTACATGAAGATCGTTTCTCTCAAAATATGTGGTTAATGGACCCGCAGATTGGTTGAAGAATTTACTATTTTGAAGATTGACACATATATTTTTTGATGATTGAGATAATATCATCCAAAATAGCAACGATATGACCAAAACTCTACTACCGACGACGAATCTTGATGCTAAAAGTGTCGATCCAAGTTGAAACTGGTCGAGATCAAGCATTTAAAATATTCTTGGAAACTTTGGGATATCAGTTAAATCCCTAAATAGCTTTCAAATATAGAGTGTTTATAGTCAAATCGAGCGTCTCGACGAGCCAGTTCCAACAAGCCAAAGATCTTACAATTCCAACTTTATTTGAGCATTCAAATACACAAAATACATCATATGATCAAGGGAATCATCATGAGCCGTACGATGGAGAGGAGTGGTTTGGATTTTGCATGTATTCAGACGCCACTCCTCCACCTATAAATACCACTTCTCCTGTAAGGGAGGCCGTGAAGTGAGAAGGGGGCAAGCAAGAGAGAGGAGAGCTCTAAAGATCCTCCAAGCACACCGTGCCGCCACTGACGGCTGCCAACCACCGCCACGCCACCGCCATCACCCACCGTGATCTCGCCGTCGACCATTGTTCATCATCACCACCACCACTATCGTCGGCCATCGCTGACATCATCGTTAACATCGTCGACAACATCTGCCAACATCGCCATCAATATTGTCACAAGAATCTTCCCTTTCTCATATACAATTGTAATCCCAGACGGGAAGATCTTGTACTCAAAACGATACATAGTGGAAGCTTTTCCGGCTAGCCCCGTGATTTTTCCCTCTTTCGAGATTTTCCATATAAAAATTGAGTTTTATTGTTTCACTCTTTAAATACGTGTGCCGGATTTAACGTTAAGGCTAAAAACTTTTACTCTACCGCAACTGGTTTTCTAGCATGCAACACATCTTAACCTAAATCATTTTCTCATAAAATGCGCACAAACAACTAAACATTCTATCTTTAGAAGAATAATATCAATCAACCTTAAAATTAAAATCTAGACTGCATAGAAAGAGTCAAAATTAATAATAACATAAAATTAAATTCTTAATCAGTATGATTCATAGAGCACTATCATTTTAAATATTTCATCTTTTCTATATATATATATATAGAGAGAGAGAGAGAGAGAGAGAGAGAATGTTGAAGCCTTCAAACCTAAGAAAATCTCGTATTCTTTTCTATATTATTAATGCCCGGCGAAACATTGATTATATTTATTTATAATATATATAATAGAACAAAGTCAACTCCTTGATTTTTACGTTGGTTTTTCATTGGTAAATAACATTGAATATATTTTGACTTGTATATACAACCAAAATGCGTTTCTACAAACGCAGTCCAACCATTAAATAAAAAAAAATTAAAGAAAAAAAAAAGTCAAAACAATGGTTGATTCATGATAAGTTTAAAAATAGATACTTAGTCAAAATATATATATTATAAAAAATAATAAATTGAAAATAAATGATTTTTAAGAGCACATTTCGCTCTGCTTAATAATTTTAAAAATAAAATTTGACAATTATATAATTCAAAAGAGTAATATAGAATGAGGAAGACTGAGATGTATTTAGAAGCTGCTTGGAGAGGAAGAGGATGTGTGTCCATGGACCATATGGTTTCTCCCTCGCCCTTTAGGGTTTAGGGTTGGGAGCTTTATTTTATTTTATTTTTTTCTTTGATTTGGATGATTAGAGGGAAGAGATCAGTCTGTATGTCAGAGGAGATGAAAGGTATACAATTCTATGAATTCTTTTATGTAATAATTTTATTTTATTTTATATGGAGAAAGTTATTTTATTAAGATTATTTCTTATCAAAATTTTATTATGATAAGCTTTCAAACTATTGGATTTTCTTTGAAATATATATAAAGAGAGAGAGAGTAAGTGAGAGAGAGAGAGAGAGAGAGAGAGAGAGAGAGAGAGAGAGCATAAGTATGAACCGATTAATTAAAAAAATGGTAATAATATTTGAATTACATAAAATGTATATTTATCTACATGATTTATTTGAATTACTTTTTATTAAAAAAAAGTTTTTTTCTCTTAAAAAAAGTTTTATATATATATATATATATATATATAGTTCTTAAAAAATAATTTAGTTTATTTTTATATTAATATTAGGTTTCAGAGGAGCGAGTATTTCCAACGGAAGAAGTTCCAAGAAGAAGAGGTGGAGCGGGAGATCGAAGGAAATATCAAATATATTTTATTTTATATCAAAATAAAAAATAAATTAATTAAAAAATCCAAAAATAAAATTTTAATTACACAGTTTTATTTGAGGCAGCATCATCTATCAAGATTCATACGCACAGTGCAACTTCCAACGGTTGAATTCAAGAGGCTTTTGAAGAAACTTTGTTATTTTGATCTGAAATTTAATTTTGATTGTTGATAAATAAATTATTTTTATTCGCCATATAGAAAAGCGCCTTTATTAGAGAATATTTTATAACGGTTTGAGAATTATGAGAATTTTATATAGTTTTAATTTATGTAAAATTGAAGGAAAATTATGATTTTAGTGGTCTAAGATATTTTTTTTTAAATGTCATCAATTGATTGTACTTTACATAGGGTTGTAAAAAAAAAAAACTAAAATTAAAATCAGCTCGTGTTAGCCAAATAAAACCTAACAAATATTTCTCGATTTATAAACGAACGAAAACAACAATCTTTCGATCGTTAACTGATTTAACTCAAAATAAAAAATTATATTATTATATTATTATATATTATATATATATATATATATATATATATCACACTTACAAGCATGATTTAATAGTTAAAACTTTTATTATATAAAAGATTAACCTAAATTTGAATCATTCCTCTAACAGATTTTTTAGATTATTAAATTTTGAATTATTTTGAACAATTCGAGCGGAACATGAACAAAATAATTTTCAAACGAGCCGAATAAGAATAAGAATTTGGCTCACTCAAACTCGGCTCGTCCTACTCTTACATGATTTTAATTTTGAGATAATGCACATTTCTGAGCTTGAATGGTAACACTTGAAGAAATTTATAAACTCCTTTAGTAAGTTTAAATCTATAATTAATTTTGTGATTATGTTATCTTAAATAAAACATTAAAATTAATTTTTATTATTTAAAAACCAAAAAAAAATTAATGTGCTTGACTTGTCTTCTCTTTCTATGACTTCAGCGCAGAGAATAGTTATCAACCGCAATGAGATCATTTAAACCATTCAGCACATTAAATATAACTTTTTAAACATATATATATATATAATCTGTCTAAAATAATATTACTAACCATATGATATCACTTTTATAATCACTAAAGATAATACATACGAAGATATACAATCTGATAATCGATTTATCACTTTAAAGATCACTTGCATGATTTTATCAGATATATAAACCAAAGTTTTCAATACAAGACGAAAGATATCAGAATAATCTAATGATCTAATATATATTCTTGTTAATGTCCCTCAGCAACTAAGCATGCTTTATACCTAGCTATGGAGCCACCAGAATTATACTTAGTTTTATAAATCCACTTACTTCCTAAGACATTTTGAGAAGGTAGGCTGAAGTGCGTCAAACTCTTTGGACATAGCTGTTCTCCAAACTGAATGCTTTGATGGTTCATTGTAGGATGTTGGATATAATGGAGGAGTGGAAGAGAGCATGCTGCTTATGCGATTGGGTTTTAAACTGCCTGTTTGAAGTCTTGTTACCATTGGGTGTAGGCTGCAAATAAATTGAGCGTTCGACAGGCTATATGTGGCTCGGCTCGATTAACTCGTCACGACATTTGATTAACTAATCAAACAGTTTAACACTTTCAGAATACTGATTGTTAAATGAACAAATTCAACAATTTGTCATTCTTTATTTGTTTCACGAACATTATTGTTTAAAGATCATTGAATGTTTCACTAAGGAGACAATTAAATTTTATTTAGAATAGTTTAAATTATTATTTTTTTAAACTTAGGATTTGTTTGAGAAATGGAATTTACGAGAAAGAATGAAGCTTATCACAGGTTAAATAGATTCTTATTATAAGCATCATTAAAAATATAATTAAAAATGAACCTACAATATTACAATAATATTTTGTACATACATAGTACTTTAACAAGAATATGTATTATAAGGATCTTGATCAAAAAAAAACTATGATATTTGAATGCGTATATACAAGAAATATCACAACAATTACATTAGGCCTACCCTACATATATTCAACTATAGATTGTTCAAAATACCTAGAAAAATATGAAAATATGAAGAACTAAAATTAGGGATTGTAATGGATCAAGTTTTATCTTCTAGGAAATCAAATGCACTCATTCTTACAGTTTTAACTGTTTTTTTCTGCAAGAGTTTAAGCAATTGGCAATTCAAATATTATAAAATCAATTAAATAATGGCAGGTTAGGGCATTAGCAAACCCAACAAACGTAATTATAATATGTTCAAGAACGTGTTCCACAACCTATTAGATCCAATAAGCTCTTCAAGCAACAATATATTTTCGGTTGACTTCAATAGCGAAGAAATAAATGGTGAAAATGAGGGTAATAGTGATTCAGAAAGAAGAGAAGCAGAATCCAATGCAAAAATAAAAAAGCTGAATAAACTTTATGCCGACTGACACATCCTAGAGGTTAACCTTAGCCTTCCTCCTAGCTCTGTTCAGCAAGAGACCTCTCGTCGTCTTCTTCCTCTCAGAACGATATGCGTGTGTGTGTGAGACGAATATGATGTTCGGAGAATGTGACTTGTACAACACAGAGGCAAGTAGGTTGAGATCGGCAGCGACGAGCAAATTCCCGCAAGAAAAACCCTCGTTTTACTTTGGCAATAGATGTTTTGAAGGTACGGGGAGAACAGACACGGGATGGTTCTGATAAAATGTGGAGGGCTAATTTAGGAAAAAGAATTTTAGCACCGCGGGCCGTGCTAGGAAAGATCGAGTCGCAGCTGCGGCTCAAAATTCGAAATTTTGCCCTCCAAAAATGAAACCAAACGGGACTATAGCACGGCATAAACCGCACCGCGTAGGGACAGCTGCTCCAAACGCAGCCTTAATAAGCTTTATTTGAGATAGCTCATGTATATTTTCAACAAGCTGCTCTTGATCAAGCTTTATTAAAGCTCGCTTATTTCATTCGAGTTGCTCGTTAATAATCACGATAATCCAATTTGAACCGAGCTCGTGACCAAACTCGAATGCTCAAGCTTCATAATGATAAACAAGTTAAGCTTGAACGCCATTCTAAAAAGCTCGAATCGAGCTCAAGCTCGATGATATTAAACAAGCTCAAGCTTGAACACATATATGCATGGCTTAGTTCATTTGCAGCCCTGCTTGGGTCACAACAGGTATCCACAGGTGAGGGAGTGGAATCTGGTGAGGGGGAGGCTGAAGGAGAAGAAGCAGAGATGGTGTAGAGGACCGAGGTATAATAATTGAAGCAGGTTGCAAAGAAGTTTGGTAAGAAGAAGAAGAGGTCATTTGTGGTGGCATAGCAGGAGAGATGAATATTGGAACAAGTGTAAAGGTGGAACATAAGATTGAGAAGATGAGGTTGTGTGTGAAGTGACAGATTGATATGAAAAAAATACTTATGATGGCGAGAAATTGTTATGATGACAATAGTTATGATGGCGCGAGATTGATATGGAAAAATATTTATGGTTGCATGTGAAGTGGTGAGAAATAATAATTATGTCAGTTTCAATGTGATAACACTTATAGCCTTTACGATGGGGAGCATAACCAAGGAATAGACACCAAAGAACATTAGCTTGAAATTTGTGTCTGCTGGAAGGTGGATTCTAGTGATAACATAAACATCCAAAAACCTTTAGATGAGTGTATGAGGATGGTTTATTATAGAGGAGGTGGTAGGGAGTAGTGAGAGTGGTTTCTGACGATAGCCTATTAATAAGATACACGGTTGTTAGAAGCGTATCAATCCAAAAATGTAAAGGAGGTTTTGTATCAAGTAATAAAGTCCTAACAGTTTCGATGATATGTCGATGCTTTCATTCTGCAATACAATTTTGCTTCGGGTTACAGGGAAAGCTATATTAATGAAAGATTCCCAAATTCTATAGTAGAGCTTTAAATCTATGAGTGATATATTCTCCTCCAGCATCAGAATGAAGAACTTTGATGGACGTATTAAAGTATTTTTCCACAAACGGTTTGAAGATAAGAAATATAGACATAGTTACAGATTTCTATCTCATTGGATAATCCCATATAAACCGAGAAAAATCATCAACAAATAACAAGTAATATCTTAGGAAAGGATATCATACAGTAGTATGTATTAATTCAAGTGGTTTACAACTACCATAAGAGAACAGAAAAAAGTAATTAGTGACTTTTGAAAAGAGCACAAAAACTGACAATGAAAATTCTGTTTTGTAGCAAGATGGAAGATGGAGCTTTAACTGGACTGAGTGAGAAGGGTGGCCCGAACAACGATGCCAAAGATGTGCTGAAGCATCAGTAGGTAGAAAGCTGAGTGACTAGAGGTGATATAAGGATTAATGAGACATGGTCCTTGATGAGCTAGCTCATGAAGCGTAATCTGATTGCTCTTCGAATCCTTGATCGTGTAACCGGAAGCATCAAAAGTGATAGAACAATGATTATCAGTAGCAAGTTTATTGACGGAGAGCAGATTGCAAGAGATATGAGGGGCATGAAATAAGGAGTTAAAATAAGAGCTCACGGTTAGGAGTACACCTTGTCCTAAAAGAGCAATAGAAAGAAGATCATTGTATTCTGCAGTTGAGTGACATCAAATGTTAAGTGTGAAGTTGCTCCAGAGTCAAGTATCTAATTAGCAGTGGATGAAGTTGTTCTGGGAACAATAGCATGATGATTAGATTGATATGTTAAATCAGTGCGATACCAACATTTGAAGGCCAAATGATCAGCTTTTCCATAAATCTGACATTCAATATATGATTGTGCTGGTTTTGATGGGATTCAAAAGGGTGGAGGTGGAACTCGATCATTTATGTTTTGTAGTTGAGAGTGCTTACCTCGATTAAAATTTTGAAAAGATACTCGAGCATGACAACCACGTCCTCTGGAAACTGCAAAAGTAAATTGATGATATGTGGCAACAGTAGAAGTTTATGGAGCAATTTCAGCTGCTAGATTAAGTTCTTCACTACACAATGGAGCATAAAAATCGTCTAGGCCAATAGGTTGAAGATTTGCACAGATAGCAGTTTTAAATGCTTGATATGTGGATGGAAAACTATTTAGTGCATAAAGAATGATGTCTTCGGCGGCCAACGGACATCCAAGAGCAGCTATAGCATCACACTTACTTTTGATTTCTGATAGATATTGTATCAGTGTTTTATCTTTCATAAAAATAGGATGGAGGTTCATTTTTGAGCTGTAGAATCTATAAATTGATTGAAGATGTCTTTCTAGCATTTTCTAGATATCCAAACATGAATCTAAATTCAACACATCTGGAAGTAGTGTAGGAGAAATAGCAGAAAACAGAGCCGCTGCTAAATTCTGATCCACAAAGCATCCATAAATTATGGTTGGGATTAGGTGCTATATTACTAGATTCATGTGCAATTTGTTTGGTGGTTTGGGTGTTGATACATCAAAGATAATCATCAAATCCATTGGCAATAAAGAGCTTTAAAATTTGTGATTTCAAGAGAAGATAGCTGTTGTAAGCTGAATACTGACTACAGATTTTCACATTAAGCATGAGAAGCTTGAGTTGAGGTGGAACAGAAAGTTCACTCACCTTAATTGGAGAAGGATTGAGAAGCATAAAATTAGATGTAGCTAAAGTCCAAGTATCCATTAGGCGAGATAAAAGAAATCAGTGATTCAGAGATGTCGATGGCTGGACTTTTATGCTCTGATATCATGAAAAGATTAGCAAAAACAGCAATAGCAAATATAATAGATCAAAATAAATACAGAGTAATAAAGCTAAAACAATTTTGTATTGGTAACCCTCGATGTTACATTGCCATAGATGCTATGTACATATAGAAACGTTTCAGATGAATTCTGTTATAAGTAAACAGTGGAGATGATTTAGCTGATCAGGTCATAAGTGCTTGTCAGAGTCATGTGTGCATAAACTGTAGAAATAGGAAACTCCACTTATGAATACTTTAGACTGAATTACAAAATCAACAATAACTTAAAAATCACCAGCATTTTTTGGCAGGAAAGATGCTAGAAGAACAGCAAGGTTTATAAAAAAATAAAAAAAATAAAAAATCCCAAAAGACAAAATTCTCCGAGAATAACTCAGCATGTAAGAATTCCTTACAGAAAGGCCACCACCACAAACACACTTTGTGTCAGGTCAAAAAAATGCCTTGAAGAAGAATACAACACAGATCAGTGGTCTCACAAAACCTAATCATACTAACGCAAAACACAAAAACACATCAGTGGAGAACCGTTTCTTATTTCTCAGTAAACTGCTTAAAAGAAAAAAAAAATATGAATTTCAACCTGTAACAGTTGATCAATCAATCAGGGCTTGAGTGCTAGCGCAAGACCAAACTTCGGAGCCCTATCCAAAGCCTTGGTTTCGAACTCGCCGGAAATCGTTAGAACCGATCTCGGCTTCACCTCATGCTGCAGGAGCGCTCCGAGCTTGCCGGAGTTGTTCAGCCGAGCCTTGACGGTGGTCTGCGGGTCCAACGCGTACACTCCTCCGACGGTGAACGTGTTCTCGTTGGTGGAAAACCTTCGATTGATCTCGGCGACGACGGAACTCTTCTGCTTCTCGTCGATATGATAGACATACGACGCTCGAAGCGCGTCGCCCTTGTCAGCCCTGGATTGACAAGAATCATGTTGTGATAATTGCTTTGATTTTGCAGCTTAGAACAGAGGAGATGACTGAGCACACTCACAGAATCACAGAAACATCATGTTCTGGCTTTTTGAGGCCAACTCCAGCATTGTATTTGGTAAAAGCACCGGAAGAAGTATCGAAACCAGCTTCTGCGCCGAAGACGACACCATGGGCGCCAAAAGAAGCGGAAAGATCAACCACCGGGGTTTGTTTCAGAGCCACAACGGAGGATAAAGAAGCATGGTCATGGAAATATTGAATCTCCAGCTGCAGAAAGAGAAAAGTTGCAGTTTTTATGTATTTTTATAGGAGGCAAATATTTACATACATAGCACACAATTCTTATACATTTACACATCTAACATCTAAAATTTGATAGTTATAAAAATAATACTTAAATCTTTGATATTACATCAAAAATAATACCATTATTAACTTTTTAAATGAAATCCACCTTTTTGTGCATAGAAAAAGAGCTATTTTTGTAAATATCAAATCTTAAGTGCTAGATATGTAAGTAAATGCATAAGAATTGTGTGCTATGCATGTAAATTTCCCTTTTTTATAATGTTAACATGTAGTAAATCACTCATACCTTTCCAGAGTTGTAGTCAGGTAGCTTGAATGTAGTAATGGTCTTCGTATATGGCAGAACCTCCAAGACAGTAAAGGTAGTTGTGATCTGGGGAATTTATATAAAAGGAAAAAAAATTATAAAAAAAAAAGTAAAATTGCAGTTGAAGGTCTCTATATTTTTGAAAAAAGCCATCAGACTCACATTTGAATCAGTGTCAACTTTGACATCAACAAGGGTATTTTTATAATTGTACTGAGCAGAAACATCAAGTGCATACAGCCCTCCTTTCTTAACAGCGCCAGAAGTAAGAGCCTGAGAAAAAAAATATATATCAGTTTAAAAATCAGACTCCTTGGGATATAATAATGCTCTTTCAAGATGCAGTAGATATCAAACAGTAAAAATAATGAAAGATAATGCAAGGTGATGCCACAACCCAAATACAGAAAGGAATCAGATTTTTTAGCAGGGGGGATATCGACTTCAATAAGTACTGTGTGATGTAAAAAATATCATTAGGAATGTACAAAAATTAATTGGCAGTCATCCAATAGAAGCAGCATAGTTTGAATGATTAATTTGGCAATGGAGAACCCCATTGAGTATACTGAACAGCTGCTACTATAACATAAAAAACAACATTGTCATAATCATTGCCCAAAATTTTCATTCTCCATTATTTCTTGAAAAGTGTTGCATCAGTTAATGAATTTCTTTCGTGAAATCATTTTATGCCACTCTATCAACATTACCTTCTGTTCTACCTCCTAATTCTTAGACATTCATAATATTTTTTTATTAGTTTATTTTTCATTACGTTAAATTTAATGCATGCTATTCCCATTGTCTTTAAATATAACAATTTCTCAAAATATCATTTCTATATTTGCCCCATATCCATCTTAACATTACCATTTTGGGGGATTTACATACAAGCACTCAAAATTATAACATTTACTATTTAACATTAACACTCAAAACTTTCTATAACACCAAAAAAAACACCCTCCTCATCATCTCCATTGCAATCACTAATAAGGAGGGAGACATTGTGAACAAAATTGATGACGATGGTGACATTCATTGAGGGACGGAGGGGTGACAAAATTTACAAGCATAAGAGAGTTACGGGAATCTAAAGGAATCAAAAATAAGGCAGCAAAAGTGGTGCATTGCCGGTCCCATCAACCTTCCTACCAAGATCCTGCCGAGACCTCCTCGCCTCTTCTTTGTCAGTGGAAGCTCCGTACAGCAAGGAAAGAAGGGGATGTCATCTAGCAAGATGTCATTGCAACTTCCGCATGTCCGATATCCATTGCGACTTCCTCTTCATCATTGAGAGCTTTATTAGTTCAAGTAATAGAGTAATATACTATGTCAAATATATAAATCCTATAATTTTGAATGCTATGCACATAAAACCCCTATCTTTAGTCACTAAACTTAGATATTTATTGAATTTATTACCATTCAACACTCAAATTCTTAACATAATCAATATAATTACAATTAAATAAAGTATAGCTTTAAATATTTATAACATTCTTTTATTGCAAAAGCATTTTTGAGGAACTTATCCATTTCAAGCACCAAATCTACTCAACAAGTTATGCCCTTCTTCATACCATTATTCTTTTATATAATATATCCAAGATATTTAAATCACTTTAATTTTTTTAATATATTATAAAATGATTTAACAAAATCTATCAACATAAATGTGTATAGCAAAAAGTATAATATAAAAAGATAAATAAAAATCTCAATGACACAGTATTAAATATATAGAATACAGCATGTTGGAAAGCTTAATACAGCTTTAAATAAAGTATAGCTTTAAATATCTATAACATTCTTTTATCGCAAAAGCATTTTTCAGGAACTTATCCATTTCAAGCACCAAATCAACTCAACAAGTTATGCCCTTCTTCATACCAGTATTCTTTTATCTAATATATCCAAGATATTTAAATCACTTTAATTTTTACCAATATTGGCTATAAAAATGATTTAACAAAATCTATCAACATAAATGTGTGTAGCAAAAAGTACAATATAAAAAGATAAATAAAAATCTCAATGAAACAGTATTAAATATATGGAATACGGCATGTTGGAAAGCTTAATACAGCTTTAAATAAAGTATAGCTTTAAATATCTATAACATTCTTTTATCGCAAAATCATTTTTGAGGAACTTATCCATTTCAAGCACCAAATCTACTCAACAAGTTATGCTCTTCTTCATATCCTTATTCTTTTATATAATATATCCAAGATATTTAAATCACTTTACTTTTTAGCAATGTTGGCTAAAAAAATGATTTAACAAAATCTATCAACATAAATGTGTGTAGCAAAAAGTGCAATATAAAAAGATAAATAAAAATCCCAATGAAACAGTATTAAATATATAGAATACAGCATGTCGGAAAGCTTAATACAGCTTGAAATTGTTCTTTAGCTTGACTCATTTCTTGCATGCCAAAGTTAAGAAATAAAATGTCAAATGCCAAAACCAAAGGCTTTATCATTGGGAAGGCATGAAATCATTGCTAGTGAGAGGGGTCCTAGTTCTTCAAATTGATAATAAGGTCCTGTGCATGGCAAGGTTCAATGATAAAATAATAGTCTCATAGACCACTAAGATGAATATAAGATTTTTCCTCATCCTTTTAAATCATTTATAACAATGAATTAATGACAAGGAAGTGAGCAAGCTCCATGACTAATCATAGAGCAAAAAATCTTTGAAAAACTTTCTACATGTTAAAGATCTTGTTAGTGGATCTACCATTAGCTACAACATTTGAAAGCAAAGCATCGACGAAAACAACATGGTGCACTGAACACGATCTAAAGGTCAAAATGCACTCAAGCCCAATCATTATGCTTCAAATCCAACTTCTTGATAAACCAATCTAGCTTGTTACTAGGCTACTTGTACGCATGTCTAAATTGGCGTGAATTTTTCTTGATATTTATGTTAATCATGGTAATTTTTTCAAAAAGCCCAATAGATGACACTGACTTGGATTACCCTTTGAAGCCAAAATATTCCAACTTCTTGATAAACCAATCTAGCTTGTTACTAGGCTACTTGTACACATATCTAAATTTGTGTGGATTTTTCTTGATATTTATGTTAATCATGATATTTTTTTTTCGAAAAGCCTAATAAATGACACTGACTTGGATTACCCTTTGAAACCAAAATATTCCTTCTCAAATTTGCATGTTAATGATATTCTCTTTATCAGGTTGATAGAGAACTGCAACATAAATCAAAAACTTCAGGAGTGGGCCTGTGTGGATGACATCTTTTCAAGACCACACCATATCATTCCTCATTGGATCATAGCTTTACTCCTAGGTCACTTTATCAAAGAAGCTTAATGGGTAACATAACAACCTAAATACACTTAGATTGATCTCAAAAAGGCTTTTGAACCATATAAGGCAACCAGTATAAGCCAAAAGCATCAAATTCAATCGTGGGTTGGGTATGTCTAACGCAACTTGAGTTCTTGAAACTTCCATGGAACCTATATGAAAGCCACTTCCTAACAATGTGGGAGGTAGAGCTAAAAAATCACCTTCATTCAAAGAGATGGTTCACAAATATTTGTAAGCAATAAAACTCTATTTCCTTTTTTTTTAATCATTTTCTTTTTGCTATATCACCCATCCTTAATAGCACCTGATGAACCTTGGGCCAACAAAGGTTCACTGAAGAATTTAAAAGAAGATGAAGCTTGTAGGTGCACAATTCAATGAAGGTGATGACCAACATATGTGGACAAGAACAAGTCAAAACTCAATTCTTTGTATTTCTCACACAATTCTCTTTGTTTCTCCCCCTCCCTCTTTATTTGTATTCCAATACCATCTTGATTACACAAAAAAAAACAGAATAATTTGGAGCTTAGAGTTTTAATTTGTCAACATTGCTAATCATTAAGAATTCATCATTGCATATATTAAATCATTACAAATTTTATTTTTATTATGTATTTCGTATTATGATAGGATAGCACTGATGATATTTTTATATTTTTGGAATTTGATATGTTATTGATTTTAAGAGTTACTCTGTTGATAGATTTTTCCCATGTGTTTTTTCTCCAATTTTCGGCATAGTCACCTCCCACTTTCAATTTAAATACCGCATTTTTAAGACTTTAGAGCACTTCCCTAGCATTGAATGTTTTCCATTTTCCTTTTGTCTTTGTTTTTTAAGAAAATAAAATACCACTTTATGAGCTTAACTTTTCCACTCGCTTCCCCTCTCTTGGTTGCCTACTCTTTGGATATTAACTATTTGGAAGTTCAAAAGACTTTAAAGACAATAAAAAAAATATTCTGTAGTTTTAGAAGCTGACATTTGAATACAAAAAATATCTAGTTTTGTGATTGATTGTTGTCCTTAATGTTTAGGGTCCTTTGCGAGTAATAGAAAGGTAGATTGACAATCCAATCATTGTTTTGATCCTCCTAGTATTATCACCAATTTTTACTATTATTGTGCTTTTACAATCGTATTTCTATCAAAAACCATGTTTCTTTTTTTTTTTTCAAACAACACAATCTTGTTCTCATTGTTCTAGCATATTATTATTGGTTTCTTTAACTCCATACATCTTTTGTGTTACTTCTACCTCTAATTTATTATGCTTGTTATTTTTTTTCTAATTTTACCATTCATTTTATATTTATATCAATTTTCATCATTGATTTGTAGTGTTTGGTTTGTTAGATCAATAGTTAAACCATTACTCAATTAATTTGAGTGTCATTAATAACATTTTATTGGTGTTCTTATAATTTAATTTACAATTTCATAGACTATACCTTTTACAGAAACTTCGTAGAAATCTTAAATTGATAATAACTAGATTCTACAAGTAATTCATATCCTCATGTTTATTATATTTATAATGGAAATCTATTATTTAAGTAATTGAATTCATATCCACTGCTTTCATTTGAGCTTTAACATATTAAATGTTAAATCCCCTTAGCCAACTATCATTAGATTTGATTTTCTTTGCTTGCCCAATATCATTTTTAGGATCAGAACCCCTAAAGTTCTCCTTAGGGATGATTTCCATATTAAAAAGAATGATATAACTAAGTTGCATTATCTCATTACATTGTACTATGCATTTGATCCCACTATTACTAAGAATAGTTCCCCATTCTAAGGTTGCATGTCCAACCACCTATGTAATGAAACTATGCCTTTGGCTTCAAGTGTGCTACGATGATTATAGTCATGTATGGTCATATGTTCACTAAGGTGTGCAATCAATTGGACATCATAGAGGCATGTCAGTTTGATCATCCACCCAGAAAATTAAACTAGTTTTCATTACCAACAAGAGAGTTTGAGTTAATGATAACAACATAGATAGCAGTATGAATATGATCAGAAGCTCAAAAGAAATAATAACCAAAAGCACAATAAAAATTATGATCAATCTTGGGTTAAAAAATCAAACAATTTAGTCAATACTATTGAGATATGAATAACATCTTCATAAAAGTAAGACTCTTCAACCATCTTATTAATAGATGGATCATTAATGTATTCAATAAGATCATCAATAGATGGCACGAAAGGATTAGGTAAATAACCTTCTAAGGTAAGCCATGACCGATTATATTATCCACCAAAACTTTAACTTTATTCAAAGGGGGCAAGTTTACATGGCATAGAAAACATCAAGATTTAATTGTGGCTGTAAAGAGAAACAATAATCAAATATCATGTGCATACAATCTAATATGTTGAAAGAAGGTTTTGAAAAACAAAAAAAAATGTAAAAACTAGTTATTCTCATTCTCAATCTATGCAACAAATTTGTAATTTGTAGTGACATCAAAGTCAACCAAAATCCTAGCACTAGTAGCATAAGCCACTCTCAAGTTTTTACAACAAACTGAAGCCCAAGAAGTAGAAGATAGAATGAATGATCAAAGCACCTCCACATAGAGAAAGAAAACCCAAACCAGAATAACATGAGGTATTTCTTGACATAAAAAGAAAGTCTATAGAAATGCTATCAAAATTAAAGGAGCTCATTCTCATTCATTCATGCTCTAATTGTCCTAAGAAAGAGTATTTATAGGGATAAAAAAAACATAAACTCATAAACCATCTATTAATATCTAGTACACATACTATCTATAGACTAATTGACTCACAAAGACCTACTAATATACTCATTGCATTTATCAACCCATACAACCCATTACAAATCTATTACAATGGTATCTCCATATTCAACATCAAGGAGTGATAGACAACATAAACAAACTGATGACTGCAACATAAATATAATTAATTAGGCATGTCATCACACTGGATGCTGAATAAAGAAAAAAACATCATGCCATGCCTTCTCATTTATATGTGCTAATGTGAACCTTCAAGTATACACGAGAAAGAAGAAAATCCAAGTATGTCATTATAAAGGGTTGTACCTTGGAGATCTTAATAGTTTATCCTTCTATTTTGCGTGTGAATGAGGTAGGCATCTACTTGTGTTTGAATGCAATTTGTCCACGTTGTGATTGTGTGGGGCTTGGCTTCATTGGCCAAATCATGACAATAGTTGTGTGAGTATTTTAGCATCCATGGTCAAGAAAGTGAAGTAATACTCGTACCATAAAAATTAGTATGGCCATCTTTATGCAACTTTTCTTGTTTCCTTGTATGGGTTCTGATCAATGTTACTGGAGGTATCAGGATCCTACAATTGCATGTGGTTGCCTTAGTGCATACCTTTTATAGCAGAAGCCACCTATGAATTGAAGTGATAATTTAGATGATGAAATTTCATGGAGATTCCAACCATAAGTTGATGCCAAAAGTGGGAGGGTTCAAAAGTTAACAATTTATATTAAATAATTAATTTGAGGACAAAAAATATTGATTTCCCTCATTATAGAACATATTTATAAAATGTGACATAGGTTCACAATTTCAAATGGTCAAAATTAACAATTTACATCAAATAATTAATTTCGAATTCAAATAAAATATAAAGGATAACTCTCAGTTTTCATTTATTCCCGTTTTTTCGTGGGTAAGTTCATCATTTTTTTGAAAGAACAAGGGACGGGTAAAGAATACCTTTCAGCACTTCTTGATTGAAACCCTTGCTGAAATCAAGGTTTCTCTGTTTTGCTAGCCTTTATCTTTCCTAGAATTCAGGTTTCTTGAATCAGCACTTTAATTCCAATTTTTTTTTTTTATCCCCTACAGTATAGCCTACCTGTAGTTCTAGAAAACTACAATAGATCAACAGTTTGCAAATCTTCTCCCAGCCTCCAACGAATTCAAGGCAGCAGTAATGGTTAGGGAAGATAGCGCCAGCAGAGGTCACGAGAAGACAGAAGATCGTAGCAACAACAACAGATTAGAGAATCTAATAACAGATTTGCTCAATCTCCTCCAAAATAGCTCACGACAACATAGGAGGAAGAGAAGGAGAAGAAAAGAAACAAAGAAAAATAACTATTGGAATTGAACTCAAAACATGTCATTACAAATATGACATCCCAAGGAATTTAAAGAAGAACGCATAGAAGCCATACTTAAGGCTGCGCTAAAGCTATGCAATGTAAAAAAAAAAGCATTGTAATAACTACCCTATAGTTGTCCAAAAACTAAAATCTATTGGATTGCTTACAAAGATAAACAACAACCGAATACAAATAACTAAATTTAAAACCATATTAATAATCTCCACCTTGATTTTATCAAACTTAATAATTCATGAACCTCATTCATCATCTTGAAATTTGCTTGTGCGCTATGCCTTTGTTAGCATGTTTGTCAGATTATAATCTATAGACATTTTTATAATCTTGATCACCACATCCCTAATAAAATAAAATTTCACATCCACATACTTTATTCTTTCACTATGAACATGAATTTTGGGCAAACAGACAACACTTTGACTACCACAGAAAATAGGTATTGTATGTAAATCGTCTTGATTAAGCAACTCACACATAAACCCCTTTATCTAAAAAGTTTCTTCACAGCTTCCAACACTAATTTTGCGGGAGATAGAACCATCGCAAATAGAAAACAAGATTCAATTGGCTGTTTCTAAAAACTATAAACACAAAACTAATCAATGAATTTCTAGTGACGAAATTTATATGTTTCATGAGATATACCATAGAACCTCTTCAACTGCCTCCTAGTGAATCTTACTTGGATTAGCCATATAGCCATATTCTTGCTAATCACACTAAGACCATGTGTCAAATCAGGTTAACTGTTGATGATTCTCAGTTGGTTATTAACTACATGTCAAGGACCTATGAAGTGGCTCTAATAGCTATAAATCATTGCATACATAATCCTCCCAACTACATTTTGGTAAGATACTTGCATCACGGGCATCCTCTTATCATCATTTGAATATGATTGTTGCTTGCTTGGCATAACATATTGAGCAAAAAGGTGTTAGAACAGCTTTTGAATATTGCATTTTAAGCCTCTTAAGCACCGTTGTAAAGAAAGAAGTTGGAGATAAATCCAAGAATCCTCTTTTGACCTCAAAGTTTTTCATTTCAAACTTGACTTGAAGTATTCTTTTAAATTTTGATGTTAACACCATAGTTTCGTTAACATAAACAAAATCAGAACATACCAAAAAGAATCATTATTAATATTCCAAGATACTTATAACAAATGCAAGAATCATAATCACTTCTTTTGAAATCAATCTTCAATGTGCCTTCATCAAATTTCATGTACAACATTCTTGATAATTGATTAGGCCCATATAAGCAAGAATCTTTTAATAAGACATACTTGATATTCAACTCTCACTTCAATGAAACCATCGTTTTACTTCAGATATATAGTTTCTTCCGATTCCCCATGAAGAAATATCTCCTTCGCATCCATTTGTTCAAGCTCCATTTTGAATTAACTATGGCAAGCAAAATCTTAATTAATGTGTACCTAACAACCCGAGGAAGTACTTAATTGTAGTCACATTTTCTTCTTGTCAAAAGCCTCTTGGAACTAGTCTTGCTTTGAATCTAACTCCTTCATATTTAGTAGAACATTTTGTTTTCTTCCTGAACAACTACTTGTAACTTATCACCTATCGATACTTTAGCCAATCCACTAATTTCCACGTATTACTTAGCTTTAACGACATCATTTCTTCTTGCATAACTTATTGTCATTAATTTCATCATTGTCCATTGCTTCTCTATAAGTTTTTGGTTCATCTTTATTCATCAAATATATAATAAAAGTATACGTTATGATATCAACATGGTTCATATATTTGTGGTTCTTTTAAAACACTCAAGAGTCTTGCCAAGCCATAGGTTTTTTGCTTTTCTTCAATAGTTTGTTGTCTAGATTCTTCAAAATATTCTTCAACTAGCTCTAGATCATTAACTTCATATATTTCTTCGCTTAATTACTTCGCCTCAAGCTCCATTATCTTGTTACCATCAATTGACTTATCATGAGCTTTATTCAATGAAATAATTTCAAGTATTTATTGTTCGTGGAATACAACATCCTAAATCCAATCACAATCACTTGTACCATTTAACTCTTTAGAGTTAGCCAATAAAAATGCATTTCACTACATGTGGCTCAAGCTCGTATTTCTTGTGGTGGGAATAAACTGTACATTTAAAGGATATTAGCATAGAGTGATCAACTAATCTTCCACTCCAAGATTCATGGGGTGTCTTGAAAATAATGATTAAGGTTGGGTATCTACTAATCAAGTATACTATAGGACTAACTAATTTAGCTCAAACTTTTAGGCAACTCTAAATTATTTAGTATCATCTTATCATTTCAAAAATGATCCTTTTAAAAATACATGCCAACCCATTTTATTATGGAGTCATCATCACTATACAATTCCTTGATGTCCATTTATCTCTACTGAACTATGTGAATTCATTAGCACAAAAGTCAAGCCCATTTATCTCTGCTGAATTATGTGAATTCATTAGCACAAAAGTCAAGCCCATTGTCAATATTTCGCTTAATTTCTTTCCTTCAAGATTGATTTTTCAACAAGTTGTTTTCATTCCTTAAATTTCTAAAATGTCTAATTCTTGTATTTTGAAAAATATATCAATCTATTTATTGAATAATGATCACTTCAGAAAATATATTATCTTGCAGCACCATGTAAGCTTACCCAAGCAAACCTCCAAAGGTCTAAAGGGTGTACCAAGAACTTCATTTATTTAGTGCATGAAAAATGCATCATTGAGGCTCTTTGCATTCTCTATAACACAATTTTTGCAAAGTCAAGATTCTCAATATTTTGACCACAAAACAAACCTTGCTCTTCAAACTCCTCAAGTCCTACTTTCGTGCCAAATCAACTATGTCATTATTGGGTTAAGTTAATCATTACATTGAACCTACAATTACTGTTCTTCAAATCAAGAAATATAAACCATGAGCAAGATGCCTTTCATGACAATAAATTAGTCTTTGTATACCCTTAAACTCCAAATTCTTCTTGAGCTTAAGTGCATACCGCAGTTTTAATAGTTGTTGTCTGATGCCATCAAATATTTTGATTCTTATCTTGACAATCCCCATGATCTTTCAAGTGTTGTTGTTTCAATCATCATTGTGCCGTCATCTAAATCATATAATGACTCAAACAACAATGTATTTTGGTGTATGTAGAAATAACACTGAAAATGAGAATCTAATCTTTACTAGAATCGGACATTATAATGAGCAGTACCTTAACACTTTCATATCCCTGCTCAGCAATCATAATTTATCCTAATTCATTTCCTCTTTTAAGCATCTTTGTATTGTTGTATAGACGTGTCTTCTTGAATGACCTTTCTTGTGGCAATGAAGCATTTTTTTTTCATGGACTTTAACTCGGAACTTGAATTACACTTGTTGTCCAGACCATATCACTCATTCTTCCTGAGACATAAAGCCATCACCAACATTTTCATCCTTGGTTTCTCCATTTTTTGTATCTTTTGGAATTTACAAGTAATTTCATTTATGTCATTAAAAGAGTGATTTTAAAATAAAAATAGTATTTGAATGTTCAACCTCCTTGTACATAGCTCAACCTATCTTGTCGACTATAGAATTCAATCAAATTATTAAATTGCAGCTAATCTAACATTTAGATGCCCTACTTCTCTCACTGTTCGTCTCTATCTCACTCGCTTTCTATCTTGTTAAATATAGATTTCAATCAAATTGTTGCAAACAACTAATCTAGTATTTGAATGTTCTAAAGTAGAAAACAAACTCTATTGTTTGGCCAAATTATTGAACATTGCTTAATCACTCTTTCAACACTATAATACTAAGTATATATTAAAATCAAGGCAATTAAATGCAAGTAACTCGCCTTGCTACTTAATGAGTTCAGCCATGGAACTCTGTGCACCCCCAAAATTGATACATTACTAAAACATGTTAGGACGAGCACCTTGCATTAACTAGGACCTTGACTTGATTGGAGAGATGGGTGGGTGGTGGGCATTAATATGTCAATTATTGAAGCTAATTAAATTGTTTATAATGATATGGTAACATAGAGTGATGTAAAATGAACATCAAGCATCAGAAAAATTAAAAATTGCACCAATATAAAACTAAGATGAGTGTTGGAAGAGCAACATTAATTTCAAAAGTAGTAAGCATTGATATAGAGGATGAGTACTTGGAGGGAGGGGAAAAGATAGAGGTTACAAATTTAGGATAAGAGGGCATGGATGATGATGAAGATCATATAGTAAACAAAAAATATTATATTATCATTAGGTTATGAAAACTATAAATTTAATTATACTTGCTTAAAATAATCAATTTAATAAAATTTTCAAACTTGATATTCAAAGAAACTTGATAAATTATTAATTCACTAGACAAGATTTAATGTAATAATTATTACATATTTGCAATCATCAAAAACTGATAATTAAAAAGCTTATAAAGTAATGTAGTATTTCATTTCTAGTGACTTACTTCGCTTAAGCAAGCATATATATGCTAAAGCCTAGCACAATAGTCATTATGTAACCATATTGCCTTGAGGGTGTGATTGTTTTTGACGACATTATTTTAAATATATTCAAGCAATGCATACCTAAAATGCATGCATGCAATGATATGCATACCTTAAATAGGCAGAAATAAGAATTTAACAATATCAATAATACTTGCATTAGTTGCATACAAAGTAAATAAAACCTTGGCCATACCTTAAAACACAAATTCAAAAAAATGCCAAATAAAAAAGAACTATAAGAGATCAGCTATACCATTTGCCTAAATTTCAAACATATCACTACCATTTTTTATTTCTTTGCATGACAATATAGCTTGAATATATATAGTAACACACTATTTTTCCCTTGATGTTTCAAAACCATAGGCCATTTTGCAGTTTCCTCAAGTTCAAGTGTGTGACAAGTACCAAATATGCATACAAGAACCTTTTTTGAATTATTTGATCTCCATTAAGGCACTACTTGAATTAAAAGTGTGAAACTATTGAAAAGAAAAAATATATATAAGGTTTGCAATGGAGATAACAGTAAAAACAAGAAGCAAGAAATAAGAGCCCCAGCTAGGTCATTGACGCATTGTAGGCGTCCCAGCAATAAAGTTATCTACTACAGTGAACCAACCAAAAAAATTTGGAAACTAAAATCCTGTGAGATCTTTCCCAGCATCATAAGACAAAAGGCGACAGAAAGTTAAAGATTTTAACCTCTAATTCTTAAAATTTTACAGTACCACCGTGGGAAAATAGAAAGCAGATCGCACAGTTAACTCAAATTATTTTCTATCAATCTAATCTACAAATGACAAACATCAAACAAGAAAATAAGGGCCGGCTATCCAAAAAAAATATTGAGCATCCTGAAAACATGGAAACCGCCAAGGCCCTCATTGCTTCCTCAGGTCAAACAGCTGTGCCCTCAACTGAAATTTGCACTCAAGCAGATCAATTCTCCCAACCCATTAAAACATGAGAATGCATTAAGAAAACAATTTGAACATTAGCAATAGAATGGGATCATAAAACAGAAAGAAAAAAAAAACCCTATATAATGCTTGAGCAACAAAAAGGGAGAAAAACAAGGAGATCTGTAAGTACCACTCCGGTTTGGCGGGTTGAAATTGTTAATTTCTGGTCGTAACTATAATCCTTCGTTAACAGATCTGAGCCAGAAGCAGCCAGTTCGAATATTAAAATTTCAGGACCAAAAAAAAAATCGCAGAGCAATCAGCAGAGGTATGGAGATGACCTGCACAGGAACGGGAGACTTACCCTTCGCCTTCTTCCCAATGTCAGAGAACAACCCCGGACCCTTCATAATCGCAGAAGAGAGAAACAGTGAGGGTTTCGGGAACAGAGACACGAAAGAAGCGGAGAGGAGATACAGGGAATTGTAGGGGTACGGGTGACAAAATTCCTTCAATTTCCAGATTTTTTTTATTTTCATTATCAATATTATATTATTTTTCTTCGATAACAAATTGGCATTAACGGATTACTATATTAGGGTTTTACATATATATATATATATATATATATATATATATATATATATATATATATATATATATATATATATGATATAATTCTTATGTATTTATATATTTAATATTTAAATTTAAATTTATATATATATAATATTTTGATTTATAATATCACATCAAAATATCAATATTATTCATTTTTTTAAACTAAAATACATCTTAATGAGCATAAAAATATATTAGATAGATAAATATCTAATTTTAGATGTTTGATATTAGAATTGTAAATGAGTCGAGCCCCGAGTATAAGTTTGTTCAAGTTCAAACTCGTTTATCATTATTGATCTAGAGCTCGGCTCGAGCTCGATTCGAGTTTTTAAGATAGTTTTCAAGCTCGAGCTCATTTTTTAAAAAAATTATTTGAGCTTGGCTCGAGTTTATTCGCGAGCTCCATTCAAATTGAGCTCGAGTTTTAAATAAAAATAAATCATTTAATAAATAGAATGCTTATCGAGCGTATTCTTATAAAATATAAATGAATATGAAACAATCTTAACGAATAGAATCGTTAAGGTTTTAAATAATATTGCAAGTATTCTCAGCATTTAAGAATAAAGATTTATAAGTCAAACCTCATTAATGAATCTAATCTAATAAAAATAAATTTGTTGAATGGTAGATTAATTTGTAATTATATTGGTGTGTAAATACATAAAAAATATATGATAAGTATATAAATCTTACTGTCCTTTCTTCTATTTATTATCATTTTATTTTTGGAATCATTGCCATACAATCATTTTACAGTTTTTTTCTTATACAAATTAATTTTAAGAATCACGTGCTTAAAATTTGTAGCGGTTCGAAGATGATATTTAAAAAAAAAGTAACATTCACAAAAATTAAAAAAAATATTTTACTAAAAATAATTATTAGTGCGTGCTAGAAAATTAGTATAGAGTAAAGTTTTCTCTTAAAAATGAAATACACAAGGGTATTTAAAGAGAAAAAACTCATAATTTTACGTAAAACCGGAGAGAAAATCGGCTTGAATAAGCTTCCATTATGATCCGTTTGAAAGATCTCCCCAATATGGATTATAAAATTATATATGAGAAAAGCATGCTAAAAGGATAATGTTGTAACAATCAGTAAGTGAGATGATGGTGACATGCAGCAATTTGAAATGTGGGAATAATCAATACGGAACAATCAGCAAACGTAATAATCATAGAAATACAGCAACCGGTAGGTCATCATGAGCAGCGAGATCGACGACGAAGCGATCAATGGCGACGACGAAGGCCAGTGGTGGACCGGCGGCCGATTGTGCTTGGAGGATCTTTAGCCTCCTCTCTCTCTTCCTCTCTCATATGAGGGGATAGATGGGAGCGCGCTCAGAATATATGCAAAACCCGCACTCACTCCACTTTATCGGATGGCTCAAAATGATCCCCTTGATCATATGATGTATTTGAATGAAATGATGTAATTATGACTTTGTTAGATTATTTCGTACAAGACGCTTCGATGACTATAAACATTCAAGTTTAAGAGGATTAATCCATTGATCAGCTTGAGTCGAGATCGATTGCTTTCTACGCCAAGAATTTGTCGGTGGAATTTTCATGGTCATATTGCCCCAATTTTGGATGATATTATCTCAATCATCCAAAAATATATATATGTCAAATACGAAGATCAAATTCTTCAATAAAATCATCAATTAACCACATATTGAACATCTTCGTGGAGCACAATATTATAGTATGGCGAGATGAGGCATGTAGAATGAGATTTCGAGGTTAAACTTTCTCTGAGCTTGAGTGAGTGTCCAGAGGCGAGCATGGCGTTTGCCACCGCGCGGCCATACCAGCGCGAGCGCCTGGCGCTGGGCCAGCGTGATAGGCCTCCTTGTGTCGACGCGGGTCGTGACAGGCTGAGTGGTACGGGAATCGCTGTAATCGCGCTTCGGGTTTAGCATGCAGAAGCGGGCGGCTGGCACGCTGTTATATGTGAGCCGAGCGGATGGCTTGGACCAGCTAAACGTTACGGTTTTAGCGGTTTTGACGATTTTTACCCTTTTACCCCTGGGGTCTATAAATCCCCAGGGCAGAAGACACACTTCTTCAATGCTCAGCTTCTTCTTGAGAGGGTCGTGGAGTCGATCGTCGAGGTACTTACGTTGTTTGTTTTCCTCGAAAGAGGGCTGCCGTCGAGGCATAAGGCGCAGACTTTACGTCGGCCGTCCGGTTTTTTCGAAAGAAAGCCGCGGTCTGAGGCCGTCGAGGCGATCGCGTCATCGCATTCTTGTTTCCTCGAAATGTCAACCCCCCATCCGGCTCGAGGCGATGCCCGCTGCAGATACATTGTTCGGTTTTCCCTCGAAAGAGCGCTAATCGCCGATCATCCGATCGGTTGCGCCCACTGGCCACATCATTTTTTCCGAAAGATCAACCTACTCGCGAGTAAGGCGCCCGCAGAGACATTTCAGGTCGCGCTTCTGAAAGAGCATCAACCGCTGCCGAACCGGAGGTGGAGACGATAACTGAGACGGGGGATAATGGATGGTCGGCCAGGATTGAGCGGTATAAAGATTGCATCAGCGGCGTGACCGCGCAGAGATTACCGCCGATATGCCAGGTAGTGACCACGACGCATGGCCAGATCGACGGCGACGGACGGCTTTACGAAATCGGTGACCGGCAGCGGTTGGCACGTGGTGGAATGGCAAGCTCCAGAATACCGGCGAATGCGCAGTAGTGGCCGACCATACGGGCGACCGCCAGCGATAGTTGGCGGCGATAAAGACCGCTGACGGTGAATACGGATGGACCGCCATGAATCCAGCAGCGTGACCGGCAATGAGGATCGCTAAGCACCAGGTGAAACGACGAATGAATACTCAGCACGCGGTAAACCGGATGACCGCCAGCAGGGCGCAATGACGATATTAATCAATGGCAACGTGACCTCGCAGCGATAGCCGCGCCTGAATGGCCTGGCGAATAACCGCAGCGATCGTACGCGACCGGCGCGAATGACGTCATAATGCGACACGGTGT
Organism: Cymbidium sinense; assembly: GCA_021442155.1. NCBI lineage: Eukaryota > Viridiplantae > Streptophyta > Magnoliopsida > Asparagales > Orchidaceae > Cymbidium > Cymbidium sinense. Next base: position 40,486,781 of record CM038228.1, read on the forward strand.
AAATGCCAGCGAGCGGATGACGACAAATGCGCCGCGACCGCGACGGTTACCGACGGGTGGTCGACAGCAAGAATCCATGATTAGCCCAGCGGGCGTAATGGCGCGATGAACAATGATGACCGGTAATCGCGCCAAGATGCCGTAAGATAATGGACCATGGCATGACCGGCGAAGTATTCGCTTACCGATGGTGTCGGCAATGAATAACGGGACCAGAATACGGGTCAGATCTGATGACCGCGATGATGGTGAGGACCGGAAGAGTGTCGCCGATATGGTTGGCGGCGAATACGACCAGAATGGCGACCGACGGTGAATCAGAGGCAGCACCGCGACGATAAATCCGGATCACCGGCTGAATGGATGATCGCTAACGATTGGTCGATGGCAAATTACCGAGTGGTGGCGGATGCGACGGTACGGCTACGAACGCGATCGAATCAGAAATGACGCAGATTAGCCTGCGAATCAGCAATGACCGGCGACGCTGGCGGTGACGCAAAATTGGCCGCCGACGAAGTGGTTGGGCGCCACGTGGTGGTCCGGCAACCGGCGACGTGATGGCGATCGACGCCTAGTCGGCGGGATGACCGGCGATGATGATTTTGACTATCAAGATTGTTTGAGTGTCACCGACGTTAACCTGTGGAAGAGGTTTAATTGAATCCGAGATTTTGACCCATCCGGCGTTGTTTGTTGTTACCCGGACGCGTTAATATGGAAGAGGTTGAAATTACCGGCGATTTTGACCTATCCGAGGTTGTTTGAGTCTTTGCTGACGTTAACTGTGTGGAAGAGGTTGAATTGAATACCGAGATTTTGATCTATCCGGTTGTTTGTCGAGTCTTTACCGATGACGCGAACTCGCGGAAGCGTAGAAGTCCACCAAGGACCTTTTGATATATCCGGTTGTTTGTCAAAGCTCTTTCGACGCGTTAACCTGTATGGAAGAGGTCGATTAAAACATCCGTTTGTAGTTGTAGCCAAAGTTGCTCTTTAACCTTGGCATTTTTCATTAGTATTACTGACTTGCTTCTCGAACTAATAATCAATTAGATATCCAGAATATCGATTTGGATAATCTTTGAGATTAAGATTTGCCCCGACAAAATCAAGGAACAAAGTTTGATGAATCTTCATTCTTCGCGCTCTTTAAAAGCTTGAAATGCTACATCTCGGTGGTGGTTTTGATCTTGGGGAACTTGGTCGCCATACAAGATGATATAATGGGAATGCTTCCCACAGCCATAAACTTATGCGTGCTAAAAACTAGCTTGAGTAAAAGTTTTCACTAGCTGGAAATCACACACAGTTTAAAGAGTGAACAAGGAAACATAATTTTTACGGAAATCCTCAAAAGGGAAAATCACGGTTTAGCCCAAGAAAAGCTTCCATTATGTATCATTTTGAGTAAGATCTTCCGAACGGGATTACAAAATTATATATGAGAAAGGAACAAGCTTATGACAACGGGTTGTAATAATGCTGTAGGCAGATGATGAACCGCGTTGAGCAATCATCGCTAAAATGCGGAATAATTACTGTAGAAATGCAGGAACAATCACCGCGTAAAACGCAGAACAATTGATAGAAATGCGGGAACAATCACGGAAGTCGATGGAGACGCAGAGATGAATCGCAAGGATCAGCGACGATTGACGACCGGCCGAGCCGACGACGGTTGGATGATCTTGAGCTCTCCTCTCTCTCTCTTGGCCTCTCATATGAGAATGAGCTATTATATAGTAAAGAGACGTCGTATACATACGCAAAACCCGTACCCACTTCATCGGATAGTCAAAATGATCCCTTGATCATATGATGTATTTTGTGTATTTGAATGCTCAAATGATGTCGAATTATGATATCTTGGGCTTGTTAGATTCGGCTCACAAGACCGATTTGACTATAAACACTCCATGTTTAAGAGTCGATTGAATAATAATGCTGATCCGATTAGTCTTGACGTCGATTGCTTTCTACGCCAAGATTCTTGTGTTGAATTTTCAGGGTCATATCAATTAGTTAAGATTTTTAGTTTTTAATCAAGAAATTTTATATTTAAAACTTACATATGTGACTTTACAATTAAATTTTCTCAAATATTACAAAAAAATACATAAAAAGATAGGCATGAAAAGAAATTAAAATAAGATTTAATTTTCTTAAAGTTCCACTAATGCATTTTCTAAGAGTATATATATGTATCACTATGTATATATATGCATGTATATATATATATGTATATATATGTATATGTATGTATATATACGCATATGTATATGTATGTATATATATATATATATATATATATATATATCTATATATATATATATATATATATATATATGCGTGTGTGAAGGCAAAAATGAACTTGAAGCACTAATAATGTGATAGCAATAATAACTATATTTGTAGAATTATGTTTGATCCTATAACTATGATGTTATGGTGATAGATGGTGGTCAGCAGGAACTTAAGAGAAGAAACAATCATTGATTTTAGTATGATGAAGATGTATGGGTGAAATTTTTTGCATAAATAAATGTTAGTTATGATAAGTTTTATGTGGTTGAAGGGAGTTCAAGAGTTGTGTGGAGGGGGAGGTATTACATATGGTTAAGAACTTGTTCAAGACGTTGTGAGGTAGCGTCCAAATTCAAAAGTCCTCGAGATGTATGATATGATATTTCTGCCATTAGAAAAATCATTACCTCAAGTTTATTATGACACGTGCAATGATCGAAATCATGATATTATATCTAATAATAACTTCAAGGCTCTTACTAATCAAAGTTTGTGAAAGCTTGATGGAAGAGGAAATCCAAGAGCTCATGATGTGTAATGTTTTTATTTGGGATGGTGGTCAAAGGCTTTGAAAAGGTTTTAGGATTGTTGTGGAGCACATGTAGAGAAAGAGAGACGAAGAGAGATGAGTAAAGTTATAGGTTAGTTCTTGGCCAATAGTTGGAGATAAGGGAGATAAGTAAAAATAAGAAAACTATAATTATAACTTGCCAAAGTGCTCTATTATACCAAGAATCAAACTTTTACAAAATTTGTAGCCAAGTAATCAAAATCTTTTTTTTTTTCATTTTATGATTCATTATTATGTAAGAATAATATTTAGAGAAGAAATGAAAATAAATGCATATTGATATTCATGTGTGCATGCATTTTGTTGGTGGGGGTGGGAAGAGGGGGGAGGGAAGACACTTATACCAATGAAGAAGTGTGATTTTAATTTACATTGAATATTTACTTTTTAGATCAAACACTTAAAATCAAATATTTAAATTATTGTGTGCTAGAAAAATCAAATCTTAACTCTACGAAAATATCAAATACACACACAGATAAAAATGATAATAGATAACAAAATTTATATGTGAAATTCTCGAAAAAGGAGAAAAACACAAAGGATTAGGCCTTATCAAAATAATCTACAAAATATTTGAAGTTAAGAGTTTCATTCTTTTCCCTAACTAAAGAAGATGGGATTACAAAGTTGTAAGTATTTGTTTATCCTTTTCTTATATGATATATAAATAATAATAGCCTAAGAATAATAAAGCTATAACTATCATATAACAATGATTCAGCTACAATAAGTACTAGTGCTGATATATAGTAGCTGTTAGTGGTTATTGGCCTCAAATATTTTGGCATACTTCTCAGCTCTCTTTCTCCTCTCCCTCAAGTTGAACATGATATTTTAGTTATAAAAATTTGGTAAAAATATTTTGATAAATTTAATCATATTTTTAAAATACTCCATCTGATGGTCTATAGTAATTTATTTGATTATAAATTATTCTTTAAACATTTAAGTATCTTAATAGCATCAAATTTAAGTGATTTTAAAATCATTGAATTTCTCTTACTAAGCCACTCTATTTTGCTATATGCATATCATATTTTAATATCGTTTGACCCTTTGATTTATACATCCAAGCTTCTAATTACATTTTAGGTGCTTAATTTGTACTCATATGAATTCAAAATAAATCATTTTTAGTGTCGATAAGTTCATCTTATCAAAATATTCGATTTGATTATAAATTTATTAAAATCAAAGTAAAATGAACCAAAATTTAATTTTAAAAGATTTTAATACATGTTAAATCAAGATCTGTGCTAAATTGATCATATTTTAGGATGATATATCAAAATCAGATTAATCATGGATCTAATATAGATATTCTTAAAAAATAGGTGGTGTAATTTAATTGGCTCTAGGAGTATGCACATATAAGCAACCTCAATCTCATAATAAAATAAAATAAAAATTTACATACATATCATATAGCTCCTATGCATTTACACATCTAATATTTAAAATTATGTATTTATATATATATATATATATATATATATATATATATAAGAGTTTTTATGCATAAAAAAGTGTATATTATTATTATTTTTTAAACAATAGTAGTGATATTTTTTTAATGTGTTAAGTGTTATGTTAATAAATATTAAAGTCTAAGTGTTAGATATATAAATATATAAGAGTTATATATTTTGTATATAAATCCCTTCAAAAATAAATTGTATTTAGCTCCTTATAATATTCATATGAAGCCTCTAGTATAAATATGAAAATTGCCTATCTTATATTGAATGCAAGAGAAGTTTTTTTTATATCTCTTAGAGTAGTATATTAATCTTTCACGAAAGCTCTTTGTGAAACCCTTGAAAAAAAGTTCAAAATAAAAACATCCCTTATGTAATAAGAGCCTAAATGAGCCTAGATTTATTTTGAATATGCCACTACCTTAGAAATTTCTTGGGGGTTTATATGTATATCACAAAATTCTTATGTATTTAAGTATCTATCATTTATCAAAAATTTTGATATCAAAACAAATATATTATTAATATTATTATTTTATATAAAATAAATCTTTTTATGTAATATTTTAATATAATGTTAACAGTGAAGTGTTATATAATTAAATATAAAAATTTAGGTGTGTTTAAACTTTAAAATTGTAGATTTCAAACTCATTTATATTAAGAGTTGTTTGGTTGCATGAAGAAGAAAAACAATGTAAAAAGAATACAATGTAAAGTTAATGCAATATATTTAGATTATTTTTAAGTTATTTGATTAGAAACTCTATAAACACATAGATTTATTTTTTCTTATTAGTAAAATGAATGCAATGCAAAGTATTTCATAAAGTTGTGAGAGTTGGTCGATGGCCAAAAGTGGTGGGCGATCTACGATGACGGGCTGCCAACGATGGGGGCTGGTGGAGGCGATGGAGGGTGGCGATCATAGCGGGTGGCTGACAATTGGGGCCGCGGCTGGTGCTCGATGATGGCAAGTGGCTGACGACCGGCTGCTAGCGGCGCCCGATGGCCAACAATGTTGAAGTGGACTGGCCTCACTTTACACCAACCAGTTCTAAATACATAAATATCACTCTTCCAAAATATTTCAAAGGGCTTTTACATACACAATCACCTTATTCTTCTATATTTACAAATTAACCACCTTCAATCTTAATATTTCAAATTGACTTAAAAATATTGAATTTCATAACAAAAGCCCAACCCATATTTTCCATTTTATAAAATTCCCAACGATTTGATTGTGGTATATGCAAATACGTGAGTCCGTAGTTCAAAAAAGTAGAGAGAATGGTTAAATTATAAATACACATATATTAGGTAATTAATTTGTAAATTTCCCTATTTCAAATACACGACAAATATTTTGCAATAGTTTAAACCCCCAAATCTTAAAACTCTTACATTTACTTTACTTTAAACTCGGACGTTAGAGGCGGTGTCGCGATCACAATCGCAATTTCGTTGGAAAATTGTGTGCCGCCTTTTTTGAAGAATATGTTGTAAGAAAGCTACGTTTTCGAATCATACATGGCTCTTTGCAGTGGCGGCTAGAAAGCTTGGGATTTACTTTTTAAAAATTAAAAAAATTTGTATGCCTCATTGCAGCTTTCTAAACAGCAGATTCTTCTGCAACACTTTTACCGCTTCTTTTCCAAACAGTTACAATTATCTCAAACAGACTCTTAATTTACTCAACCAAATAGCCCCTAAGCCGAATTGTCATCCCACTTAAGATTAAAAAGCATACTTAAATTGCTGATTAATGCCTTTGTTGATTCCTCATACATGAATCAATATGTAATGTATGATTAGAATTATCATCGATATGACCTTGAAAATTCCACTAGTCGAAGCACGAATCTTGATGTCGAAAGCAAGTTGATCCTTAGTTGAAACTAGTCGAGATCAAGCACTTAAAATATCATTGGAAACTTTGGGATATCAGTTAAATCCATAAATAGCTCTTAAACATTGAGTGTTTATAGAATCGAAGGCCTTGACGAGAATCTAACAAGCTCAAGATCTCAAAATTCACTGCTTGAGCATTCAAATACTTAAAATACATCAAATGATCAAAGGAATCATTCTGAGTCGTCCGATGAAGTGGAGTGGTTCGGATTTTGCATGTATTTACAGAGACGCCACTCCTCCAATCTATAAATAGCTCCTCATTTCTCATATGAAGGGGGTCAAGCAAGTGAGAAGAGAGAGCTCTAAAGCTTGAAAATCCTCAAAACCAATCGTGCCACCACTCGACGGTTGTCAACCACCACCGCCGGCCACCGCCTCCGCCGATTCTCGCCGTCGTCAATCTCCGTTGGTCTCCATCATGACGACCTTCATCGTAGTGGTTGTTCCCCGCTGTCCACCATCATCTGCTACCACTAGCAATGCTATAACCTGAACGTGACTATATGGTTGTTGTTGTCTGATTTTGGGATTCTCATTGTCAGCTCTTCTCATATACAATTATGTAATCCCATTATCGGGAAAACTTGTACTCCAAAAAAAATATATGGTGGAAGTTTTTACTGGGCTAGACCCCGTGATTTTTTCCCTTTTGAGATTTTTTCAAAATTTCTAAAAAGTTTTCTTGTTCACTCTTTAAATATCTCAGGTGTGTTGGATTTCAACAAGGCTAAGAACTTTACTCCACCGCAACTGGTTTTCTAGCACACAACAGTTTGGCGCCGTCTGTGGGAAACTGATTCTCATTATTTCATCTTGTATGATGATCAAGTTTCTCAACAAAATCAAAACCACCATTGAGGTGAGGCATTCCAAGCTTTTAAGGAGCGCAAGCGAATAATGAAGGTTCATCAAACTTCGTTCTTTCAGATTTTGTCGAAAATTGGGGCGGCAGCTCTTAATCTCAAAAGATTATCCAAATCAATATTCTAGATATCTAATTGATTATCAGTTAGAGAAGCAAGTCAATAATACCAATGAAAAAGACTAATGTTAAGGAGCAACTTTGGCCACAACCACAAACGGATGTTTTGATTCGACCTCTTCCATACAGGTTAACATCATCAAGTAATATTTTGACAAACAACCTTGGATGGGTCAAAAATCCTCAGCGGATTCAATTCGATATCTTCCATACAAGTTAACGAAAGCAAAGACTCACAAAACAACATCTGGATAGATGGATCCTCGCGACTCCCATGCAACAGTTAACATCCAAGCAAAGACTCATAAAACAACCTCGATGGGTCAAAATCTCATGGATCTAATTCAACCTCTCATACGGTTAACGTCATCGAAGACTCTCACAAACAACCTGGATAGGTCAAAAGGTCCGGTGAACTTCCCGACCTCTCTTCCATGCGTTAACGCGTCCTGCAACACCAAATAACCTCGGATAGGTCAAAATCCTCGGATTCAATTCAACCTCATCCATAGGTTGGCGTCATTAACACCACCGACAAGTGACAAACAACCTCGGATATGTCAAAATCCTCGGATTCAATTGACCTCTTCCAGTTAGCGTTATGGTAACACTCAAACAATCTCGAATAGGTCAAAATCTTAGCGAATTCAATTTGACCTCTTTCATACAGTTAACGTCATCGAGCAAAGACTCGACAAACAACCTGGATAGTCAAAAGGTCCTGGTGGACTTCCCGACTCTTCCATACAGTTAACGTCATCGGTAACACCCTGACAAATAACCTCATATAGGTAAAAAATCCTCAGCGGATTCAATTCGACCTCATCCATACAGGTTAACGTCATCGGGTAACACCCTGATAAGTGACAAACAACCTCGGATAGGTCAAAAATCCTCAGCGGATTCAATTTGACCTCTTCCATACAGGTTAACGTCATTGGGTAACACTTTGACAAACCTGATATGTCAAAATCCTTGGATTCAATTCGACCTCTTCATACAAGTTAACGTCATGGTAACACAAACAACCCGGATAGGTCAAAATCACCGGATTAATTCAACCTCTTCCACACAGTTAACCGAGCGATATCTCGCAAACACAGATAGTCATCCGACTCCGGCCTTCCATACTGCGTCATGGATAACACTCGACAAACAACCCGGATTCATCTCGCCAGTTAATTCATCTCTCCGCAGTTAACGTCATTATCGCGCACGACACCTCGGATAGTTATCATCACCGTCATGGTCACCACAGCCATCTCCGCCGGTCGTATCGACTTGCCGGTCAGATCACCATCACCTGCGCGCATTCGGCCGCTGCTGCGCATTGCCGGCCATCCCGCTCTCATGCATTGCTCGGTTATCTGCCACTACGGAGTGCACTTCGCTGATTCCGCACTACCAGCACCCACGAGCGATCACCGTCGCCGGCCATCTCCATCGGTCACCGCCACTGACCATCTCCGGCCATCTGCCGATATCTCTGCCGGTCTCATTCTACGCTGATCGCCAGCATGTTATCTGCGACCAGTCGGGCCGGTCGTGCTTACCTATCGCGGATCACCCTGCCACCATCATCATCTCGATGGTTAGAACCATCGCCGGTGGATCGCATCGCGGCCGCCGTCGGCGTCGGTATTATCTTACTGGCCGATTCTATCGCATCTGGTTATTGCGCCCCACCCTCGCCAGGCCATCTGCCATCTTCTTCGTGACCATATCGCATCTACTCAGCGCCGGTGCATCGCGTTGACTTCCGCCATCGACCATGCCATCTCCGTGCCGGTCATCATGCTGCTCATCGATCGTGATCACCGCTGACCATCTCCGCCATCTCTGGTCATCGCCATCGTGCGTCTCGCCATTACCGGCCGACGACTGTCGCCTATCGGTCAGGAAAGGAGTTGGCTCTTCGCGAGTCATGAACTATGGACCTTGATAAACCCGGCCGATCCAACAAGGCGGTTGCCTCTTTGGGAACTCCATGAACGGGGATCGCTCCAAACCCGGTCGGTCCAGGCAATTAACTCCTCTTTGAGGGAAAACCGAGCTCGTCATTATGAATTACGCTTTGATCACCTCCGAACCCGGTCCGAAGGCGGTTAATGCCTTTTTTGAGGGAAAACTAGCCAGTATGACTACTTTAATTGCTCAACAACCTCCTCTTAAAGTAGAGGAACACTCAAGCATATGAGGTGTGCCTTCTCCCCTTGGTGGGGTTTTATAGACCCCATAGGGACATAAAGGTAAAATAAAAAAAATCTTCTATTCAAAATGCGGCATTTCTTGGATATAGCGGGTAGCTATGGCGCCGTCGCCTTCGCGGCGTGCCGCCAAACCAGTTCGTCGCCTGTTCGCCGTTCGCGTGGCCGAACCCGTCACCGTGGCCCAGCGATCGCGAGAACAGCGAACCATCAGCCCGTTCGGCCCGACTCCAAATTGACCCCCTCCAGCGTCAGGTTCGACGCCCGACCTGCGATCCGTCGGCGGCGTGTGACCGCCACGACTTCGACTCCATTCTCTGCGCCTCCTTCCGGCGTCCGACCTTGAACCAAACGAAGCATTTACACCAGTAAATGTTGGGATGAGTCATAACCCGAAACCTATGCGTGTGCAGTATACATCAGCGCGTCGCTTCCATCATAATCTTGTGCTCCATGAAGATATGTTCTCTCAAAATGTATGGTTAATGGATTAAAATTTCATTGAAGAATCATTTATTTTAAAATTGACATATATATTTTTGGATGATTGAGATAATATCATCCAAAAATAAACAATAATATGACCGAAAATTCCACATAAACGAATCTTGATGTCGAAAGTTGATCCTTAGTTGAAACTACTAGATAAAGCACTTAAAATATCATTGGAAACTTTGGGATATCAGTTAAATCCATAAATAGCTCTTAAACATGAAGTGTTTATAGTCGAATCGAGTGTCTTGACGAGCCAAATCTAACAAGCCCAAGATCTCATAATTCTGACTTCGTTTGAACATTCAAATACTTAAAATACATCAAATGATCAAATGAATCATTGAGCCGTCCAGATGAAGTGGAGTTGTTCGGTTTGCATGTATTTCTGAGGCACTCCTCCAATATATAAATAGCCGTTCATATGAAGGCGAAGAGGAGAGAGCTCTAAAGCGATCCTCCAAACACAATAGTGCCACACCTGGCGGTTGTCAACCACAACGCCAGCATTGATACTCGTCGTTATCAATCTCCATCGGCCTCCATCATGACACCTTCATCGATGTTCACCATTGTTCACTCATCGCTAGCATTCTGACTGAGCGTTCTTATATTGTTGTTGTCGATTTTGAGATTCATTGAGCCCTATCTGATTACAATTACAATTGTCAAAAACTTCTCAAATATATATAAACTTTTCTTTGGTTTATTATTTTTCCCTCTTTTTGAGGTTTTCACGTTAAAATTTGAATTTTCTTGTTATTTCTTTTAAATACATGTGTGTCTTTACAACAATTCTTTTACTCGTAATTGGTTTTCTAGCATGCAACAATCATAAATTAAAATAAATACATATTATATCTTATCAAATATTTTATGAGTCGGATGTTCAATATTTAAATAAAATATATTATTTATGAATAAATAAAGCAGGTTGCTCAAGTGGACGACCCAAGTCGTGGTCAAACAGCAGCCGATCGGAGGCCAAATTACTAATAATGGTGCAGCGGTGCTTCATTTTTCAGCTGCGCACCCTGCGCTTTGAGAAAGTGAGGGGCAAATTAGTAATTTGAGTAGTGGACATAAAATTAAATAATTTTTTATAAATATTTAATATTTTAAGGATTTCATTTAAGTGGACCGAGAACTAAAGTTCGACCAGTGAAAACCAACAAGGTCTGTTTATTCAAAGAGCATTACAAAATAAAATAAATAAATAAATGGACATTATTTATTAGTTGAGATTTGTAAGTGGTGTCAATTGTCAATTCTGAACAGTTGGGTTGGGTTTGAGTATGATACGAAGTATTTCGGCCAGAATAGGCATGGCCGAAATGTTTTATTAAGCGGGTCAAAATTATTCAATCGGAAATGCTAACGATTAATCATCTGACTTGAATGATCTACTCATATATTTATTTTAGGTCAAAATTAGATCAATCTCTGGTTTGTGGGTAAAAATCGAGTTAGTTTAATTTTTTGGGTAAAATTGAGTCAAATTTCTATTAGTGGATTAAAATCAGGTCAGCCCAAACTCAATTCGAAATACTAAATAAGTTAATTTCTTAGACCCGAGCCCAACTCAAAAATTAGTGAGATCAACCCAAACTTATATTTTTAGAGTCAGGTTCGAATCGGATTGTCGTATTACTTCAATTTTTGTCACCCATATATTTGAGACAATTTCTTGGCAAACTCACACACACAATATACATGCAACCTTTGAACTCAATACTTTTTGATTGAAAAAAGTTATTAAATACGGAGTCAAGACCGTTCGAATTATTGTACATTATTAGTGCATGGGCGAATGCATGCTATGTATTGGCCTCACGTATGTAACAATATATAGCAACACACACCAATCCGAACGGTCCAAACTTCGCGCGTAATAATTTCTCCTCGATTGACAATCAAAGCACTCAACTAATATGCTAAGATTGCTTGAATTTTTTATTTTTTGGGTCAGAATATGCTAATTAAAATTTGAGAAATAATTAAGCGATACCTCAATTTATTCTTAATATGCACTTGAATTATTCTTTTGAAGCATTAATCTTCATTCTTTAATCAATTACTTTTAACAAGATAAGATTAATTTCATGCTAATTATAAATATTTAAATTAAATTATGTCCTTGTGAACCTAAGCGTGACATTTTTAAAGTGAAAAACACCAAAAGTAAATAAGTCCTTAGTTGAGTCACCTCCCACTAGCTAAATAATAATAATAATAATAATAGTAATTAAACTAAACTTAACAAAAATTAGTATTTTTTAATAATTCAATTAGTCTATCTTTTTATATTATTTTGAGAGAATATTATGTTAAGATATTCTAATATAAAATTGATGAAAATGAATCTTAAAATTCTTAGGGGATATTTGAGATTAATTTTAATCTTATATTTATATTTTATTTACTTATATTTTGATTCAAAAAATTATATATTTGACGATGGCAGTTATTTTAAAATATTAAAAATATTCAAAAAGGTGTTTTGAGCATTTTTTTAAAATTATGATTTATTTTTTTTAAACATAAAATAAATATAACTAAAAATATACTAAAGGCTTGTTTGGGATCAATTTTATTTTGTATTTTTTTATTTTATATTATTTATAAAAATATATTTATTTAGTGTATTTTCAAGTATTTTTATTTTTATTTTATAAATAAATATTATTATTTTAAAAAATATTCAAAATAATTTTTAAATATTTTGAGTATTTTTCAAAATAATTATTATCATCAAACATACTTTATTTTATAACAAAATATAACCGATATAGAATAAAAATATAGAATATATATTAAAAAAAATTTGATCCCAAGCAGTCAGATCAATTTCATTTTGTGCTATTTGTTTTAAATTTCATGATAATTTTTTAAAAAAATGTTGTTAATGTATTTTATAAGTAAATCATAATATTTTTAAAAATATTCAAAATAAATTTTAAATATTTTAAATATTTTTAAAGACAAACAATCACTATTAAATATATTTTATTTCAAATCAAAATATAAACTTAGATTCATTTTAAAATAAGTATAATACATGAATAACCAATTTTATGATAATCTTAAAGTACAATTATAAAATTTGATATTTACCATTGTCAATATTTTAATCGAAATATCCTAATCTCTTTTTTTTTTCTTTCTTTTTATTTATTTAGTTCCAGTATTTTTTTTTATATTTATATGACTACCATTTTAATACCTTTCTTTACAATACCTCCTATTACACAAAAAAAGAGAGGAATTTATATACATACCACATAACTTTTAAATATTGACATATATAATGCATAAACTTTAATATTTATTTATATATTATCAAAAGGTTTACATTACATTAAAAATATCACAAGCATTAATTTTTATAACGTGAAATACACATGCATATATTTGTTATTAAATATTAAAGAATTACATAAATAAATAAAAATTATATGGTATGTAATTATGTATGAAAACTATCTTAAAAAATATAAAAACAATAAATATAATTTTTTTAAAAGTTAAAAATAATGAGATACGAATGCCCACTTGTAGAGAAGATATGCATCAAAGATCATTTCCCACCATCCACTTCTAAAAATGAAAAATTACGAAAAATAATTATATAATTAATTATATTATATATTTTGCTAATCTAATAATAATTAATATTTTTTTAATAATTCTAATTACAGTCTCTAGAATATAATCCGCTCCCGACCTACCAACCCATACCAGCGTACGTGCTGACCATCTTTAATTTTCCTCAGTGGAGCTATTCATAAAATAATAATATTTAATTGCCGATTTTGACTTGGAGAATTGCAGAAGTTTGAGCCCCTTTTTTTAGTATTTACAAATTGCTTCGTCACACATAGGAAGCCTATTTCATTAATAGAAGCTTGAAGCTATATGAAGTGAACATTTGTCATTAAGTTCCTAAAAATAATATTATATCAATTTTAAATCTTTAGGCGTCATATATATATATATATATATATATATATATATATATATATATATATATATATATATATATATATATATATATAATTAAAATTTTTATATATTTTATGAAATTTATCTATTCATATAAAAGATTTTTTATTTAATATTAAAACGATGACTCTCTTTATACTATTTTGAGTATTCCATCACATTATATTCTAGGAGATTTATGCATTTAATATAAAAATATTTGTTTATATAAAATTTACTTCTTGAATTTAAAAATAATAATAAAATTTATATATTAGATTTATGCATTTAATTGTTTTAAATTGATATTGCATTATAAATTTTTAAAAAATTTTGTTAGTTGAATAATTTCTAATATCGTATTACTTCACTCAAATTTTTAGCGTAGAAATTGACATTTAAATTTTTTAGGTGTTTTAAAAAAGAAAATTTATCTATATATCAAATAATTTTATGTATTTATATATCTAATATTAAAAAATATATTTAGTGTATTTTATTTTTAAAAGTAAATGATAATAATAATTTTTGATGTGATTTAAAGATTGACGTATTATAAATAAGAAAAATTAAAATTTAGGTAAATATGTAAGAATTGTGTGGTATGGATGTAAATCCCAAAAAGAAAAATGAGCCGGGTCGGGACTTGGCCCGATAGATAAAGCTGAACCCGCGTGGGCACTATTACCACGTCGACACGCTATTGTGTACCGTCGTCGCACGTGTTGATTCTCTCCCTTCGCCTTCTTAACCCCCCACCCTATATATTATATTTCCATGACCGAGCTCTGGAAGCGCAACGTACCAAATCAGACCCAAACCCTCACTGAAAAATACAATCCTCGCCATCACCCTCTACTGTCTTCTTCCTCTTCGATTCAGGTTATTAATCGCTTTCCTCTAATCGAGACGGAGGATTGAGGCTACCGGATTTCTATTAGATGGGTCCGAGCTTCAGCGACTCCTCCGGCCCATTCAGCGAATGCAACAGCGACCGTTCCGGTGAGTTCTCGTCCCCCGGATCCCCTATCTCCGGCGGATCCGATTCCGTCGGCAGCTCTGCCGCCGCTCTCCACCGGCTTCTCATTTCCTGCGCCGCCGACAACTCCGATGAGGTCATTAGTTCCCTAATCGCTGATCTAGATTCCGCTTCTACCTCAATCGATCAGCAGCGGCGCGCCGCCATGGAACTCCGCCTCCTCGCCAAGCACAACCCTGATAACCGTCTCAAGATCGCACGCGCAGGTGCAGTCGGCCCTCTCGTTTCCCTCATCTCCCATCCCGATCCGATCCTTCAGGAAAACGGCGTCACCGCAATCCTCAACCTCTCCCTCTGCGATGAGAACAAAGATCTGATCGCTGCAGCCGGCGGCATTAAACCTCTCATCCACGCCTTGAAGGTCGGCACCCCCGCTGCGCGTGAGAACGCCGCGTGCGCCATCCTTCGCCTTTCGCAGATCGAGGAACATAAGGTCACAATCGGGCGATACGGCGCCATCGCGCATCTCGTGAATCTTCTCCAGACCGGCACCCCCCGCGGGAGGAAGGACGCGTCCACCGCCCTTTACTCCCTCTGCTCCACTAAAGAAAACAAGATCAGGGCCGTCAAGGCAGGGATCGTTCGCCCCCTGCTCGATCTGATGGCTGATTCGGAGTATGGCATGGTCGACAAGGCCGCCTACGTTCTCAACGCCGTCGTCGGCGTGCCAGAGGGCCTCGCTGCCGCCGTTCAGGAAGACGGCATCCCCGTTCTCGTCGAAGTTGTCGAGATCGGAACTCCGAGGCAGAAGGTGATCGCCGCCTCAATACTCCTTCTGATCTGCGAGGAGAACGTTCACTGCCGTGCCATGGTCGTTCGAGAAGGTGCCATTCCACCGCTCGTCTCCATGTCTCAGTCCGGCTGCTCCCGTGCCAAGCAGAAGGTTCGCTCCCGTTACGCCGTCTCGCAATTCTCTTCACGCCGTTAAATTTACCGTTTGAGTTCAAGTGTTTAATTACAGCCTTAGATTTTTTACAGGCAGAGGCACTTATTGATCTCTTACGGCAGCAAAGAGCGTCGGCTGGTAGTCGGTGAGGACACGTGTCAGTTTTTTTGGGAGCATTTGCGAGACTATTACAATAGGCTGCCGCGTGGGGCGTGTTGATATTCCATCGACCGCTGGTGAGTGTACATTTCTGTAGAACGATTGGCAGTCTAATTAAAAGCTTTAGCTTATCCGCTGTCTCTTAGCTCAGTTGATGGACGAGTATGATCGAGAACTCTTCCGATCATATTCGATTCTTTTTTAGAGCGGAAGTACCTTCGGGACCTAATACGGGTGGGTGATGAATATACCGTTTATAGCTCTCATGAGATTAGTTATACCCCACTCATAAGATGGGTGAGATGATGGGTGGTTACCTATTCAAAAAAAAAAAAAGCTTTAGCTTTCTATTTTATTTGATTTTAATTTTATTTTTGAAAAAGTTTACCTTATAATTTCTGTGTGGATTTGTACGTTTTGGAAAAGATTTTTTTTTTTTTTTTTGGATTGTGCGGTGAAGGTAGATATGAAGAAGGGGACAGGGAAACGCATGGCTATGGGCTCCCCTACCCATTTTGTTCGAATATTAAGTTTTTTCCCTTTTTATTTATTTTTGAAATTTGTAAAATGTGTGAGGTTATATATCCGAACAGTTGGGATTTTTATTTCAATTATTTTTTTGAACAAATCCTAAACTATTAAAGGAAGAAGATGTGAATTGTTTTAATTTGTTTTGAAAAAAAAAATTCTATAAAAACATTTTGATATAAATAATATTCGAATAGATTCAAAATATTAGAAATAATCTCAAATAAATTTTAATGGGAATAGAATCACAATTGTTGAATTTATACTACTAATGTATATTACATTTATCTTAAAAAGAAGATAATGACTCATAATTTTATTTTGTTAAAAAAATTTAATTGAAATTTAAATTAAGCTATCGAAATTACGAATGAGATGATTGGTCATGGCTTCAATTTTTTGGACCTGTTGACAAATACATTGCATTGATGCCATCAATGATGAAGATGTGTTAATAAGAAAAATGCCATATTTAGTCATAAAATTATCGATTTATTTTGAAATGAGTTACAATTAACCAATAAATTAAATTTTATTTTATTCTTATTTTATAATAATTTTAATATATTTTAAATTCAATCACACAATTTTAACCATTTTTTATATTAATTTGTTGAGTATGTTAATGCTTTCCTTTCAAGATTTTTATTTTTTTCTAATCAAATGATTTGTTTGTAAGGTTCTAAAACTCATGGGGGCATGGTGTTGAAATCTTCTTTCAAAGAATAATAAAAATCCTATATTTTTCGTAAAAAAATAAATTTCATGATGGTGAAAGGAGAGAGAGTATTAAGTTTTTATTTTAATCTAAATATTACAAGTTGGTTGAGTTCATACAAAACATTATTCAATGTTTGAAATATATTCATTTTTATATTAAAATGTTTAATGGAGTTTGTAGAGAAACGTTATAAGAATCGCATTCAAATGGACAATAATAATAAATGCACAACGAATCAAAATTAAACATTATTAAAAAAAAAATTGATAAGATGTTACATAGTTATGATTTAAATATTGAGGTGGGGAAAGTAAGTGGGGATTTGATATGTGTGGGTGATGAATGTAGTGCGTTAATGAGATTTCATGAAATGATATCACCATGAAGATGAGTGGGGTGTTGAGTGGATTCATATATATATATATATATATATATATATATATATATATATATTGATGTTTCGGCACTGGATTGGTTGGTTCAAAACGGATGTTCATATGCGGTGACTAAATTTCATGATTATGATTTAATTATTTTTATAATCACTTTAAACTTAGTATAATTTTACGCAATGAAAAAAAGATGTCTTCTTCAAGAGACAATATTATTGTATTTTTTATATTACTTATTATAATGAATATAATTAATTAGGGGTATAAATTTGGGTCGACGGGTCGGGTTTGGACCTAACCCAATTTTATCCAACCTAAATATGATTACATGAAAGCGTTTATTAAATGGGTTAAAATCTCTCAATTCCCCTTTAACGATTGGAGAATGATCTCTTTATGTATGCATTTTATGTCAAAATCGGATCAAAATCTAGTCAAATCTAAGTTCATGAGTAAAAAAATTGATTAACCGAAATGTTCACCTCAAATATTAAATTGATTGGTTTTTTTATCTGAACACTCAAAATTATAGAGTTGACCAAACCTAAAATTTTCAAGTTGGATTCGTATCAAATTATCTTGTCGTGCTAATTTTTGATAACGATACAATTAATATTAAATTCATATCTTTTAATATAATGTTATTTCATAAAAGTTAGAGAAAATTTAAAAATGATACTCGCTTTTAAAAATTGCATAAACAAAACTCACTTATAATTTTAACAAGGTTGATTAAGCATTAATTATGATAGCTATTGGCTTTCCCTCTTCTTCTTAATTTAATTTTAATTTATATTAAATTAATCATAAATGAAATATAACTTTTTAAAGTAAAAATTTCTAGAAGGCAAGACCAAGTGGCAAAAAAAAAAAAAAACAAAAAACAAAAAATCAAATAATTAATTAAAGATTGGGTAATTATTAGTGTGGACATATTATTAATTAAAGTCAGATAATACACACATTTTAAAGACGATATCAATGCTATAAGGAATTGTTTATTGATTATGATACTATTCATAAGACTCTCAATGCCAATTAAAGCTTGAGCAAAAATGGGTCTAGAGTTTGGATCAAGGACATCTAGTATGAGAGTGTTTTGATGGTATTAAGGGACTGTTTGGTTGTCTGAAAAAGAAATATAATATAAAAAAAATGTATTGTATTTGAATTACTTTATTTTATTTGGTTGAGAGTTTTATAAATTCATAAGTATTTTTTTTATTCTGTTTGGTTAAATAAATATAATGTAAAGTATTTTGAAGATTTTAGATGATAGTGGTGGCGATTGAGGCGGTGGCGGTACAACCACAATAATATTGATATTGTATTTGGAATTCAAATTTGAATTCCAAATACCAAAATATAATATGTCAATTTCAAATCGTTAAATTAAACTTTAAATTATCACATGTCAAATGCCAAAATAACTAAAATATATGCATTTACTTTACTTTTGATTCCAACCAAAGAGCCTCTAAAAGAATTTTAGAAATCAAAATAAAGAGTTTTGAACTTATTGAATAAATAATAATAAAGAAAATATAATTACAAAATTTTAAATATCTTTAAATTTTATCTACTTGTTTGCATGAAATAAAATTCCAGATTTGTAACTTGAAAGACAATATTGAGAAAAAAAAATTAAATAATATTGCATAAGATATCTTATATATGCGAGTTATACATAAATAAAACTATCAATAAGATATATATATATATATATATATGTATATCATAAAATGGTAGAAACTTGTAAGACAATAATATTTTTAAGATTTGTTTGACAAGGTAATAAATGACTTTGAATCTATTTAAAAAAAAAAAAGGTATATTCAAATATTTTGAATTTAATTTTAGAAGACTTTAATTAGTTTATTACATTGAGATTCCTATTCAATCAAATAAATTTTTGAATGAAATATTCATCTTGAATATAAAATATAATAGGAAGATTTACATACATACGGCACAATTTTTATGTAATTACATATATAATACCTAAAGTTAGATATTTATTTATCTAATACTTTTCTTTGCTTGAAGATGATATTTTTGATGTGATATCGAAGATTGTGATGTTATATATATAAAAATTAAAGTTTAAGTATTAGATATATAAATACATAAAAAAATTATTGTATGTATGTAGATCCCCAATATAAAAAATCAATCTTAAATGGCTCATTATGATTTTATTTATGAAAGCTCTTCCTCCTTTCAAAAAAAAATAATAATAAAATAAAATAAAATAAAATACTTGACATAAAGTTTGTGAGGCACTAAACTAAAAAATAAAATAAAATAAATTATAACATACCACACAATTCTTATATATTTATATATCTAAGACCAAACTTATAAAGTTCACATAAATAACATTAAAATCTTTTATATAAAATTAAAAATATCATTGTTGCTAAAAAAAAAAAGTTCGTAGAGTAAAGTTTACACTTCTTTGTTTCGAATTCAACACACATAGATGTTTGAGGAATTAATAAAAACTCAGAATTTTACGTGAAAAAATCTCAAAATAGGGAAAAAATCCGCCTGCAGGTAAAATCTTCCACTATGTATCTGTTTCATAATACAAAATTTTTCCGATATGAGATTATAGAATTGTATATGAGAAGGGCTAACAATGTGAATCCCAAAATCAGGCAACAAGAGGCATATAGTAATGGTGAACATCGAGGATCAACAACAGCAAGGATCAGCGGTGGCGGCTGACGGCGGCGACCGGTGACCGGTGACCGGCGGCGGTGGTTGACAACCAACGGGGTGGCGACAGTTAAGTGTAACCGATTATACTTGGAGGATCTTCAAGCTTTAGAAATTCTCTCTCTCTTAGCTCTCCTCATATGAAGAATGTGAGATCTTGGGCTTGTTAGATCGCTCGAGATTTCGATTTGGTATAAACACTCCATGTTTGAAAGCTATTTAGGATTTGATATCCCAAAGTTTCCAATGATATTTAAGTGCTTGATCTCGAGTTTCAACTCGGATCGTCTTGCTTTTAACATCAAGATTTGTGCTTTAACTAGTAGTATTTTATGTGTATTATTCCCTATTTTTGGATGACATTATCTCGTCCAAAATATATCCGTCAATACTTGAAAATAATTCAATGAAATTTGCGGATCCATTAATCACACATTTTGAAAGAACAAATCTTCATGGGAGCACAAAATTATGATCACTAGCGGGTGCGGACATGTGTCAAGTCCATGGTGCAGATTTTGGGTTTGGACCCATCCAATTTATAAAGCTTGTAGGCGGTGAGGCCAGAGGCGGGCTGAGCTGAGCGTCATGGCGCTATGAGCGGTGCTCAGCGCTCCGGATCGTATTATGATGGAGCAGCGGGCTGCGCCCGTGGTTGAGCCAGTGTCATGGCGGGCAAATCTGGGTCACGCGTCCGTGGTCTGGAAGAGGAGCGGGCGGGTCAGCCGGTGGCCGGTGTCGCAGGCGGTCGCAGTGTGGACAAGCGGGTCAGCGTGCGGCTTGGGTCTCATGGACGGCGAGCGGCCATGTGGACGAAAGCAGCCCATGAGGGTTTTTTTATTCGTTTTTGCCCGTTTTCACCCGATTTGGGCAATTTTCAACGAGTTTTTGCAGTTTTTCTTTGATTTTTTACCTTTTTGTCCCTATAAGGAGTCTATAAAAACCCCCTAGGGCCAATGGAGAAGGCACACTCCTCATATGCTTGAGTGTTCATCTTCTTCTTAGAGGTCGTTGGGCGATCAAGGCCGTAGTTCATCTGGCGAGCTCGATTTTCCCTCAAAGGTGTCGCCCTTGTTGGACCGGCCGGGTTGAGGCTGACGTAATTCATATCGAGCTCTAGTTTTCCCTCGAAATGCATCGCTGTCGGACCAGCCGGGTTGGGCGATCATCGGTAGCCGGTGATTGAGTGGTGGCGGCGTCGATAGCGAGGATGACCAGCACGATGGTATACCGGCGAGATGGCGGCGATGTCGGTGGCGTTGATCAGCGATGGTGGTGGTGTTAGCCGGCGGCAGTGATAACCGGCGATGGCGGCGGTGATAGTTGGCGGTCAGCGTGGTGAAGAAGCAGTAGTCGGCAATTGGCGGAGCGTCGATCATGGCGAGAGATGGCACGATGATGATTTTACCAATCGAGGTTGTTTGTCGAGTGTGACTTCGATGCGTTAAAATGAATGGAAGAGGTCGAATTGAGATTTTGACCTATCCGAGGTTGTTTGTCGAGTATGACTTCGATGGCGTTAACTGTATGGAAGGTAAATTGGGCGTTGAGCATTTTGACCTATCGGGGTTGTTTGTCGAGTGTGACTTCGATGCGTAACGTATGGAAGGTTGAATTGAATCGCTGGATTTTGACTATCCGAGGTTGTTTGTCAAAGTGTGACTCGATGACATTAACCTGTATGGAAGAAGTCGAATTGAATACGTTGAGGATTTTTGACCTATCCGAGGTTGCTTGTTAGAGTGTGACTTGATGACATTAACCTGTATGGAAGAGGTTGAATTGAATCCGCTGAGGATTTTTGACCTATCCGAGGTTGTTTGTCAGAGTGATACCCTATGATGTTAACCTGTATAGAAGAGGTGTGGATGTCCCAAAGACCTTTTGACTATCTAGGTATCGACAAAGTGTTACTTGACATCTTACAGTATGGAAGAGGTCGATCAAGTCCCCTTGGGATTGATCATGGATAAGCGTGAGTTGTATATATATTTTTTAAGTGGGAGGATTAAATGAATAAGAAACAAGCTTATAAGAAAAAGTCATAAACTCATTACTTTGATGATGTTGGTGATACAATATTGTCACAAGATAACTTAACAAAAGGGACGAGATATAATTTTAGAGAGAGTTAACAAAAGATAAGTGGTGGAGAAGAAAGATAAACAAGGTAAATTAAAGACTACAATATTTATGCACCAATGATTACATATAACACTTTTCAGAGACCCTCCATGTTCCAAGTTTTAGGGAAGATTTTTTCCTCTGGATCTTTGGTCATAGCTTGACGGTTGGTCATTCGATAAGCAGTGGGGGGAAGTCTTTACAGCAAAACCCTCACGAGATACTTCTTTATCTTGAAGATTAAAATTCTCAATGTTGAAGGTCACCGAAGGGTGTGGTTGAGCTTGTATGAGGTAACATGATTGTACTATTTGTTAATTTTCACAGACCACTCCAACCCCAATGGGAGTTTGAAATTTCATCTTAAGATGATGCAGTGTGACAGAAGATTGATTGGAGGGTCTTCAAAGATAGCGTTGTATGCTGAATTTGACTTGACCACTATGAATTGAACCGAGTGAGTGACTTGTTGAGGAAATTCTCCGAGAACAACATGAAGGGTGATTGTCTCATCCACTCGTACAGGGCAATTATCAAACTCATATAACAGTCCTGCAGCGGGTTAAAGTTTTTCCTTAACTAGACCCATGTTAAGAAAGGTGGAGTAAAATAAAACATCAACGAAACTCTCATTATCAATCAAAATTTTTTTAACAATATAACATGGGTCACCAATCCCCGCACTGATGACAAGATGATCTTGATGCGGAACTTGGACTCCTTCCAAGTCTGAGTCATTAAAAGTGATGTGATGATTAATACAAGATTTTTTAACTCCGACTCTTCAAAGGTGGGGATGAAGACTTGATTAAATAGTAGTGGCCCACTTACAATCGTTTCAATTTCTCCAACTATTTGATGACTATAATGTTGTTTCTATAATGATTGTCCCGGTTGCCCCCTAGTTGGAGTTATGTTTGCTTGAGCTAGTTGGTTTTGCATAAATTGACGTAGATATCCCTGTTGAATGAGCCTCTCAATTTCTTCTTTAAATTGTTTACACGTCTCAGTAGTATGTCCATGACTTCGATGGAAGTGACAATATTACTCCTGATTTCTAGAATTTGGCTTTAGTGGCTGTGGCTACTTGATGGTCTCTTCATCTCCGATAGCCAACAAGGCGTTAACACGAGATGTGTTATTGGCGTGTATTCGATCGTGGTTGCGTCGTTGATCACGAGTGCGTGGAGGGATATCATGACCGCCTTGTTGCTTCCGATGGGATTGTTGATCTATGCTTTCCTAGAGCACTCTTATGTTTTCCCGGATTGTTCAAATTATTTTCGATGGGCATTAATATTTCATCACAGAAATTTGTGCTTCCACACGGTGAACCAAGATGACATACGAGATCGTATCTCGATTAGTGAGAGTAAAAGGCCGATGGAGC
The DNA here is from genome assembly GCA_021442155.1 of Cymbidium sinense. NCBI lineage: Eukaryota > Viridiplantae > Streptophyta > Magnoliopsida > Asparagales > Orchidaceae > Cymbidium > Cymbidium sinense. The sequence goes on from CM038228.1 coordinate 40,510,679, forward strand.
CCCCAAGAAAACTCCTTTCGAATTCGTGGTCACCCTGTGTATTTGGCGAAGCTTCTGAGGAGAATCCCTAGAAGTATTCTTTAAGTGATTCACCCTCATTTTGACGAATGTCAGAGAGATGCGAGGAATCTTTAATGATTCTCCAGTTTGCAATGAACTGTTTTACAAAAATCTTGGCGAGTTTGTCGAATGTATGGATGGATTCCCTTAGGAGGGAGTAGAACCAAGTGCGAACTTGCCCCTTGAGGGTAACTGGAAAGACCTGACAAAGCAAGATGTCGAGCTCGTGGGATATGCATGTAATAATGACATGTTCATGAGTCTTACTCGCCATGGAATCAATGCTCAAAAGCTTGAAACCCACTGAATAGGATGTTGAAGAATTGTAAAAGTGAGGACTCACATGCTCGATATGTTCATATGAATCATGAATTAATGCTCGGAAGCTTGAAACCCACGGAATAGGATGTTGAAGAATAGCCTAAAGGTGAGACTCTCATAGAGGAGATGATTGCCTTCAAGGTGAAATTGCCTTGCATTAAGCGTCGTAATTCGCACTTATAACATGTCGAGTGGAGTCATAAAATGAGAATGTTTCAAGCTACCAATAATAATTGGTGGATCGTCACGCATGATGGATGAGTAGAATTAGCGGTCGGAGATCGATCACGGTCTCTACGTAGAGGAACTTCAGTGTTAAAGAGATTATCATTTTAACCTCCCACGACTAACGATCGATCTTGGGGGAGATGTGTTTATCGTCGTAGTGGCTGTTGTGTTCCTCGCAAAAGTCGGATCATCTCATTTTGAGACTCTTCCATTTGGCGCACATGATATTCTAAAGAGATTCCACGCTTTCACCGGTGGTCACTATCGTGGGAAGTGAGAAAGATCCTTGGTTCAAGGATTGATTTCAAGAGTGACGAGTTGAGCGAGGCGTTGTTAAAGTATTGCGTATTGGCCATGACGGATGTTCACAAAATTATTATTGAGGGTTCTTTTCCCACGACGACGCCAAACCGTTGCATTTAAAACTACTAGAGTAAAAGTTTACGCCTTTAACTTTGTTGGGGAATCATACACAGATGTTTGAGGAATTAATAAGAAAACTCCAGAATTTTTACGTGAAAAAATCTTGAAAAGAGGGAAAAATCACGGGGCCTAGCCCAGTAAAAATCTTCTACTATGTATGCTTGAGTACAAATTTTCCGACACGGATTACATAATCAGATATGAAATGGCTCAATGTGAATCCCAAAATCGAAACAATAACCATATAAGTAATGGTGAAGCGGGATCAATGACAAAGATCGCGTGGCGGTATCGAGACTCGGCGGTGGTTGACAACAACGCGTGGTCGGCTACCGAATGGTTGACGATTATGCTTGGAGGATCTTCGCTTTAGAGCTCTGCCTCGACCTCATATAAAGAAGGACTATTTATAGAGGAAGCCTTTGTAAATTCATGCAAACCCAACCACTCTCTATTCGCTCAAAATGATTCCTTTGATCATTTGATGTATTTTAAGTATTTAAATGCTCAAATGAAGTCATAATTATGAGATCGCGTTAGATCGACTGAGGTGACGATTTGATTATAAACACTCTATGTTTAAAAGTTTTTGGATTTAACTGACATTCCAAAGTTTCCAATAATATTTTTAGTGCTTGATCTCGACCAGTTTCAACTTCGGATCAGCTTGCTTTTAACATCAAGATTTGTGCTTAGACTAGTAGTATTTTAAGTATCATATCAATCGTTATCATTAACTTTTTAAAATTTAAATACGCTTTTCATCCAATATATATATATATATATATATATATATATATATATATATATATATATATATATATATATATATATATATATATATATATATATATATATATATGATTTATGTGGTATATAAATATTTATATAAAAAGTGAAAATATACTTTTTTTAATATTTTATTTTCAAAGGGCATAAGCACATTTACATACATAATATAAAAATCTTATATATTTATATACCTAATATCTAAACTTTTATATTTATGTAAATCTATATCTTTAATATTATGAAAAAAATAATCTCATTATTAATTTTAAAATAAAAATTATAATGAAATTGCTATATTTATAAATATAATATTTTAAGAAATATATATATAAATACATAAAAATTATTAACTATAAATATATATTTACATCCATCAATCAACACATACGAGCTATTATATCTGATTGACTTCTATCCCTCTCCTGCTTCTCAAATCCGATCATCGCATTCGTAATTTTGAAAATCTTTATTTTAATTTCAATTAAATTTGTTTTAATAAAATAACATTATGACCCAGTATCTTCATTTTAAAATAAATGCTTCAATTTATTATTATTTTTCAGAACTGAATTATGGGTATTTAACTTTAATTTGAAAACAATTTTGACAAGATATATCGATAAAAGATTAAATAAAATTTATTATAAAATTTTAAAAGTGCTTTCAAGAAATATGATATATTTAAATAATTAATCAACTTATAATTATTTTATCTCAAAATAAATTAAAATTTTAAAACCCGCCGTTTTGATTAAAATATTTTCATCCAATAGTGTTTCCACAATATCGGAGTTGTCGGCGGCGCAGGGAATGAGAAGCCGGTGGAGAGCGGCCGCTGGAGTCGGATCCGCCGGTGAGAGGGGATTCGGGGGGTGATAAGTCACCGGAATGGTCGATGTTGCGTGCGCTGAATGGACCGGAGGAGTCGCTGAAGCTCTGACCCAGATAATGGAGATCCGGTGGCCTCAATTCTCCGTCTGGCTTAGAGGACGAAGTAAGCAATTAATAACCTGAATCGAAGAGGAAGAAGACAGATTAGAGGGGGATGGCGAGGATTCGATTTTTACAAGAGAGGGTTTGGGGTCTGATTTGGTACGTAAGCCCGATCTGGGGTATAAGTGAGTCAAGTTGGCTCGTAAGTCGACTCGAGCTTGGCTCGTTAATAATGTAAGTTTAAGTGAGTCAAGTTGTTGACTCACATACTTGCACAATGTTTATGCTTGATCAATATAATGCAAATGACAATCCTAATTTGTTGATATAAACATGAGAATACAAATAGTATTTTAAGCACTGAAGCAATTGATATTTTTCATGATATAGTGTACATGAAACAATTGACTTTTACATTGAGGTTTCATATTAAAAGTAATATTTAATTAAAAAAAAGCTAATTAAGATTGCCTTAGGACTTATCTGAGATAATTTTTTATATGTTTTAATTTTATTTTTAAAATATATTTAAAGTATCATTATTCTTTGTTATTTAAAATAATCACACTATTTTGAAACATTCAATTATTTTGTAATATTTTAAGTATTTCAAAAATTACATTCACTATTAAATACATTTTATTTTGAATCAAATATAAATAAAATAAAATAACAAGTAAAAAAAATGAAAGTGATCTCCTTAGTGGGAGAATCTTTTAATGTTTTAAGTATTTTTGCTTTTTTTTTTCTCTTTTATAAATTTTTATATCTTATGAAAAGAAGATAAAGACTTTTCTATCTCTTTTACTTTTTTTAGTAGGATGCTTCGAATAATTATATAAAAAAAATTCATTTCCACTCATCTTCTCATAGTGACCATGAAATTAATTAATTGATGGAATATTTTAAAAAAATATCTTCAAAGAATATGTTTTAGTGGCTTAGATTTCTTTGTACTAAGTACGACTTTTGATTTTTTTTTTATTTATTAAAATAAAAGGAGTGCTCTCTCTTCGTGACAAACGCGAGGAAAGGAATAAATCACTTTCATAAAATTTAAAATTTTATTTTATTTAAAGTAATAATAATTCTTCTAAATTTTATTCTTATGATTACTCTTTCTTCTAAGACATATTGCTAACAAATTAATATTAATATCGTTATCGATATTGTTTTAAAAATAATATTTTAACTCATCATTTTGTTTGTATTATATTATAATATTTAAAAATATTTAAATAATTAAAAAATAATACATGGTTTATTATAAATAGAATCATGTATGTGAAATTAGAAAATATTTAGTTTGAATAATATCATAAGATGAATTCAATACTGTTCGTCTACTGGTAGAGTAAAGTATTCAGTTTGTTGTGAAATCCAGACCACGCGATTTAAAGATTGACAATAAAACTCAGGAATTTTCGTAAAAACTCGAAAGAGGGAAAAATGGCTTGCAAAACAAAAAGCTTCCACTAGGTATCGTTTTGAGAGATCTTCCGTCAGGGATTACAATTATATATGAGAAAGAACAAGCTATGTAACGATCGAGGTTGTAGCATTCTAGTAATAGCGAGATGATGTGGTAATCAATCACCGGTAAAAATGCGAACAATTGCGGTAGAAGTCATCATGATGGAGACCGAGATTGACCCAAGGATCAAGCGGTGGCGGCCCGGCGGTATGGCGGCCGTCAGTGGTGACATGATTGTGCTTGGAGGATCTTTAGAGCTCTCTCCTCTGGCCTCCCTTCTCCTTCACTTCCTCTCATATGAGGATTATTTATAGGTGGAGAGTGATGTCTGCATGCAACCCCATTTCCACTTCATTGGATGGCTCAAATGATCCCTTGATCATATGATGTATTTTGTGCATTTGAATGCTCAAATGAAGTCTAAGATCTTTGGCTTGTTGGAACCGGCGTCGAGCTCGATTTGACTATAAACACTTCATATTTGAGAGCTATTTAAAGATTTAACTGATATCCTAAAGTTTCCAATGATATTTTAAGAGCTTGATCTCAATCAGTTTCAACTTCGGATCAGCTTGCTTTTAACATCAAGATTCGTGCTTCGACTAATAGTATTTTAAGTGTCATATCAAATACTATGATTTAATGACTTGCATTGTATAATAATAATTGTTGCGTGTTAGAAAACCAGCGGTGAGTGAAAGTTCGCCTTGCTTTAGTGGAAACACAGTAATTAAAGAGCGACAGAGACACTCAGAATTTAACGTGGAAAACCTCGAAAGAGGGAAAAACCACACTCAAAAAGCTTCCACTATGTATCATTTGAGTATAAAATCTTCCGATTACTGAGAATTGTATATGGGAGGAAAAATAAATATGTAACAACGATCGGGTTGTAATATTTCTTTGTGGTAGGTGGAGATCAAGGACAATTAGATGAAGGTGGCGGTGGCGGTGGTTGATGACCGTCGGGTGCGACCTTGCTTGGAGGATCTTCAAGCAGCTTCTTCTTCCTCCGCTTGGCTTTTCCTCTTCTTCCTTTCAGCTCTTCCTCTTCTTCCTTGCTTGGGTTCCTTCCTTCTTGTTTGGACTCTTCCTCTTCTTCTTCTTCGCACCTCCTCTTCTTCCTTGTTTCAGCTCCTCTTCTTCTTCACTTCATTTGTTCTTCACTTGGCCTCCCCTTCATGTGAGGAATGAAGGTATATTTATAGATGAGGAGGGGCATTCTATAAATTCATGTAAAACTGTACCTCCCCACGATCGGAGGCTCGGGATGATTCCTTGATCATTTGATGTATTTTGAGCATTTGGATGCCCAAATGAAGTCGAATTATGAGATCTTAGGCTCGTTAGATCCGCTCGTCGAGCCTTCGATTTATATAAACACTCCATATTTGAGAGCTGTTTTGGGATTTAATTGATGTCCCAAAGATTCGATGATATTTTAAGTCTTGATCTCGACGGTTTTGACTCAAAATCATATCACTTTTGGCAAGATTTGTGCTTTAGTGGTATTTTGAGAAACCATATCTTGCCCCATTTTTGGATGACATTAGCTTAATCATCCAAAAATATATGTCAAATGCTCGAAAATAATGAATTCTTCAACGAAGGTGCGTGAATCATACATTTTGAGAAGAAATCATCATAAAAATACAAAATTATGATTGGGAAGTAGATGTGTAGGCATGAGATTTTGAGGTTATGGATCTATTTGGATACTCCGAAGTTTTCGAGCGTTCGGGATCCATGAGCGGCATGAGCGCCCGCTATACTGGCGCCAGCGTCTTGCCAGAGCCGAGCGTGCGTCTCAGAGGGTATGGCCGGGTCGCGAACGCTATTGATGAAGCAGGCGGGAGCGTAGTCGTGTGGGCGTCAGCGACGTCGTATGGCCGTCCGTCTGGCCGTTGCCGATGGTTGGTGATTCTGGCAGTCGCTGACGTTCCATGAAACGTTTGGCGAATGGGCGGTCAGCAGCCTTGCTCTCGTCTGTCAGCGTTCATGGCCGTGTAGCGCCATGGTGAGAATTTGAAGGGTTTTGCGTTTTGAGGAGTTTTGAGCCATTTTTTAGGAGTTTTGAGCCATTTTTAAGCCATTTTGAGGGGTTTTACCCTTTTGCCGTGGCTATAAATTCCCAGGGTGAGAGGCACACCTTTCCTCTCCCTTCTTCAGGTCCTGGAGGCAATCAAGAAGCGATTTAGAGCGTTGAGGCGATTGAGGTCAAGGACGATCAAGGCCCACGGTACATGGTCGTGGTTCAGGCCTCGTCGGTTCGGCCTCATCGACCGTCCGGGTTAGGAGCGATCAAGGCGCTACATACGTCGTGGTTCCGGTTTGCCTCGTCGGTTCGGCTCGTCGGACCGTCCGGTTAGGAAGCGATCAAGGCCACGTATGCGTGGTTCCGTTACCGACCTCGTCGTTCGCCTCGTCGGACCGTCCGGGTTAGAGGCGATCAAGGCCCCGATACATCGTCGTGGTTCCGGTTTTATCGGCCCGTCGAACCGTCGGGTTAAGGCGATCAGTCGTATCGTCGTGGTTCCGGTTTCGTCGGACCGTCCGGGTTAGGAGGCAATCAAGGCCACGGTATCGTCGTGGTTGGTTTCCGACCTCGTTGGACCGTTCGGTTAGGGCGATCAAGGCCCACGGTATCGTCGTGGTTCCGGTTTTACCCCGTTGACCGTCCGGGTTAGAAGCGTCAAGCCACGGTATCGTCGTGATTCGGTTCACCTCATCGGACCGTCCGGTTAGGGCGATCAAGGCGGTATCGTCGTGGTTCCGGTTACACCGTCGGACCGTCCGGGTTAGAGCGATCAAGGCCCGGTATCGTCGTGGTTCCGGTTTGACCTCGTCGACCGTCGAGTTCGGGCAATCACCGGAGATAGGGTTGGCGGCGATGTTGTCAGCGATGCGTAGCGCATAGTTAACAGCGGTGATTAGCGGCAATGATCAGCGGTAGCCGGTACATTGGTTAGCGGCGCAGTTAATCGGCGGCAGAAGCGGCAGTAGTGCGTGGCAGCCAGCGCATAATCAGCGCGGATGACCGCGATAGTGATGACCGGCGATTGCCGGTGATGTCAGCGGACCGTAGCGATATCAGATAGGGTTGGCGGCAGCCGGGTTGTCAGCGATAACCCGACGTAGTCAGTGACGTGGTAGCAGTAATCAATATGGTGGTGACCGCGAAGATGCCGGTGATGGTTCAGTTGATAGTTGATATTGTTCGCGTTATGGATATAATTGAATCCGCGAGGATTTTGACCATTCGGTTGTTTGTCGAGTGTTGATGACCTAACCATGGAAGAGGCCAGAAGTCCACCAAGGACCTTTGACTTTTCTGGGTTGTTTGTCGAAGTTTTGCTCGATGACGTGCATTATGGTAGAGCCGTGGGAAGTCCACCAAGGACCTTTGACCTTTCCGGTTGTTTGTCGAAGTTTTGCTCGATGACATTAACCCGTGTAGAGGCGTGGAAGTCCACCAAGGACCTTTTGACCTTTCACGGTTGTTTGTCGAGTTTTGCTCGATGACATTAACGTATGGAAGAGGTGGGATGTCCACTGGGGCGTTTGACCTTTCACGGGTTGTTTGTCGAGCTTTTGCTCGATGACGTGCCCTATGGAAGAGATCGCAGAAGTCCACCAAGGGCGTTTGACCTTTTCGGGTTGTTTGTCGAGCTTTTGCTCGATGACATTAACCCGTATGGAAAGATCGCGAAGTCCACCAAGGACATTTTGACCTTTTCACGGGTTGTTTGTCGAGCTTTGCTCGATGACATTGCATGGAAGAGATCGGGAAGTCCACCAAGGGCGTTTGACTATCTGGTTGTTAGTCGAGTTTTGCTTTGATGGCGTTAACCGTATGGAAGAGGTCATGAAGTCCACCAAAGATGTTTTGACGTCGAGGTTGTTGGTGAATATTATTACGGCGCTTAACCGTATGGAAGAGATCAATTAAATATTTGTTTGAGCTTGTAGCGAGTTGACCATTGATCTTTGCCTTTTCAATGGTATTGTTGACTTGCTTTTTATCTAATAATCAATCAGATATCCAGAATTTTGATTTGGATAATCTTTTGAGATTAAGAGTTGCCCCGCAGTTGGAGGCATGTTCTTTTGAGTCGATTGATATGGAGGTCATGGAGGATTATCTTGTTGCTTCTTTTGATGGGCTGTCATTAGTATTTCTGGGTACTTTGCGTTTCCGCATATTGTTCAAATTATTTGCGATGGACATTAATAGCTTCATCGGTAGGAGATTTGTGCTTATCGATGAACTAAGTCGGCATATGAAGGACCGTGTCCCATTAATGGAATAGAAAGGCACGGGCGGAGTCCTCAAGAAAACTCCTCTTAATAGTTCGGTCTACCTGGGTATTTGGCGAGCTTCTAAGGAGAACCTTTGGAAGTATTCTTTGAGTGATTCACCCTCGTTCTGTCGAATACCGAAAAGATGGGAGGAATCCTTAATGATTCTCCGATTTGCAATGAATTGTTCCACAAAGAACCTGGCGAGTTCGTTAAAGGTATGGATGGATCCCCGGAAGAGTAGAACCAAGTCGCGCCCTTTGAGGGTAATAGAAAGACGACAAGCGGTGGAGAGCTTGTTGGATATGCATGATAGTCGTAATGGTCGATGTGTTCGTGTGGGTCTTTCCCATCATAGGAATCAATGCTCGGAAGCTTGAAACCTACGGATTGGATGTCGAAGAATGGCTTTAAAGGTGAGGACTCCTCCGCGGTGTGGGTGAAGATGATTTCCTTGAAGGTGAAATTCATCTTGTATTAAGCGTCGTACTTGCGAATGTCATGAAGCGGGATTAAGATGAGCATGTGTGAAGCTATCAACAACAATCGGTGGATTAACCGGTTGAGTACGCGTGATGGATGAGTGGAACTAGCGGTGTCGAGATCGGCATCCAGGAACTCCGGTGTCGGGAGGATTAGCGTTTTGACCTCTTAGAACGGCCGATCTTGAGGAGATATGTTTGCCGTAGTAGCGTGTAGTCCTTGCAAAAAATGGATCATCTTATTTTGAGACTCCTCCATTCGACGGACACGATCTTCCGAGATTCCCATTCGCCCTCAACATGGTCATACTATCGGGGAGTGAGGCAAAAATCCTTGGTTGAGGATGGGTTTTGAGAATGACGGTTAGGCGGGAGGCTCAGTTATGGAGTGTTGTGCCTATTGGCCATAACGAGTGTGGTTGAAGGGTTTTCTTCCCCAGGCCAAGCATGCGTCTTTGAAAACCGGTCCTTGAGAGTGAAAGTTTACTTAGCCTTGTTGTGAAGTCCAACACACACGTAATTAAAGCAAACAAGAGACACTCAGGAACGTGGAAAACCTCGAAAGAGGGAAAAACCACGAGCTGGATAAAAGCTTCCACTATGTATCTTTTGAGTATAAAATCTTCCGATAACGGGATTACAGAATTGTATATGAGGGAGGAAAAACGTATGTAACGATCGGTTGTAATAGTTCTTTGGTAGTAGGTGAAGATGCAGGGACAATTAGCGATGAAGGTGGCGGTGACGGTGGTTGATGACCATCGAGCAGGGGTGCGACCTTGCTTAGAGGATCTTCAAGCTTCAGAGCTTCTTCTTCCTCCTTGATTGGGCTTTTCCTCTTCTTCCTTGCTTGGTTTCCTCCTCTTCTTCCTTGTTTGGACTCTTCATCTTCTTCCTTGCTTGGACTCTTCCTCTTCTTCCTTGCTCGGGCACCTCCTCTTCTTCACTTGTTTCAGCTCCTCTTCTTCTTCACTTCATTTGTTCTTCACTTCATTTGTTCTTCACTTGGCCTCCCTTTCATGTGAGGAATGGAGGTATATTTATAGATGGGAGGAGGGACATTCTTGTATATTCATATAAAGCCCGTACCACTCCCCTCGATCGGACGGCTCAGGATGATTCCTTCGATCATTTAATGTATTTTGAGCATTTGGATGTCCAAATGAAGTCAGAATTATGAGATCTTAGGCTCGTTAGATCCGCTCGTCGAGCTTCGATTTGACTATAAACACTCTATATTTGAGAGGCTTTTGGGATTTAATTGATGTCCCAAAGATTCCAATGATATTTTAAGTGTTTGATCTCGACGGTTTTGACTCAAAATCATTTTTGGCAGATTTGTGCTTTGACTAGTGGTATTTTTGAGCCATATCAATAATAATAATAATAATAATAATAATATTATTATTATTTATTATTATATACAATTAAAAGTGATATCCAAAATTTTTTAATTGAACTACTATACTTTTCTTTATTTTTTATTCACATCTCATTAGTGATCCATAGCTTTCTTACTTTCAATAAAGTCGAACTCGAGTCACCCTACGCTTGAACTTAAGCTTGATTAACTAAACGAGTTTAAGCTCGAGCTCAAGCTTTATTTTACGAGTTTGAGTTGGCTCAAGAGCCAACTGATTTAGTATGAAAGAGATAAAAATAATTCTAATTTAATCAATTATTATGATAAAAAAGATAAAACCAAGAAATTAGAAGAAAATTAATAACAATTTACTTGATGCTAAAATATGAGATATAATTTAAAATATTTTTAATAAATTCAAACATAATTCAAGTATATTTTAAGCATATGTTATATTAATATTTATTAAATGAGTTGACTCTTAAGCTAATTATTTGAGTGAGGTTTGGCTTGAGCTCGATTGTTGGCTCATCAAACTTGGCTCATAGGATATTTATCGAGTTGAGCCTGAGATAGCTCATAACCACGTTTGACTCACATATACCTCGACTTGTGATGCAATTTATATAAAAACTATATCCACATAATTTTTTTTCAATTATTTTTATATTCCAACGCCTATACTTAATAAATTGGTAATAAAATTGGATGGAATTAAGGGCCTGTTTGGGGCAACTGGAACTTTTGATAGCATTTGTGAAGAAGTTTGCTGGGGGAAGATATTGTTGTTTATGATTGTTTGAAAAACTCGCTAGAATCCTTATTGCAAAATGACCAAATGCTCCTGACTATATAGTTCAATAAATTTAAACAGTAATGAATATGATAACTAATACTCATGTAGTAAAAAAGTCAACTAATAAATTACATTAACGCATACATCACTTAATAAAAAATACTATCTAATTAATAATACTAATATTAAAAAATACAAGTACAATAACTAGTGCAATCAGAATATTAAGCCTAATATCCTGTTGATCAAATATTTCTAAATTTTTTTTTCATTGCTACCCTCTTAGCTAGGGGTGTGCGTTTGGTTGATTTGGATGGATTGGATGATAAAATTTTAAAACCGATTGGTTTTGGATTCCCAAAATATTAAACCAAACTGATCAAATAAAATGCAAAACCAAACAAACCGAATAATAATTTGGTTTGGTTTTGGATAAACCGAAGTTGGCTACATTTAAAAATTATTTACATAATTTTTTATTATATAATCAAAATACAATTAACTACTTCATAGGCTAAAAAAATATTTAAAATTAATTTTTGCTTACTTGAATGATGTTTTGAACTTAAAATTTGATGGAACCATATTACCATATTATGAGACCAAAATATTTTAAAATTAGAATAATGCCTCCAAAAAAAACACCTACTAAAAAAATAAATAAAAATAAGTGTATACAGATAAGCCTATTATATATAAATTAATAATATCAGATATATATAATTACTTTTTTATTTGGTTCCATCCAAAATTTTGTTTAACAAACCGATCCAAAACCAAAACCAAAGTTTTCATTAATTAAAACTAAAATAAATTATTTAAAGTTCAAAATCCAAATTACTCAAAAACTTTGGTTCGGTTTTTTTGGTTAAAACCAAATAATGCACACCCCTACTCTTAGCATGATCATTGTTTGATGTACCACCCTTGCATTCGTCAATCCATCTGAAATAGTTGCAATCATCTCCTATTTTTAGGGGTGTAAACGCGATCAAACAACTCTTGTTGCTTGTTTATGTTCTACTGTTCTAAATAGCTCAAATTTCACCGTGTTCGCTCGCTTGAAAATTACTTTGTTCAGGTTCGCTCAGATTCAAATTAAATTAAAATGCAATGATCCAAAAATCAGAAGTAGGATTCAACCCTACCAATCTTTTGCATAACAAAATTTAACCACGCTATGCTTGTATTTATGATAAATAATTGTTCGTATATATAATAATAATAATAATAAATAATAATAATAATAATAATAGTAAAATAATAATAATAATACCTTACGCTGAAAAGAAAAGGGGGGACCTAGTGTGGTCAAGTTCGCCCGAGATTATACGCCTGTCCACACGACAGGATTAGGGGTGGACATCTCATCAAAAAAATAATAATAATTGTTGTTGAGAATTTTATTCCAGATGCAGATCTTCGTCAGCCCAAAATTATCCAACACACAAGGTGGATATGAACAGTGGGTTACGTGGAAAACCCGATGGAAAACCACCTTGCCCAGTAGAACTTTCACTATGTTCAAAGATAGTCCCCGCTTCTAGTAAACAATATTCAGGTACAATATCCAAACTCCAACCCAAGGGAGAAGTTTCCCAAAAGAGAACGGATCTTCCGGGAGCAACCTCTGATCTTCGTGAGAAAAGAAACCGGTCTTTTCTAGTCCTCCATCTCCTGGCGAGCTCTCGATCTTCGTGCACCACCTGGTGGGGTGAGTAGATGGTCGTCGACCGGTGGTTCTCGAGCTCCGTCTTCCAATCGATTCGTCCATTCTGGTGAGAATGAATTTATAGATTTTTGGGAGTGGCGGCCTTGTAAATTGCGGAAAACTCCAACCACTCCCATCTGACGATCCTCGATCGGTGTATTTTGATGATGATCCGGTGCCTTAATGATGTAAGTGATCTGGGTGATTCGCTGGATTCGCCTTGACGAGCCGCCTATAAATATGTCGCTTTGGTGACCATTTGAATCGATCCATTTTCATGCCCGAAGTCGATCCGAGTCGATTCAGCTGATCGACTATGCTTGATGTTGCTATGTTCGCTCATCTGGCCGCTTGACTAGTTGTCAAATCGATTAGATCAAGCATTTCAAAAATGCCTTGAGATTCGTGCTTGATCGATTAATTTTCAGGATGTAGAATAAATAATAATAATAATAATAATAATAATAATAATAATATAATATAATTTTTATTTCGAAATAAATCGAAATAAATAACATCATCGAACAAATGATTGTTCATGTTCGACTCGCTTATATATCGAAGCCAATTGCTCGTGTTCGACACGTTTATTTAACGAACGAGCTGAACACGAGCTACATAACGAGCCAAATATGAGCTATTCACGAACAACGAACTTTTTTGAATGCCCTACCTGTTTTATTTCTTGGACACCTAAAAAATCTTCTCCCATAATTTCCTTCCATAAGAAGTGAATACATAACATTGCAAACCACCATTGTAATACACAACTCTAAACTCATAGAAGCTCCTTGAACTCATATTTCCTAATAAAGTAAATTATGTAAGCAATAAAAATATTAATATGAGGACTCGTGACATTACAAAATATTTTTATAATTAAAATGAAATGACAAAATATTTATTTCCCCAAAAAAGTGATAGATATTTCATTAACAAAAATAGAAGGGTTATTATTAATAAAAAAGATAGAAATTTGACTAACTAAAAGTAGTTAACCACTGCAAGGCTCCGTCGTATATAAATACATGCAAGAAGCTCAAAAAAGACATAAGCAAACGTAGAAATATACATTAAAGTAAATTATAACGGCTCAGGCTCAGTGAAAGTCTATCCCAATGAGCAATATTGTATGTGAGCATCCAAACTTCAAAAAAAAGGGTTATAATGACATAAAAAGCTACCAGCCTTAACGATAAAAAAAGTAACATTAATGTCATCATAGCCATTTCCTTCACTATTAGGGAGAATCAGCCACCAAGCAGCAGTTCTAGAGATCACATAAGCAGGAACAATAGTACAACCAACCAAATAAAGAGTTTTCAAATATATTGTGTATGATGACAAGTAAGAGATAAAAGGGCAGCCGCACCTCCACCAAGATAGATAAATAGCAATACCAAAAGAGCATACAACAAAGAGCCAAAATAACCTTTCAAGATACAAAACGAAGTCACCACCACCCCAGGCAAAACAACAACCACTAAACAGCCTTGTACCAGCCAACCAAAAACAAGAACAAACCCAAAACCAAAATCAAAAAACTCACAACAGCTAACCAGGAACAAAATAGAAGTAAACAACCAAAACAGAAGCAAACAGAACCAACCCAGCTAGCTAAACACAGCTAACCAACCCAACTAACACAAATTAATGAACCTAAGTACTAACTAGCCACAAATCCAACAACCTTTCAAGATACCAAACCAAGTCACCATCACCCCAGGTAAAACAATAGCCACTAAACAGCCTTGTACCAGCCAACCAAAAATAAGAACAAACCCAAAACCAAGATCGGAAAACTCACAGTAGCTAACCAGGAACAAAACAAAACAAACAACCAAAATAGAAGCAAATAGAACCAATCCAGCAAACTAACACAACCAACCAATAACTAGTAACACAACAAACGAACCAAGCGCCTAACACCAACCAAATTCTACCAACAACCTTTCAAGATAAAACCAAGCCACCACCACCTGTAAAACAACAAATACTAAACAAATTTTATACCAAATAATCAAAATAAGAACAAACCCCAAACAAAAGACCGAAAAACCCACAACAGCTAACCAGGAACAAAACAGAAGCAAACAGCCTTGACACAAGCATACAGAACCAACTCAGCCAGCCAACACAACCAACCAACCCAACTAGGCAACACTGCAACACTTCCAAGGAAAAAATGCTCATGGATGAGTAAGTTAAGCACCTTTTATTTTCTTTTATAAGAGTTTGGTGCTGCTAATTCCACTTTAACTTGTATAATTTGCCTTATGAGCAACGACAATTCCACTTTAACATGTATGGTTGTGGTTATTCATCAATATTACAATGAGAATTACACAATAAGGTTACATGACATTTAATTACTTCAGTAAAATCAGTAAAACCACTTAATAAAAGTTTAAATGGATGAAGTTGATAAAGTTATGAAGTAATTCCCTTTCATTTAATTTGAAATTAGTGGATTAAGGAATCATAGTATAATTTCTTCATAGATCTGTTAAAAGATACATAATGCATACATTTTGCAGCAAAGCAAGCAGCCTTTTAGTAGTTTACCGATCAATAGAATTTGGAATCTTCTAGAAGTGTGTAAAATGCACATTGGATATATATTCTGATGTAATAAAAAGCACAAGCAACACTCAACATTATTTCAAACCTTGAGCTCAGATAGATGCTTAATAATTGTTAAATAAAATCATAAGGTTATATAGAATAATGCATAACCTTAAGTATGTTCCTACATATGCAGAACAATTAGGTGCGTATTCATGAACCTCCCACCTGAAGAAGGGATATGAGAAAGTTGATACATCAATCTTATCATTACATTTCATAACTCAAACTCATAATATTCTAGACCGAAATGAAGACAACTAAATCATTCATCCATCTTCCCTCACATGAGTAGATGATGTAAAATGCAAATAAGGCACAGTCAATGTATTCAATTTGCATAAAAGAGGTTCTTCAATTCGCATAAAAAAATTTCCATTAATATTGTTTAACAGTTTTAAAACATTATTCTGTACAAGTTGAAGTATCAACAGTTTACATGCTCATTATATTATAGTATGAATTTGTGTTCTGCTAATAAAATGATTGAGGCTATAAAATTGGTTGAAATTTGAATCAAATTCAATCAAGTGAACTTACAAGATCCTAAACTAGCTAGAAACAAAATTTAAGTTGAACTTAAGTCTATGATGACTCACTTCAAATTGTTATGAGACAAAAATAACAACAAGAAGCTTTTATCCCACTATGTGGGATTGACTACATGAATCCTTTCAAAAATTAACATTAATTTAGTTCTACAAATTTTTCATAAATAAATAGCAAATCACATTGATATTATGTGCTTACATGTAAAAGGACAACCTCTTTAAGGAGAAGTAATACAAATGACCTAACAATTAATTGTGAAGATTTATGATTTTTTTGGTTTCAATAAGATGAATGAAGATTTAAATTTTTGTTTTAGTAAGATAGGAACAATGAATATTATTTCCTCCCTTTCAGTTTTCTCCTTAAATTTTTTGATTAAATTACTCCAACCCTCTTTATTTAAATAGGTTGTCGGTCTATTACCCAAATCTATCTCCTTTAGACAAAGATCACAAAATATTATTTTCACATCTCTCTCCCAAGTAGCACCGGCTCCACCTTCCTTTGAGTTTCTCATTTACAGAGTCTATCATTATCACACAAGCGATGAAATCGAGATGAATCAAATAACAAAGGATTGCAATTACTTAATTTGGTTAGACAATGCTAAACATAAAACATAACTTATAGCGAATATACAATTGTACTTTAGTATTTCTCATGCAAATTTATATGTCTTCAAGTAATGTATATAAGCAATATATTAACAATTCTTCATATCACTAAGAGTATGCTTTATGTCCAACTTATAGAAGAATCAATTGCTCTCTTGACCATAGAAATTTAGTATATTACTATCATTGAAGCTACAAAGAAAATAATTAGGTTACAAAACTTCTTGGCAAAACTTGTCAAGGGCCAACAAAATGACAAACTTCATTTTCATAGAATAAGTGTTATGCATCTAGCCAAGAATATTGCATTTCATGCCATGATGAAGCACATCTAGCTAAGATATCATTTCATTCATTTATTCCTAGTTGACATGTTGATGAAATCAATAATAGTTAAAAAATCGAAGCAATGTTTAGCTGCCACATTATAACCTTTTTATTATGTTGGATGTTACAAATCTATAGGAGGAGTATGATTATAACTGAAGATCCAATTTCTGCCCCATTATAACTTAAGATCCAATTTTTCAGAGAAAGGCCCAGACTGAAGATCAAATTTTTCACAGAGAGGTCGGAGTATGATTTCCTCTCTACCTCATGGGCACTTAGCATAAAATAATCTCTCACCCGTTCAAATAACAAATGCTCAAAGGAGAGATCAAATATGATGAGCTTCAAAGATTTGTCGGAAACGGATGCTTACCTTCACAGACGACGGAAGACGGCAAAAGAGAGATTAGAAAGAAGGAAGACAACAAAAGACGGATACGGAAGGAGGAGATCGAAGCCTTGGACTCTCAGATCCGTCAATGGGAGAACAGAAAGAGCACGAAAGAACAGAGCACAAAGACGGCAAAGAAAAGAGCACGGGCCGTGAGGGTAGCTTAGATAAATTTTTCCCCAGGCAGCTCCCTTCGATCCGAGCTGCTTTCGGCTGATTCCCAACATCGCTGAAAATAAACGGCCGAAGACGATTCGAGCGAACGCAGATTTAAACGGCCCCAAACGGGCCCTATGTGAGAGTTCGGTGGCCTCGGCCCATAAAACTATTAGTCTAATTACCTTTTAGGTTTAGTAGCTTGGGCTTTATTTAGGCCTAGTTAAAAAAAACGCAGTATTAAAAATATGATTTAAACATATAATCTCATATGAACTCAATTATTATTTTGCCAATAACCAATCTAATCATTTGTTATATTAAAAATCCAATCTATAAAATTAATTTTCATCTATTTTAATTCAATTTCTTTTTAAGTCATCATAAATAAGAAATAACTTTTTTTAGCTCTAACTTATGAAACTTAACAAAAAAAAAAAAATTATACTTATTTTCATCAAAAAATTATATTTAATTTTAAATAAATTAATATAATTCATAATAATTAAGAGTATATTTGGAATAGTTGAAGAAGTAATAGTGAAGCTATTGTAGAAGAAGCTTGTCTCTAAAAACTTTAATAATGAACATTATAAATTTTTTTATTTTAAAACGATTTGTCACAAACTTCTAATAGTTATCGTGGTCAACTAAATTAAGTTGAAAAATACAAATTTTTCACCACTGATTTTTTAAAAAGTGGCCAAAATACAATTTCTAAATGACAATGCGATGAATTTTTACATCATACCGCTGTCCCAAATATAACTTAACTCAATGAGCTTATTCGACACATCCATAAATTAAATGACAAAAACTCTTCATTAAAATAAATATATTTATATAAAAAATAAATGAAATTAACTAGTTTTTTTAATTAGCCTTAAGATTTTTTTTAATATTTCTACAAATGGAATATTTTTTTAAAGACAAAGGGATAAGCATCCTGAAAAGTTGAAGTTTACTTGTCAACAACTAAAGCACCAAACTAATCCAGTCTTATCAGCCGTTCTTTGCCTAAACCATCCCATTCAACTGTTCTAATCATGATTATTATCGTCTTAATTATCAGTTATAGCAGTAATTATTTTAATTAATCTTAGGGTATTTATTAATTTGGATCTACTATGAAGGCAAATTTGTAATTAAGTAGGAATGTAGGACCCATCATTCTAAAAAAACCTTGACTTGTTTACTTCGAATGAAGGGCTTTTGGGTCACTTCATAGTAGATTTAAATTTTATTTTAACTATATTTTAATTTAAAATAGAATATACTCGGTTATGATAATTATTTTTTAAAAATATTTAAAATATTTAAAATTTATTTTAAATGTTTTAGAAATAATGTAATTTATTTATAAAGTTCAAAAGTAAAGAATGCACAAATATGCAAATAAATAAATTTGTGAATATAATATAAAAATATAAATATAAAATAAAATTGATTCGAAATAAGCTCTAAATTATTTAAATATTAATCCTAAAGTGATAAGGTGGCACACAAAAAACTTCAAAACATTCAGTCGGCTTGATTTTGTGAATAATTTTTAATTTAAGTTTTTAAATTTTATTGATGTGTTATAACAATTATATATATATATATATATATATATATATATATATATATATGTTATAAAAAAATCACCGCTAGAGTGAAAGTTTATACTTTAACATTGTTTGTGAAATCCAAATAACACAGAGATTTAAAGAGTAACAAGAAAACTCTAAATTTTACGTGAAATACCGGGAAGAAAAATCAATGCAAAGAAAACTTCCACTGTATCTGTTTGAGTACAAAATCTTCCGATAACGGATTACATAATTGTATATAAGAAAGGGATAACGATACACGCTCGCGTAGCAGATGATGGCGAATAACGATAACAACGATAATGGCGAAGGTCGCATGATAGAGACCAACGAGGTGACGACGCGGGATCGGCGAACCGACGGCGCACGCCGGTGGTGACGACCGTTGAGTGGTGGCACGCTTAAAGATCTTCAAGTTTTGGGCTCTTCTCTCTCCCAGGCCTCCTCATACGAGAATGAGCGCTATTTATAGACGGAGTGGCGTCAGAATACATACAACCAACCACCTCTCCATCTGGACGGCTCATGATGATTCCCTTGATCATATGATGTATTTTCAGATTTGAATGCTCAAATGAAGTAATTGTAAGATCTTTGGCTTATTGAACCGACTCGTCGACGCATTCGATGACTATAAACACTCTATATTTGAGAGCTTTTTAAAAATTTAATTGATGTCCCAAATTTTTCAATGATATTTTAAGTGCTTGATCTCGACCAGTTTTAATTTCTAATCAACTTGCTTTCGACATCAAGATTCGTGCTTCTACTAGACGAATTTTCAGGGTGATATCAGTTGCCCCCTATTTTTGGATGATATTATCTCAATTATCAAAAAATATATGTGTCAAGCACTTCAAAATAGTAAATTCTTCAACGAAATCTGCAGATTCATTAACCATATATGTTGAGAGAACAGATCTTCATGTAAGTACAAGATTATGACTACTGAGATGCACCACAAATATGTGTATGTGAAGACTAAATTTTGAGGTTACGGACCCATCCGGTCTCTACGGTGCCCTCGAGACCCCACGATGCGCATGACGGGCGCTGCAGCGCCGCCTACTGTCATACGGCGCTCTGGCGGGGGTCGGCACAAGAAACCACGCAAGTCGCTGATGCTGGGCTGGGCGCCAGGTTACTGGTCGACGCTGACGGCCGAGGCGACCAGCTGAGCTGGCGAATCCGGGCGAAGCTGGTCGCGGAATGGCGAGAGCTTGTCGCTGTGTCGAAGCGGCCCAAGAGAGTTTTTTATTCGCTTTTGACCGTTGTCGCCTGCTTTTGACGCTGAGTTAGCAGATTTGCGCTGACGCTTTGATTTTTTTACTTTTTTGTCCTTATAGGGGGTCTATATAAACCCCCCTAAAGCCAAGGGAGAAGGCACCTTCTCTTATTCTTGAGAGAAGGTCGTTTGGAGGCGGTCAAAGCCCGCATATACGCCGTCTACGCTTTCCCTCGAAAGACGCCAACCCACTCGCCGTCCTGTCGAGGCGATCATGGAGATGATAACCGAGATCTGGAGTTGACGGTGATGCTCGACGATGGTGGTCGCGACAAGTCGGCGGGCGGACGCGACGCGGCCGGCGGCGATAACCAAGACGATGGCGGACCGCGAGATCCGACATGGTCGGTGGCGGACCGATCTGTGAGTGGCTACGACCTACAGCTTGGCTACCGGTGGTAAAGAAGAATCGGGCTTAGCCGACGGTGACCTGCGTGAATATGGATGACCTGACGACGGTGGTGACCGCAAAATTGTCAGCGATGGTCGGCGGACCCGATGGTTGGTGGTCCGATGGGGTGGTCGAAGAAGAATCGGCACAGACGACGGCTACAAGATCAGCGGGGATGACGACGATGATGGCAGTGAACAATGAAGATCGATGGTCAGCGGTGACCTACGCCACAAGGTCGACGGGGATGGCCGACCGGAAACCGGCGAATGAAGTCGACGGTAAATCGACGCCGGTAATGCGGGATGACCTAAGATGGTGGTGACCAACAAAAAATTGTCTACGATGGCGTATGCGGACCGGCCACGGATGGCTATAAGGATCGGGGGCCGGGTGGTCGCAATGGCAATGCCGATGGTAGCCGACGGAATACGGAATGGTGGTGGTGACCGCGACGGCAGCTGGTGGTCGACGGGATCGCAACTAAACAGCGAGTAGTAGCAAAGGCTCGGTAAAGCATGATGACCGGGCGACGCATGGTGGCGAAGATTCGGGCGATGGTCGGGACCCACGGAGGTCTTTGATCTATCTGAGATTGTTTGTCAGTGTGTTACTCAATGACCTTAACTTGTATGGAAGAGGTTGAATTGAATCCGCTGAGGATTTTTGACCTATTCGAGGTTGTTTGTCAGGATGTTACTTGATGACGTTAAGCTATATGGAAGAGGTTGAATTGAATTCGCTGATGATTTTTGACCTATCTGAGGTTGTTTGTCAGGGAGTTACCCAATGATGTTAACCTGTGTGGAAGAGGCTATGGGAAGTCCACCAAGGACCTTTTGACCTATCCTAGATTGTTTGTTAGAGTGTTTGCTCGATGACGTTAACCTGTATGAGGTTGAATCAATTGGCCGAGGATTTTGACCTATCCGGTTGTTTGTCGAATGTTACGATGACCTTAACGTATGGAAGAGGTTGAATTGAATCCAGATTTTGACCCATCCGAGGTTATTTATCAAGGTGTTACCCAGACGTTAACTGTATGGAAGAGGAATTGAATCGAGGATTCTTAACTTAACCGAGAGGTGTTACCCGGCGACGCTAACCTATGTGGAAGAGGCCGTGAGAAGTCCACCAAGCGACCTTTTGACCTATCCTGTTGTTTGTCGAGTCTTTGCACGACGTTAACCTATGTAGAAGAGGTTGAATTAAATCACCGAGGATTTTGACCACCAGGTTATTGTTGGGTGTTACCCATGACGTTAACTTATGTGAAAGAGGCCGGAAGTCCACCAAGGACCTTTGACCTATCCTAGGTTGTTTGTCGAAGTCTTTGAACTGTATGGAAGAGTTCGAATCAAAACATCCGTTTGTGGTTGTAGCCAAAGTTGCTCCTTAACCTTGGTCTTGTTTTTCCATGAGGATGATTGAAAAATCATAATTTGCAAAGCTATATCTCTTCTTAATGTTGAAATATCCTCCAACTTTGACTTGTTTCTTAGGATGGTAATCGATTAGATACTTAACATGGGCGATTTTCTGAGATTAAGAGTTGCCCCATTTCGACAAAATCTAATTAAGTTTGATGAATCTTCATTATTCTTCATCCTTAAAAGCTTGAAATGCTCCACCTCGATGGTGATTTTGATCTTGTTGAAAATTTGGTCACCATACAAGATGAAATAATGGGAATCGCTTCCACGACGCCAAACCGCTAGAAAACCGCCGTAGAGTGAAAGTTTACTTTAGTTTGTGAAATCCAGCACACACACATGTATTTAAAGAGTGAACAAGAAAACTCCAGAAATTTTCATGTGGAAAACCTCGAAAAGAGGGAAAAATCACGAAGCCTAGCCCAGTAAAAAGCTTCCACTATGTATCTGTTTCAGAGTACAAAATCTTACCGATAACGGGATTATAAAATTGTATATAAGAAAGGAACAACGACTATGTCGTCACGTTCAGGTGGTAGTAGATGATGGCGAACAACGAGGAACAACGACTGACAATGAAGGTCGTCATGATGGAGACCGTGAGGTCGATCGAGGATCACGGTGGAATCGACGCATGATCGCTGCGGTTGACGACCGTGGTGGTGGTACATGCTTGGAGGATCTTCAAGTTTTTCTCTTCGTCTGCTGCCTCCTCATACGGAGGAATGGCTATTTATAGATTGGAGGTGTATGGCGCTCTAGAATACATGCAAAATCAAACCACTCTCCATCTGACGGCTCATGATGATTCCCTTGATCATATGATGTATTTTGTGTATTTGAATGCTAAAATGAAATCGAATTGCAAGATCTTTGGCTTGTTGAACCTACTGGCCGAGACGCCGATTTGATTATAAACACTCCATATTTGAGCTTTTAAGATTTAACGATCAAATTTTTCAATGATATTTTAAATGCATCTTAGCCAATTTCTAATCAACTTGCTTCAAGATTCTTTCCAGAGGAATTTTTATCAATATATATATATATATATATATATATATATATATATATATATATATATATATATATATATATATATATATATATATATATATATATATATTTATTTATTTATAGATATATAATTTAAATAATTTTTATGATAAGTTAATATATTTCTCGAGATTTAAATAAAACAAGGAACACATTATATTTGATTCCAACTTTGTTAAAGAAGATCATTTATGAACTGGCCACTCATGTTAGCCACAAGTGGGCCCCCCAAATTGAAATAATATAATGTTAAATAAAATAATATATTTTAAATTCTTTTAATGGTTTGATTAAATATTTTTTAAAAACAAGTATTTAGTTTTATTTAGTTAAATAATATAAAATAAAATAAAAAATGATTAGCGGTGAGGAGCAATGGCTGGCGATGATGATTGTTGTGAATGATGATGACGAAGAATGAAAGTTGGCGGTGATTGCATCATTAGTCGACGCCCACCGAAGCCTCTGCGTTGATTTAAGGGGTGAGAGGAGCATCAATCAATGGCATTTAATCTCATTTTATACCTAATAGTGTATTTCAAATTTGCTCGTATTTCACAAATTGCAAATACACTTTTGCTAACCTCATCAGCTTTCACATAAAATTTTGAGTTTTGATGAGCACAAATATTCCTAGTTAAATAATTATTTTTGCCGATCATTTGTATGTGCAGATTATGGTGTGTTTTCAACACAGGAATAATAATTAAGCAGCTTAAAGAAGACTGGTTGACATAGCATGAATAATAACTGATTTTCAAAAGATTGAGTGAGTAAAAGCCTATGTAGATTACAATTCAGAAACTAATAATGACTATTTTTTTTAAAGTTACTCTTTCTTGTGTTTAAATCATTAGTTTTATTTTATTACATATCTCTTGTTGAACTTTAAAAATTTTATTATATTTTTATTTAAATCACACCAAATTATCCCTCTCTCTCTCTCTCTCTCTCTCTCTATATCTCAACTCTCAAGTATGTCAATCCTTACAACTTTATCTAAATTAGGATTGTATTTTAAATACGCTCTTAAGATACATTATTTATTAAAAATAATAGACCAAAATGATTATCGCTAATAATACTTTAAATCATTATCTAAACCTATCATTAAGGCATTATTAACAAGTGGATTGCTTGAATCTAAGAAATATATATTTTTTAGAAAAAATAATGAATTTTATTAAATCAACCACTTGGATGGATATAATTAGACAAAAATGATGATTGATGGTGATTATTTGAAGCTTTTTGGACTGATTTCAATAGATTTGTTTTGATTAGAATAAAAAAATCAACTATATTCAGATACAAATGATTAAAAAAATAAGCTAAAAAATTAAATTAATTTTTAGATGATTTTGTTTAATTTTAAAATTAGTAATTTAGATATTAATTTTTATTATTTAATTGATTAGTGATTCAAAAAATTAATTAAAATGAATACATATTAAATTTTAATAAATTAATATCTATTATTTTTAGATATCTATATTTAGATATTAATTTTATTCTGAATAATTGAATCATTAAAATTTCAATCTAATAAATTTCATTCCATTCTTGTTGCAGATAAATTATAAAAAATAAAAAATTCATTCGTTCATCGAATATTTTTATATTGGTACTAATCATAATATCGTTATTGGTGATGACATAAATTACATAATAAAAAATTATTAGAATCCTCTTAGAATAAAAATATATATATTTATTTAGATTATTTTTATAATTAACTAACTTTATTTTTTTTATTTTAAAGGTAAATTTATATACATCACACAAATATTATTTAATTATATGTTAAAAGATGTCTTTTATTTAAAAAAAAAATTCATAATTATATTATCTTTAATGTAATATTATTAAAAATTTAGATAATATTTATGAAGGGCATAATTAAACTAAGTATAGGTGAAGATCTAATATAAAATTTAAGTTTGATAATTTCTCTTATAAAAAAATATAAATAAAATAATTATTTGTTCCTTCTAAAAAATATTTTTATCCTATAAATTTATCTCTCCTAAAAGGAGAGCTTGATTACATCTTATATTTATATAAATATTAAAATTTAAATATTAGATACATAAATATATAAAAATTGTAAGCTTATGTGCTTTAATCTCCCAATTTTAACATGATCTAGTATGAGTATACATAAATATTATTAAAAAAATTAGAAAAAAATATAACTCAAAATGAGGAATTTGCAAAATTTTACCTTTGTCAATATTTATAAAAATAAAAAAGAATTTACAATATAATTGTAATTATTTTTTGGATCTCAAAATTTAAATTAATAAAAAAATATAATAAAAATATAACTCATATTTTTTTTATTTTTATCAAATATATAAACCAAATATTGATATGACACTTAAAATATTATTAACAAGACGAATCTTGATGTTAAAAGCAGTCGATCCAAAATAAACCGGATCAAGTTTAAAATCCTGAAACTTTGGGATATCGCTAAATCTAAATTCTCAAATATGAAGTGTTTATAAATCGAGCCTCGACGACGGCTCTAACAAGCCAAAGATCTTACAATTCGAATTTCATTTGAGCATTCAAATTAAAAATACATCATATGATCAAGGGATCATTTTGAGTCATCCGAATGGGAGTGGGGTTTTGCATGTATTTAAGGACGCCACTCCTCCAATCTATAAATCCCCTCATTCCTCATATGGAGCGAGGGGAAGAGAGAGGAGAGAGCTCTAAAGATCCTCCAATAATCTCCGCCACTGACTATCAACCACCGCCACGGGCCGATCACCGCCACCATCCTCGCCGGCCAATTATTATCGCCGGCATCATCACCGACCACTATCGCCGGCATCGGCCATATCGTTATCAACATCGCCGTCAACTTCGCCGTCATCATCGCCAACTTCGCTGCCAACATCGCTCGCCAACATCGCCGCCAACATTATCTACTAAAGAATCCCTCATTTCATATACACTCAGTAATCCCGATCGGAAGATCTTGTACTCAAACAGATATATAAGTGGAAGTTTTTTACGGCAAGTGGTTTTTTCCTCTTTTGAGATTTTCACGTAAAATTTGAGTTTTATTTCCTTTAAATACACTGTGTAATCAAAGAAGCTGAAACTTTACTCTACCGCAACTGGTTTTCTAGACGCAACAGCTTGCCGCCAGAAAACAACCTTCAATCACAATTCTGAACACCCTCGATGGCTAATAGCACAGAATAACTGAGCCTCCCGCCCAACTCCCGCCACTCAAAACCAATCTTGAACCAAGGACGCCAACCTTCACTTCACTCCCGATAGTGACTGCGGAAGGCGCTGAAATCTCTTTAGAAGATCGGCGCCAATGGAAGAGTCTCAAAATGAGATGATCCGACTTTTGAGAGGAACACATAATTCATGGAAAACACATCTCCCCAAGATCGATAGTGGGAGGTCAAAATGCTAATCTCCTTGACGTCAAGTTCTCCAGAGACGGATGATCTCCTCGACATAGTTCTACTCATCCATCACGTACAGCTCAACCGACTGCTAATCCACCAATTATTGTTGGTAGCTTGACACATTCTCGTCCTGTTGACCCCACTCGTCATGTTATACGTGTAGAATTATGATGCTTAATGCAAGACGAATTTCACCTCCAAGATAGAAATCATCTTCCTCACCGCTATGAGGAATCTCACCTTTACAAGCTATTTCAACATCCTATTCCGGGTTTCAAGCTTCAACATTGATTCCTATGATGGGCGACAACAACAATCACATCGACTATCATGCATATCCAACGAGCTCGACACACGCTTTGTCGTCTTTCCAAGCTACCTCAAGGGACAAGCTGACTTGGTTCTACTCCTTCCAAGGGAATCCATCCATACCTTTGACCTAACTCGCCAAGATTTTTTGTAGAAAGCTTCATTGCAAACCGAGGATCATTAAAGATTCCTCCCATCTCTCCCAAGATTCACAAAATGAGGGTGAATCACTTAAGGAATACTTCCAGGTTCTCCTTAAGCTCAAATACCGAGTAGACCCAACTATTAAGAGGAGTTTTCTTGAGGACTCCGCCCGTGGCCTTTTACTGCCACTACAGACATGGTCCGCTCATATGCCGAATTTGTTCATCGTGGAAGCACAAATCTCACGATGAGGCTATTAATGCCCATCGCAAATAATTTGAGCAATCTGAAAACGTAAAAGCACCCTGTGGAATGCGACACCCCTATCAAAAGAAGCAACAAGGCTGTGATCTCCTCCACACCCATATCAACGACATGAACCACAACCCAAAAAGGAATACACGCCGCTGAACACATCTCGTGTTAACCTCCTAATGGCTATTCGAGATGAAGAAAATATCAAGTGGTCGCATCCATCAAACCAAATTCGTGAAATCGAGCAATATCATTCACTTCCATCAAGTCGTGGACATACTAGGCATGCAAACAACTCAAAGAAGAAATCGAGAGGCTCATTCAAGGATATCTACGCCGATTTGTGAAGAATCAATCGACTCAAACAAACATACCTCCAACTGGGGCAACCAGACAATCATCACGTAAACAACAAAATAATCATCAAACTTGGAGAAATTGAAACAATCGCAGAGGACCAATACTATCTAATCAAGTTCTCATTACCATCTCAAGAGCCGAAAGTTAAAGAAGTCTCATCGATCATTCCATCACTTTTAATGACTGACTTAGAAGGAGTACATGTTCCTCATCAAGATCCACTTGTCATCCCGCAGGATCTGACCCATGCTATAATGTTAAGAGAATTTTGATTGACAATGGGAGTTCTATGTCTTATTTTACTCACATTTCTTAACATGGGCCGTTGGAAAAGCTCCAACCCGTAGACCATTATACTGTTTGATAATCGTATGCAGTAGAGGGGACAATCACCCTTCCTGTCCTTGAATTTCACAAGTGGCTCATTTAATCCAATTCATGGTGGTCAAGTCGATTCAAAGATATAATTATCCAATCAATTTTTTTCTGCAATACCATCTCATCTTAAGATGAAATTTCCAACCCCGCTGGAGTTGAGTGGTCTGTGGAAATCAACGATAGATGTTACACAAGCTCAACCACGCCTTCTATGACCTTCAAAGATCAAGATTTTAATTTTCGAGATGAAGAAGTACCCTTAAAAGCTTCACCAGAAGACTTGTTTTGTTGCATTATCGATGACCAACCATTACCAAAGCAAGTTGGATCTGCCTCGAAGAACAAAGGGAAAATACATAGACTTCGGCGTAAATCAAGACATCTTCGCTTGAGTCCGACGACATGCCGGGAGTCGACCCCAATGTGATCATGCACTCCTCAAGATCGATCTGACATTCAAACTGATCATCCGAAGAAGTTTTGCACTGACGCTTCCAAGCTATTGAGCAAGAAGTTAACAAGCTTCTGAAGCTTTCATAATGAGGTACATTACCCTAGCAAGAATGTTGTCATGGTTAAGAAAACGAACATGGAGAATGTGTATTGATTACGACCAACGGCTTGCGAAAGATAGTTTTCCTCTTCCTCGAATTGATCAATTGGTTGATGCTACATCCGGACATCAAATGCTTAATTTTGATGCTTACTCGTTACAACCAAATAAAAAATGAACCCAACGGATGAAGAAGCTACATCATTTCAAACATATAAAGGTTTATACTACCAAGTTATGCTTTGATTAAAAATGCCGGTGCTACCTATCAATGCCTTTATGAATAAGGTCTTTAAAGACCTACTAGTCGCATTACAATGGAGGTATATGTGGATGACATGTTAGAAAAGCTTGAAGAATCACAACATATTTCGACTTAGAAATATGCTTTAACCTTCTTCGACGTTATAACATGCGACTCAACCCAACCAAATGTGCTTACGTCGAAAATTTCTGATTTATGGTAACCCAAGCTCTCAAAAAATATGACTCAAGAATATTAAGGAAGTTCAACTTTGAATGGATGAATTGCTATCCCGCTTCCTAGCATTCGCCTGGGATGATACTTTTTTAAAATATTAAAGGGAGCTAAAATAATAATTTTCAATGGATGATGAATGTCACCGCTTTTGAGCTAAGGAGTATTTAGCATCTCCACCCCTACTATCCAAGCCTATTCAAGGAGAGATGTTATACTTATATCTCAGCCTCTTCCCAATGATAAGCTCTTTTAGCGAGAAGAAAGTGGGATACAACCACCAATTTATTATGTCAAGAAATTCTCTGAGAAAGTCGTTATCCACTCCGCATAAGGTGGCTCGCTTTAGTTTTTTCAAAATTACGTCCATACTTCCAAGCTCACACCATCTACACTCATATTTACCATTAAGGCCATCCTACGTAAAACCGAAGCATCCGGGAGGTTAATTGTGGTAGAATTGGGAGAGTTTGATATAAATTTTCTACCTCCGCTATAAAGTCTCAAGTACTGCAGACTTTATAGTGGAATGCACGCCCAACTCCAGGAGCTATCTTACATGCCTTTCGCCTCCTCAATGGACCCTCTATGTTGATGGAGCTGAAAGTACCGGTCAGGAATCTTACTTATTTCCCCCAGTACCTGTAGAGTATGGACTTCACCTAAAATTTCCTGAACTAATAATATGGTGAATATGAGGCTCTTAGGGGGTTGAGACTATTGACCTGAAGCTCAAGACTTAGTGATATACACCGACTCTCAACTTGTTCCCAAGTTGAGGGAAACTTTAATGCTCATAATCACTGCACAATACCTCCACTTGGTGAAGTCTCTTCCCATTTCAAGACACATCAAATCATTCACATACCAAGAGAAGAATACTGAAGCCGACGCCTCGCTAAGCTTGTTTCATCCGCTACTGGATGCTTAAGAGAAGGCATGTTGAAGAAATATATCAGTATCCAAGGGTCATGGGTAATTCAAGCAATTGATGAGATAAAGGAACATTCATGGATGGACCCCATCCTGCCTCTTTTCTACAAGAAGGAACTCTTCCTCAAGACCCAACTGCATCTGCCTCCAAGACAAGCTTCAAACTTTACTATTATCTGAGGTGAACTATACAAACGAAGCTTTCTCGACATCCTCAAATGTCTCACCTTCGTGAGGTCGACACGATTAAGAGAGGTTCACCGTGGATATGTGGAGAACACCTAGAGGAAGGGCGCTAGCCCTTAAAATTATAAGGCAAGGGTTCTATACAATGAAACAAGATGCCTTGAGTTCACAAAAATGTGCAAGTTGTCGTGCACTCTAACCTCCTCACATGCCGCACAGAGCTCTCATCCATTCAAAGCCCGTGGCCTTTGCTCAATGGGATTGATATCATGGGACCTTTTCCGAGCAAGATCGTAATAAAGTTCATCATTTTAGCCGGCCGACTACTTCACTAAATGGGTAAGCCGAACCACTCGCTAAAATTACGGAGGCAAATGCTAAACAATTTGTTTGAAAAAATATAAGATGTCGATTTGGCCCCCGCAAAGATCATCACCGACAACGTAACCCAATTTACTGAAAAGTCTTTACATCCTTTTGCAAAGATCTTCAATTCACCACGATACCAGAAGTACATCCTCAAACTAACTGTGACCGCTACCAACCGTGGACTATACCCAAAAGACTAAAAACACGCCTCAAGAAGGGTCGGGGCAATGGGTTGAGGATTTCTAATATTCTTTGGCTTACCGCACTACATCAAGCACTCGACCGGTGTGAGACACCATATAACTTGTGCGCACGTATTATACCAAGATATCGGGTTCCAAGTCCAAGAGTTCAATTATTCAATCATCATAATGAAGAAAAACTCGACAAAGACTAACCTACTCCCCAAACTCGTGACATGGCCCTACTCGCTTCCTATCACCAAAGGGTAGCTGTCACTTCACCGTAAGAGTAAAACCTCATCCCATATCTGTTGGTGACTTTACTAAGTCTCAAGTCGCAGCAAAGGCCCTCAACGCAATAAACTCTCACCTCTTTGGGATGACCCATATGTGGTTATAGCTGGTGAACTTTCAAGCTCAAGGATTCGAGGGAAAAACTTACCTCAACTTGGAACACCGAGAATCTCAAAATATTATCGCAATTCCTACCGCATAATTATCGCCTTTTTTATTTTGTCTCATTCATGTAGCCAACCCCACTTAGTGGGATAAAGACTTGTTGTTGTTGTTGTTGTTGTTGTTGTCATTTTCTCTTAAAACTCATATCCGTGTTAAAATCATCTTATGATTGTATCACCAACTTATCGAGTAATGAATTTATAGCTTTCTTACAAGCTTGTTTCTTCATTTAATCCTCCCACTTGAGAAATATACAACTCACGTTGTATCTCATCTCAATCGGCATGATCAATCCTGGGACTTGATCGACCTCTTCCATACGTGTAAGAAGTCAAGTAACACTTTAGATACCTAGATAGTCAAAAGGTCCTTGGTGGACATCCCGACTCTTCCATACAGTTAACGCCATCAAGACACTCGACAAACAACCTCGATAGTCAAAAGGTCCTTGGTGATATCCCTCTTCCATTGTGTTAACGCCATCGAAGTACACCGACAAACAACTCGATAGTCAAAATCCTCGGATTCAATTCAACCTCGACCTCTTTAATCATCGACGGTCTGTTAATCGGTTCTTATTCCCCGGGTAATCACACTCGACAACAACCTTGATCAAAAAAAAAATTTATCTTGGTCAAGACCCAAATTGCCTTACAAAAAGATTGGCGCAATCTTATGTGAAAGGACAAAAGATTTTACATACAATAAAGAATCAAGATTTTACATTACGTGAAATCTCGACAAACAACCTGATAAAGAATCAACCGCCACCTATAAGCATCCACATAGCATTCAATTCTACATGCATAGATGCTCTACACTCTTCTCGCTAACAATCGCTCCTGCTGACTCATCGCCGGCTCTGTTTCCGATATCGCCCTTACCGCTCGACTATCGCTCATTTTCTATCTCCGGTGAACCTCCGTGGTTCAACATCGTCTTTCATCCCGCTGATAGACGCTTCAAATTCTAAAGTTTTCCAGCTTCCGCTGGATTATTGCTGACCGCTAATATTATATGCTCCTTAATATCGCTGACATTCCTACCATCTTATCATTATTCTCATGAGCTTTCGCTTTAAGCTCTCTATTCCGCTCACTCTGGCCGAACATCAGATTTCTCATCCGACTCCATCGCCGAGAAAGGATCAGGCCACCACCATCGCCGCGTTATCTCGCTGACCATCCTCACAATCTGCCACCATCTCATCTTCGCCAACGCTCTCATCGCTTCGCTTCTATTATCCCAACCGGGAAAAGGAGCCTCGCCATGAACTACGCCTTGATCGCTTCCAAACCCTCACAAACAACGCCTCTTTTGAAAACTGGAGCTCGCCAGATGAACTATTACCCAAACGGCCTCCGACAAGAAGCAACGCCTTTTCGAGGAAGAGCTTGAGAACTACATGTGCCTTGATCTAACCATCTTTTCAAGAAGAGAGAAGTGCCTTCTCCCTTGTCCTTTTATAGACTCTCAAAAGAGAAAAAAATCCCAAAAACTCTACTAAATCAAAAATCATCATTCATTCATCTTCTCCTCGCTCAAAGAGAATCGCCGATCCATCTGTCAAGACCGCCAATAAGATATCTTCATGGCGAATCAGCCGCCCATAAACTCTGACCTCACATAGCTGACGCATCCATGACCACTGAATGTGGATTCAATTCATCTCTCTCAAGAATTCACTTCTCCACAGAATCTTTCTCTAGATCGCGAATCAAATCTGCACATCACTCTTTTAAGAAAAAATTTCAGATCCGTTGACAGAATGCTTGAGATATCGTGCACGCCGCCTCGTGGTCTCACAAAATTAAGTACATCAGTGAATGATAGCAAGTATTCAGGCGCCTCATCGCTCAAGAATCTCGATCTGATTGCACCAATTCTCGCATTATACCACATGCATTTTGCGTACATTCCTTAGAATATAATCTTTTTGAAGATCTTCTCTCAAAAGAAGAATCTCATCAAGAATTTATATTTTCATATTACATATATTTTATGATTGAGATAATGTCATCCAAAAAATAAAGATATGACACTTAAAATACTATTAAGCACAATCTTGATGTTAAAAGCAAGTTGATCCCAATTTGAACCTCGATGCTCTTAAAATATCAAGCTTTGGGATATCGCAAATCCCTAAATAGCTCTCAAATATAAAGTGTTTATAGTCAAATCGAAGGCCTCGACGCTTCCTCTAATAATGCCAAATATCTACAATTCATCATTTGAGCATTCAAATGCACAAAATACATCATATGATCAAGGGATCATTGAGCCGTCAGAAGTGGAGTGATACTTTTGCATGTATTTCGAGACGCATCCTCCACCTATAAATAAATCATTCCTCATGGGAGGCCTGCTTGAAGAGGCAAGAGAGAGAGAGAGCTCTAAAGATCCCTCCAAGACAATCTCCGCCACTGACGGTTGATCGCCACGCCGCCATCATGCCAGGCATCCAAATTTTTTTCTGAGACAATAAAATAATGAATAATTTACTTTTATATAAAATAAAAATCAAAGCATCTCATATAACAAAATAAAGAAATCAAACCTTGCAATAACATAATTTTTTTACATTACATACCATTTATAACTTCTCCTCCGAGTTTCATATTTTGAAATCGTACAATCAATTCCTTATCAACACTCTTAAATACATCTTTTCAATATATGTAATAAGACAATCATTCATCCAAGAATCTCCCATTCTATGGCGATTTTTTATAATCTTCATCGTAAAATGCTCTTCAGCTTGTCAGCGACATATAAAAGCAAGCTTTAAGAAATATACTGATAATAAATATCATTTTTCTTTGTCTACTAACTGTGCAGTTCTCCACTTCAACTTCAAGAATGAATCATCGATTCGTCAATAATATAATTCTCAAGTTGACTATCTAAAATAATAATATCAAAGCGAGAAGTCTGATAAAACTTGCCAAACATATCAATTTTTTTTTTATCAAGTCAAAGAATCACATGGATTCAAGCACGCCACATATGTAATTCAAGATCCATCAATCAAAGCCTAAGTTGCATATTAATAAATGTAATAAAATACTCAACTAATAACAGAATTTCATGATTCCTCGAGCATATCTTCTTTTCCACGATAATAAATCTTTCACTCATATTTGGCACAAGTATATCATTTTTCTCACAAATGTATTTAACTTCTTCAAATAAAATGTTCACCATCATCTCATATTTTGTAGCCTTTATTTGACACCCAACTAAATTTATAATATCTTGATCCTTTCCTCATTCCTAATACATTTCATCAAGTCATTGAAAAACAAACTCAAAATATGAATTGAATCAAGTAGCATTTGCTTCACCTTTTGTTCACCGTTAAACCATCTTCTACAATTATATCAAGAACATCTATAATAGATCCAAATAAAATAAGTATATTTATCAATGCAAAGATAATGTGATCCCTAACGATCTCCACAAGAAGAGTTATTTCTTGAAACCTCTCATCTTGAGTTCTCCACTCTTATTTGCTCAACAACTTGTTTAATTGTCTTTCAAATAAAACTTTTCCTTTGCAAGAACTTCCAACAATATCAAATTAGATACATTATTAAAAAATGTAATGAATATGATTCTTACGAACTAGTGATAATTATAATTGATGAGCAAAAATAAATGAATGTAATACAATTATTTTCTTTCAAGATTAAAGTTTTTTAATCCATGAAACTCACCACGCATGTTGTTAGCCCCATCATAACCGACCAATTTATTCATATATATACTCAATCCATGCTTTGAGAAAAGTAATAAAGACATTTAAGTGTTGGAGCGCCACCAACATGTATAATACCAAGAACGCCAACAAACCTCTTATCAACATAACTAATCGCAATAGCCACTTGTCTTTTTCATCGATATCGCGATTCATCTAAAAGAACCGCAAATAACTCATTACCCAAATCATGATAATAGTATTTGAAGTCTCAATAGCAATGCATGTGTAATATCTTCTCAATGTGTGCTAACTTATTATTTGGAGCATTTTCAAGACAACCTTATTAATACTATTATGCTCCAAAAGTGTAAGTTCAAGAAAATTTCTGATTTTCAAAATCCTCTAATTCATCATGACCAAAAAAGCTATCCTCGCTTAAAAGAAAACATACACAATCAATCAGACATAATCGTGTTGTAATCCCTTCGATTTTGATCAATGTCTTCCATAAGAAAATGCAATGTGTTGATCGATTCATTAAATCTTCACATTTTCTTCGAATATTATGAGCATATTAACTCCCAATATGAACTTCAAATCTTTCTTTTTTTCCAATTTTAAATCCCTTATTATCAAAACTATCACCACTTGCTTGTTCACCAATATCGTCTATAAAGATAACAAAATAAATAATATGTATTGCAATACTGCATTTAACCAACCTTTATATTCATCAAACCATTTTGGATTAAACTCCGAATTTATTTTTTTTGTGTTTGAAAATTCATGATCACGAGGTTGACATGGCCCTTTTGAAGATATGCTCTTCTAACTCTATCATATTCATTGGGATGATACTCAAATTTTTTCTTAATCCAGATGCTACAATATCTTCTACGTTGAATTCTATGCACTAGATTAATACTTTCACCAATAATAAGATGAATAATCCTTCATTCAATCTTTTCTTTTAAAATATCGCTCATATCTAATTAAAAGAATTAAAATATGTAAAGTCTTAAAGATTATATGCATAAAAAATGACATGCTTTTGAACATATTTCAAAAACAAAATAAAGGCACACTCTACTTTTTCTAAAAAAATAATTTCTCAAAATAAAGGCAATAATAATACTGTACTAAAAAATAAATCATTTAATAAAGACACACGTCGACCTTTATTAAGAAATAATAAATCAATAAATTTTCAAAAAATGCACACTTTCCTTTATTAAATAAAAAATATTCACATACCTTAATTAATTGTGAAGACCTCCACGTAGAAATATGAATGTCGTTCTTAAAATCATAAAATATAAAGCATATAAGTAATGATTAAAATAGAATTGCATTCAAAGGAAAGAATAAAACAATTTTCACGAACAAGGTTCAACTCGCTCAAGCTACCATTTACACCCCTATTCATTGAAGATCCTCAACCTATACTAACAACAATAAGGTGTTATATGAATTTTGGACAAAAGGGCATATAAAGAGACCCTAAAACTAGTAAAGCAATTGAATTGTCAAAAAGGACAAGAATAATAAAGTATATGATGAAACTTATACTATAATTCATCACACAAATAGATCATTAAAGAAGCTTTTCTTACCACCCATCGACCGA
Source organism: Cymbidium sinense (assembly GCA_021442155.1). Taxonomy (NCBI): domain Eukaryota; kingdom Viridiplantae; phylum Streptophyta; class Magnoliopsida; order Asparagales; family Orchidaceae; genus Cymbidium; species Cymbidium sinense. Next base: position 40,547,359 of record CM038228.1, read on the forward strand.
GCCAAAAATATGAATAAAGATTGAAGATTTGAAGTTACATCTCATACTGAAGTTCAAGACTTAAAAGTTGATATTCATGTTCAAGATGCCTTAACCATTGTTCTAAAATACCGACCACCATTTCAATCGGTTCAAATTTGATCGTGAAACCAATTCCATTCAAATCTAAAACCCACTTTAAGAAACCAATTAAAATCCAAATTGAACGAGATAAGTATGAAGATGATGCTTAAGGATTGTGTGTGCTATGTATGTAAATTTCCAATAAAGAAAATAAATTAAAAGGCTCCAGAGGAAGTTGCTCGTAAGTGGGACTGGTAAAACCACATCGATACCGAGGAAACATACAATTCCTTAAGCAATTAGAGGAAAATGCTGATAATAGACTCACAAAACCCGTAAATATGCTACTGGTTACCTAAAATCGGGGAGGGAAGAAAATAGAAAATGAAAACTATATATATCAAAATTTGAAATGAAAACAGAAGAAAAAAAAGAAAAAGAGGAGCACAAGGAACCTATAACTCACGAATGTAACCCTTAGATAGTAAACTTTCACGGAATGTAGCTCGAACAAATTCGTAACAAAAGCGGAACCCAATATGTAGCAATCTCCATTTCAAACTCCTTCACGAATCACTACCTGTGATTCAGAGAAGAATAATAGAAAAAAAAAGTAGCTCTAAATTTCAAACCATCACGATCCCAGTAGCTCCAATCCAAATGGCCCCACAAATCATCAAAGATGGGAGAAAAAAATTGGGATTTTATAACTAGAGAGATGAGACGAACCGAGATACGGCAAGAGGATTGACAAGGAACTTAGTACGCAAGAACTCATTCGATGAGATAAATCCACCAGATAATCGAACCGCGTAACGGTGATCAAGACACAATCTCTTTACGTGACGCAAGTTCAAATATATATATATTTTTCTTCTCTCTAAGAATAAGAAATTGACATCGCAATCGAGGCTCGAGCAATGGAGAAATAGAGAGTAGATCGTGGATCTAATGGAGCATGTGGAGAATGGACGGCTCGCAGCCGCGAGGAGGAAAGACGCACACGCGGCCGCACTGCGAGTTTGAAATAGTTCACAGATCGCGTGTGGTGGGGGGCACGTGTCCCGCGTTCCCGGCCAAGTGGTTCTACCGCCGATCCTCGCCGCCATACATTATCACAATATCATCACCGACCATTATCGTCATGAACATCGGCCAACTTCGTCATGCCAACATCGCCGCTCAACATTATCTATTACTAAGAATCCATTCATTTCTCATATACAATTACGTAATCCCAGATATAAGAAGACTCAAATGATACATAAAAAGTTTTTTGATCGGCTTTTTCCCTCTTTTGAGGTTTTTCAGCGTAAAATTCTAGTTATTCTTTCTCTTTAAATAAGCTGACTCTCCAGAAGCAAACTTTTACCCTGAATCGATTTTCTAGAACAATATGAATATATAGTTTAAAAAAAAGGTAGCAATTATTTGTAAAAATCCAAAAAAAAATCATAAGGGGCTGTTTGGGATAACTTTTACTTTTATTTTATATTTTATATTTTTTTATATTTTATTTTGAAGTAAAATATATTTGATGATAATTATTATTTTTTAAAAAATAATTTGAATATTTTTAAAATTAAAAAAAAATACAAATATATAAAAAATATATATCAAATAAATAATTTTTTTTTTTTTAAAAAAAAGCAAACAAAATTGATCCCAAACTCTTGGGGTGTTAAGAACATAAGTAGATTTAAGAATAAAGATAACCTGATTTAGAACTCGGCTAAATCGAAAAGTGTGCAGAATGATTTATTAAATCTCGCTAAATCCAGAAAGACGTTTGGTAGTTTATATATGATTTAAGGTTATAATTAAATAATAATTTTTTAAAATATAAAAATAAATAAATAAAAAAATAAAATATTAAAATTAAAATTCATTATTTAACGTAAGATATCATGCTCATTACAAAATATAAATAAACATTACATTATTTGGATATAAGAAATTTTTTCTGATAATACAAATTAATTTCACTATTCTCTTCAAACAAATCTCTATCATACTAAACTATACTTTCAGACTACAAACGATCAACGACATTGCCCTCATACATCACAGAACATAAAGTATTTTAACAATACAAACAACATACCCAAGAATGAGAAATTAATCCCGCATCATAATAGGTTTTGGGAATCACAATTTCAAGTTCGACAACACTTTTAATCCATACATTAAATCAAAAAAGAGGTTTAAGTACCACCCTACTCAAGCTCATTCATGTATTTTCCTTATCGGTATCCTGGAATGTCTCAATTTTAAAATTGTTCAAGTTTATTATTTTGAGCTATCAAGATTTAATTAAGCTTAATTAAAGATATATGAGATAATGCTAATTTACAAATATAAAGTCATCATCCAAGATAAATGTATTTACATGCATCAACAAACCGAGATAACTCATTATGTATTACTTTAAAGTTGATTTTTTTTAATCAGCGTTAATTGCTAAACATGAAGTTTAAACGTTCCAATGACTTATACCTCTAATAATACAAGGACGATATGGAGTAAAAAGGATCTTGTTCCATTTAATGTTGTTACCTTTTCACAAGCAACATCTTCTCAGAACACGCAGGATTGATTGTTATAACTAACAAAGATAAGAAAAGTTTTAATATCATCGCATAATTATGCGAAATTAACCGTTGTTCTAGTACCTACGAGTCCCATGAACCGCTTTCCAATTTCCTCTAAATAGTTAAAATTTTCAAACAACAGCTCAACAAGCAGCTAATCAAAGCCCATAAATACTAAACACAATCTCCATCAATTAATTAACATAATGGCCTAATCTAATTCAGCTAGAATTCTCATCCAATGAAAAATCAAGTGGCACACCCATATCAAAATTTGTTTATGTCTCAAATTTATCGCTATGATACAAATGCATCAATATTCCACAATCGAGCTCACCAAGCAACAACTCAAGACTTTACACATGAATTCTTACAATATTAAAAAAAAAAACCTCAAAACGAGAAGCTTAAGGCATACAAAGGATTTTATCATTTTCATGTCTCATGCTACCCAAATCAATTAAAATTATAATATAAATTCTTATCAATTCACAAAACAAGAACGTGATCCATGTTTCTAACCAGACAACCGTGACATAAAAAATCGATAATCTCAAAAATAAAACATAAAATGCATCTGCTATTCCTGTTCAGAGAATAACCTAATAAAACCTTAACGATACATAAATCCGCTTAACACCGATTACGGTGGTGCTCTTCATCCTAAAGTAAACGCTAAACCATTGAAGCGTGAAAGCAGAGAGTTCCATACCGATAGCTTAAATGGAAGAAAACTCATCAACTGAGAGAAAGCGATGCACGCTTTGGCAAAAGAATAAGAAATTGGACCGAAACGTCTGATGAGGCCGCTGGGGATTCAGATCATGGCGTAAATTCCCGCCATACCAAGGAGGTCCGCTCAGAATCTTAAATCCTGACTGCTGGATTTAATAAATCTGGATTTATCGCTCATGGATTTACCCGGATGGCGTCGGATTTACTTAAATCCTGGATTTACATGGTTTAGGATTTAGCGAAGGAGCTAAATCCTTAGTAAATCCGTTGCCAAACACCCCCTAAAAGTTAATTACAAACACGTCACGTTTTGAAAAAAAAAAGAAATAACAATCCCTTAAAATTAATAATCCAAAGAAGTTTGCAAACCAGCCAGGAAGCATAGGCTATCACCAGAACAGAACTCGCCGGAGGACGGGAGCGAGAAGCGCCGGAGCGGAAAGATGAGGAAGATGCCCCTCCGTCTGAAGCATCTCAACAGTCGTCTTCCCGCCCAGATTCTCTTTGAGATAGCCGACGACGGACAGCGGCACCGAAACATCGCGCGCCGTCTGCACGATGCAACAGGGCACCCTCACCAGTCCAAGCACGCCTCGTAGATCGCTACTGAACACCGTCCGCGAAACAAACAGCGAGATGTCGGGCCTCATGTTGAACAAAGTCCGGCTGAACTCTCTCACGGCCTCCGGCACATCCGCACCCACCGACAGCGGCGCGAATCCCGTCACCCAAGCCTTGTAGTTCGATTCCATGGCCTCAAACACCCGCTCGATTTCATCCCTCTCGAATCCCCCATGGTAATCCCGATCGTTTAAGAACCTAATTAGGGCAAAATCGGTGGTCGATATCGATGATTGGGGGAACTAGAGTTTGGTGGAGTGATTGGGAATTTACCGAGGGGAGGCGCCGATGAGGACGAGTTTGAGGAAGAGATCGGGGCGACGGATGGATGCGAGGATGCCGATCATGGCGGAGACGGAGTGGCCGACGAAGAAACAGCGGTCGACGCGGAGGGAGTCGAGGATGAGGAGGAGGTCGTCGGCGTATGAATCGAGGGTGGTGTAGCGTCGGAAATCGAAGTGGTCGGGGTTGACGCTTCCGGCGCAGGGCAGATCGTAGAGGATGATGCGGTGGTCGCGATCCAGGAAGGGGATGATTCGGTTCCAGGCTGATTGGTCGGTGCCGAATCCGTGAGATAGGACGACTGTCTTATCCCCGCTACCAACTACTCTGACGTTCAGAATCTCGAGCAGCAGGCCGCCGGACGACACACCTCCGCCGGCATTGCCGACCATATCTGCTCCGCTCTCGTGTAATTTAGTGCTAAGGCTCCGTCTTATGAGATTCTTAAAAAACTCATTTAAAAACACTTATGTAAAAGGTGGTTCATGTTTTCTTTTCGTGAAAAGTTGAGAATACTGCTTGGATAAAATTACTTTTTAAATTCTAGCTTATACTGAGACTTATCAGTACTGGGAAATGTAAAAAACGCCCTTCATCTCATTATGAAATTACTTACAAAGTTACACCACGAATTTAAGAATTAAACTATTCATAAATAAAGATCGTAATAGTTTTTTATTGACAAAAAAAAAAATTTTCTACATTCTCAAATTAATTTTTCCTTCAAATGTTGATAAATTATTATTTGATCCCCACTCTCTCTAAAATGTTTAATTTTTTTTTTACTATATCTATGTATATATATATAAATATATGTATATATAATATATATATATATATATATATATATTATATATATATATATATATATATATATATGTATATATATATATATACATATATGTATATATATATATATACATATATGTATATATATATATATACATATATATATATATATATATATACATATATGTATATATATATATATATATATATATATATATATATATACATATCATTGTATAATAAATAAAGATTATTATACCTAATAGACATGTTATTATTTAAACAAAAAACTCCCAAAATAATATATAAATATATATGACTTACAAAAAAATACTATTATCTTCAAATAGCAAATTTCTTAGCTTAAATTTACTAAAGATGATGGGTTAAATATGCTATATTAGCCATTGTATTGCAATAATTTTATTATGAAACTGCTAAATAGTAATTTTATGAACATATTAAACCCTTCAAATCTCTTATAAATTGAGCCGCAATAATAAGTTTGAATAAAGAATTCTTATATTTTTTCCCTATGCAAATATTAATTTCCAAACAATCCAAAAAATTTACCAATTTTCAAGAACTTTAAATACAACGAGATTACATTTTTTTTTATTTTTTTGCTTAACCATTTCATTAAGTAAAAAAATTAACATAATGCAAAGTAACAGTTTATGACTTCTAATGATAATTACAATCAACTATATCTCAAACTCTACTAAGATGAATGAATATTACATAATCCACATAGAGATTACTCCTCTAACAGTAATTGTTAAATTGACACTTCTGCTTGTTTAAAACAAACCCTAAAACTAATAAATACAAGTCAATAAAAATTAAGGTAAAAAATAAAGGCTCTGCAACGTGAGCTCTCGATCCACCATCACGACTCAAAGTCGCCCAAATAATACCGCAAAATTCAAAATAAAACAATTAAAACCACATGTTACTAAGCGAATGATGACAAACAACAATTAGATCGCATCAACAAAACAAAAAACTCCACGAACGAATACATCAACAATACCATTTAGTCATCAATAAGTTGTCAATCACCACTAATTATCATCGATAAACTGAAATTTATCAAACATCATTCTAATTAGATGACCGGCTATAGATATTACTCAATTTAAAAGGCCTTAGCTCATCATTATACAAACATATATTGAATACATGAACGAATATCACGCTTACCGATTGCTTGGCATAATTGAATTGAATATTATCTCGAACATTTCTTCAAGACTATTATCAACTACTTCAACATCACTATCATTGAACATTCACTAAAATGTACACCGTCTATACTCATCGCTACGGATGAATAAATAATTCATCAACATCACATTTCGAACTCGATCAATATGTGAATGATGTCTTCTAATGAAATTATGTATTGCCATTGAAGCCACAACTATAAGCCGTTGTTTTTTGAAAGGATAATTTGGCATATCTCAAGGATTCCCCATTTCTTTTCCATACACCAAATGTACTATAACACTGTGATGAATGTGCTCTTGAAAATCACGATGCCCTCTAATTGGACGTGTCCCGCGAACAAAATCTGGTAAGTGATATCTTGTTTCTGGATATGGTTTTAAGAAACCCCTTTGTAGAGGGTAACCCGCATCTACTAAATAATATTTCCCTATTTAACAGATAAACATATTATTTCTGGATAGTGTTAAATAAAAATACATAAAGCATTAATATGCAAACAAGAGAGTACCTGCAGGTGGGTTTGGAAAATTGCTTAGGATCTTTGACGACGATGAAATATACGAGCATCGCGCGAGAGCTCCCATCCCGATGCCACAAAAGTGAAACACATATTGAAATCACATACAGCCATAATATTTTGTGTTAGTGAATGATGTCTTCCTATAAATGCAACTTGTTCTTCAACAGAATGCGGCATCAAGTGCCATCAATTGCCCCAATACAATTTTAAAAAAGGCATATACCTAACATCATTTGAATATGTGACGATTTCAAAGAAACATTGTATCTTGGTATAATTATATCCATTCCTAACATAACTAAAGATGAAGGCATGAGAAAAATAACGACTTATCGTCGGAGTGTTGAAAGCGTTCACATGTTTCCTAATTGACTCGTTATGTGCTAAAATATATAAACTTATAGCAGAATTTCTCTAGTTGTTGTTACGTGAACCTCCAACCCATAAGATGTTTCAAGTAACCTTAACAAATCCTTAAAAATTTCTTGTGACATTCTAAACATATTGTAAAATCGTATTGGATGACCATGTAATAATTCTAATACCCATTTATCACCTGTATGCCCTGATGTCATGCATGGTTTCTTGTCCAGGTATAGTCTGTTATAATCATGGATCAAACAACTTGATGTTGTCAAAATATTACAAAATTGCAATATAGCCTTAATCCACGCCACCGTAATTGTGATTGTCATCTTCTGCGTATTATTTTCTTCATCGACATTACGCTAACGCAATAAAAAATTATGAGAAGCATAACACATTTGGTTTTACAAGATATTACTTGAAAGTACAAGATCTCATCATGGATTATTAATTCATGTAATGATAGCAAAAAATATCTAAGTTTATGTGTGCATGCGAATATAGATAAAATCATTCATATGACAATATTATAAACTTGTGGTCTTAAAACCATGAAGCTCGTACAGTTGTAAATGGAACTACAATATTGTAGTAATCATGTTTGCCAAATAACAAAGTTAAAAAACAACATTAGTCCTCGCAATAGTCTATAATAAAAAAAATCCTACTACATGAAGACTTTACATTCCTGGATGAAAAAGTCATTTTCTAACAAGATACATTACATTAACTATAAGATTAGTAACATATATCAATTGGAATGCATACAAGCGATCACAAGGACTGAGTGCATAATGATAACATTGTTTACTCATTGAAATGTCATGTGCAAAAACTGAATGTCGATTATTTATAAATCTGAATTTCTAAACTAAATTTGACCAAAGCTATCCATTGTAAAATTCTTGATTACCTAAAAGCTTTGGCTCAAGCCATATGCTCCTAGATTTCATGGTCTCGGGCATACATTATATCTAACGTGTAACCTTCAAAACATGATATTCACTATCACATTGTGTAGATCTGTAATTGATCCTATGCCCTCATTCTTTGTAGCTAACCTCATATCTACTTAACTATAAATGGCTTCATGATTTACTTTTAATCAATAAAATATTTAGGATACATTTTTATCATAATAATAAAAAAACTTATAGCATGGTTTGGATCCTGGACATTTTTATTTGGATTCAAACAACTCTTTTCACTTAAACCATAACATAGTTTGGAGTAACAACATTCAAGAGTCAATCGTACTAGCGAAGTTATTAATCATTTATGTGATGTCAAATATGAAACGCTGTCAGTTAATGATAAATACCCATGAATGTTCAAGGTAAAAGAATACCTGCTAGAGGTGATAAAACAAGCCCACCCAAAATAGATGTGATGAAGTTCGTTAAACCGACTTTGCTATTGCATCATTGAAGCCATGCGCAGTAAGTGAGGTCCTTCAAGCTGTAATTCAAATGTTTATTATCGGCAGGAGAACAAATATGTTCTAGCAATGTTGTTATCCACTAAGATCGAATCCTTTCTCCTTAAGCCACATCCTCCATCTGATTTTTTCTCCTTAAGAATCGTCTCCTTATACACCAATCATCATCAATATTACCTCCTCCTTTACCCTCATATCCATATTTGCAAGGTTCACATACAAATCCAGCAATGACAAAGCATGCTTTCCTTAATTTCATCTAATAAACAAACCCTATTTTAGAAGAAAAAATTCAACATAACAACTTCACAAATAATTATCCATAAATGGGGATTTGGGTAATCGCAGGTAAGAAAACATGGCTATATATAATGTCGCATATGAACTTATTTGTACCTTCTCTCAAGCAAATTCATGATAGAATCTAAGAGGGTTCTACTTTTACAATACAGAGGTATTAAGTGATTTCATTGACTAACATTTCCAGTTTATCGGTTTTATATGCATACTAAAAAAACCGCATAAAGGAGTGCTAACTTTGTTCTGGGTTTATTCCGTTTTAAATGCAATAGTACCAATTAATGGGAATTTGACTGCTCTAAAACAACAATGAAAAATGGCATATTTGCAATTTCTCAACTCAAGTAAAGAATATGTAGGAGAGCTTTGGGATGTGAAGTGGGATCTTCCACGAAGTGATGATCTGACATGAATTATTATAGAGGAACCCTTACACACAATTTAAGGCTAATGTATTTGCTAGTTGGAGGAAAGGATTATGGAAGTGTTCAACTTTAGAAGACATTTTAGAATAGAAAAAGCCTTGATAAAGAGGTGGATAAGGTCATCCCGAGGGATGTTGAGTTGTCCTTAATCGGAATGTTTGTTTTATTTGGTTTGGAGTGAGTTAGATTGATGCAATGCCAAGACCTTAAAGGATTGCGTGGTTATGAGCAATTATAGCATCGGCATGAATCCCACTTCAACCTCAAGCAGAGAACAGGATAGGCCAAGTCCTCCGCGCACCATACTGCGCCATTGGGTTGTTTAAGCTTTCTTGGTTGGTCGAGAGTATATGTTCGAGTTTAAAGGCACAAATGTCTCCATGCTTCTCAATCAAGCACTCAAATATTCAGATTTTAAAAAAATATTCAGATCACATAATCGCGCTTTGTTCCAACTATGCAAATGCAAAAGGCCTAAGCTCTTAATAAAATCAAAAAACAAACCAAAATTCGATAGTTGGGATTTTGAAGTGAGGAACGAACCTTGGATACCAATAGGTAGAACTTCGAATGCTCGGATATTCTAATGCTACCGATTTGCGGATCTCGCTAGGTAATGCTCCGGATTTTGTACCGCTTGAATGCTCTCGATTTTCGATGCTACCGATTTGCTCGATCTCGCTAGGTAAAGGAGAAGAGAAGGAGAGGAGTTGCGTGATAAGGATCGTGGGAGAGGAGGGACAATGGGGCAATCACGACAATATAACTCTAAACGACGTGCCGAGAAACGGAGGTAGCTGGCTTTTTAAAACGAGCCTAAACTCCGCTTTTATAAAAAACGGAGTTTATTAAAAACACTATTCAAACACTTATAAAAAAAAAATATACCCACTTTCAAAAGCAAAAAGCACCAAATAAGCTTAAACAAACGGAGAAGAGAGTATCATATCTAACAACTAAAGTTCGATTGGATAAGATGTGCAAAGAAGATGGAATCATAATAATTGGTGGGAATGATAATAATGGTGATGATGATCATGAGATGTGCAAGATAGCTCAATTTAGTGTGAGTTTTAGTTTTCAATCAAATTTAAATCTTTATATATAATAATATGGATGAATTTATGATTAAATTTTCTCAAATTTTAAAAAAAATAATAATTGATGGGATCAAAACATAATAGTTATTAAATTAATTTTAATATAAAACTATATGGGTCACATATTATTAAAAGAGAAATTTACTTTTGTGGGAATTGGTCTCTTAAATCAATCAATAAAGAACTAATTTGGTGAGTGACAATTAATATTATTAACGATGATTTGTAAAGTATTTATTAAAATCTTTGAATTAAAGTATAAAATAGCATGAATATAAATTTTATTTCTTTTTTAGTCATTAAATTCTTAATTAAATATCATTAATTTTATATATCAAAGATGTATTTGAGATAACTTTTTGATTATTTTGATTTTCAAAAGAAATCACAATTGTATTTAACTATCATATTTTAAGTTATTTTTTTTTAAAAAATTTGTGGTGAAAACTACTTTTAAGAATTAGAATGATTAAAATATGATAATTAGCACAATTGCGTTTAACTATTATTTAAGTTTTATCTTCTTGAACAAAAATCTGATAAATTTTTTTTCTTAGAAGAAGAGACTTCTATAATCTAAAAATTTAGAAGATTAGGCACGCAACTAAATGCAACATATATATTAAAATTTTCTTAGAATTAAAGTCATCACCATCAAATCTTTGATTTTAATAAATTATAGTCAATTCAATATCTCAATAAGGCAAATTATCAATATTAGAAGTAATTCAATCTAAATATAAATGAGCTAAAATCAAATATCTAAAATGTAATTCGAAACTTCAAAATAATATTTTAAATGTCAAATGATCTCTATTACATCCAAAAACTAAGAAAGATGAATCCAACGTGCCTAAACTTACTCATTTATGAGATTATTAAGATATTTAAATGCTAAAAGAAATATATATAATTAAAAGAATCAATACAAACTAATAAAATGTTTTAGAATTTTAATTAAAATTATTGAACATTCACTCTTTAAACTTTATAAATAAGAACACATTTTCAACTTGGGGAGGAGAAGAGGGATCTTGAGAGCTAAATTTGAAAGATTGAAACTCACAACCATGATTAATCGTACACGACCACCAACAGAGAGTGCTTAAATCTAATTACTCTCATAGGACTATTGTAGCTGATTTATTATTTAATATTACCCTACATTTATGCACTATCACGGACAATTTATTTTAAAAATATGGGACACAGATACTCTTTGAATACGGCATTATAATAATAATTAAGAATAATATGTATAAATTAAATAGATAACATATTAAAATAATAAAAAATCAGTCATTTAATTATAACATTTAAATTATATATATACATATATATTACTTAAATAATTTATTTTGTTGTACTTTAATAATTTTAATTAATAAAATTATTATCAATTTTGAATTTATAAATTTATTTATAGTTTTTTATTATTTTCATAATAAACATATCTTATTATTCCCACTTTTTAGCTCAAATCTTATTCTCTAAATTTCTATAATTCTCTACAATAATTTAAAATATAACAAGCTCATGGGCTCCGAAAATTCGCCACCAATCTCTTTGGTTGAAAAGAGTGTTTTAAGTATCGGTGTAATTTTTAGAAGACAGATGGAATAGTAGATAAGAGACTACCCAGAGATTTCATTATCATTTGGTGAGAACTTTAGATCTGTTCCGTGTTTCCTATACGTAAGCTATAGTTAATTACCCCTCTCAATAAGTGAGAGAACTTTCGACAAGTCATTGATCAAAGAACGATAAGAAGAATATGTAGTTTCAAAAATTTAAGATATGAAATTCATCATTTAAGCTTAAACCTGGAATGATGATGACCAATCTAAATCTCTGGTTATCCCGTCATGGCCCCTACTACTTAATAGAGATAGAATCAACCCGACAGAAGGATCCTCATCAAGAACACACGGGTTACGGTCCAAGAAATCCTTATACTGGTGTTTGTCTAAGAGACATTTTAAGTCTATCTTACCGACAAAGGTTGTTTTGCCCTATCAAGTATACCCTATGATTCACAACTCAAAGGGCATAGCCATATACAGCTACGGCCGCGATCGTAATATAATGGAGTCTGACCGCCAAACCATCCGATCGAGACTCAATCATAAATGCTTCATCTGTGGAGCCTACTGGCCAAGCCACGCAGTAGAGACACGCCACGCCCATCGACAAGAGGTTGATTGAGAGTGAACATACAGAACACTTGATTTGACATCGCTCCTTTGTGAGGAGTTTTCTAGTTTGTCATCCCCATAAACAATAAGGAAGGGATTGAGATTGATTTAAGTTTTAATGAAGTTTCATTATTTCAATTGATATTTGAAAATTGATTAATTTGAATATGTTTAAAGTTTAGATCAACTCTTTTATTGCTAATGAGGATTAGAATCGTCACGACGTAATCGCTTTTTTCAAATATTTCACCGACTTGAAACTCTTTTATAGTTTTAGGTTTTGTTAACCCAACCCGCCTAAGACTAAACCGAAGCAACCCAAGATCCTCACACTTGAATTTAGCATTCAAAGATAGACACATGCGTATATTTAAGAATTTAGTAGTTTTATTTTTTTGAATTATGAAATTGATTTTGTATTTTCATTTAATTCCAATTAAATCAGCCTTTTCACATTAAAATTTGCACTTGAAATTTCTATGTCCAGCACGCAATTTATAGTTAGCTAATTTCATCTAATTAATGAAATTATCGCTTGAAAATCATAATGTGATGAAATTCAATTTTTTATTAGGAGGCCCTATGATTTTGTAGATTTTGATTTAAGATCGCTCTTCTGTCTGTTTGCATAAAGGTCAGATCCGGTGGTAAAGAAAGTATTTTGATTTAGATTGCAGTTTAACACATTAGTGACACTTAATTTACTTGTTGAGTTTTTACATTTCTCCCATTTTGATTATGTTCAATTTACATCAATTTTGACAAGTTATGCTGATTTCAGTATTTGTTGCTTTTTACTTATACTTATCACTAGCATAAGAATCACCTCCACATTCAGATAAGAATTATTAAACCCAATTTGGATTCATCCTCGATTTTGAGTTTATCAAATTTGCATGAGTGAGCCCCCCCCCACCCAAATTCCAATTAAAGCTTTAATTTTGAGAAATTTACAAAAAAAGAACTCACTCATTACTTTAAGCCATGGATAAAATGTTAGAGTTTGTGAGTTTAATATTCCTCCCAAATTTTACTTAAATTTTAAATGAATATTTTATTCTTTCCAAGATTTGTTTTAAAGGCTCTCCCCTTTTTTAATTTGACGCTATAAATTAGCTGTAAGTTTTTCTACTTAGCGCTCCTAAATTAGCCCATTTCATTCTCTCATTTTTCTAAGTCAAAAGATTTGACGAATTTCATTCTCCCACGTTATCCCCTGCAGGTCAGACGTGGTGTTTTTGCTTCTGACACGCCTCATTGAAGATGAGGATCTTCATGACACCATCTTTTTTCATCTCATCGCTCCTCCGAAAGCACAACGAGATTCAAACTGCAAAGAATACATACAATACAATATATAATCATCTCCCTTTTTTTCTAAGTCGAAATTGGGACAAAATTTTGGCAACATTTCGCCTGTGAGACATCTAACAATCTGGCTTACTCACGCTCCCGAAGATAATGAGTGGTTCATGACACCACAACCTTTTTTTCATCTCGTCGCTCTTGAAAGCACAACGAGGTCTTCACACCTCCAAAGAAACACAAGTATATGTATATATTCACATTCACAAATTTCCACATTCTCGATATATTTTATGCCAATAGTGCAAGTTAAAGAACGTGGATATGCGACAGAATGCAAGAATGGGCGACACCGAAAAAATCGGGAAAATTTATCGCGACGATTTTCTTCCCGACAACGAATGGAACGACAGCCAAGGGGAGTGCATTCCAAAATCGGATAAGAAGAGACCGCTAACGATTTTCTTTATGCAAAAATGGGATGGAAAAAGGTTGCGGGTTGCGGGACAGTGGGTTGGATTGTGCAGAACGGGTTGAAACAACGGGCTTGGGCTGTAGGGAGGAGCTGCGGGCTGGGCTGGCAGGCTGGGCCGTGGGATGGCTGTTTGAAGGCTGCGGGCTGGAGCAACGGATCGGTCAGTCGACAGGTCGGGACAGCGCGGACCGCGGCCGCTGGGTTCAATCAGGCGCGCAGGCGCGCGCGGATCACGCGGCGAGTTTGCGGGCCGCGTGCGGGTAGCGGGTCGACGGACGCTGGTTGGACGCGCGCGGCAGTCTGCAGAGTCGTGCGCGGGCGGGACGCTGGGGCAGGCTCGACACGGGCGGAGGGATGGATCCTGTCGCGCGGGCTTCAGCAGACGACGGCAGGGTTTTACGGGTTTGCACCGTTCGGGTCGCGGGTGCGGGCCGCGGACCGCGGAAGACGAGGCGCAGTGGTTCGGCCGGGGATGGGCCACGGCGGGCCATGTCGAGGGACACGCGATATGCGCCGGACGGCACTGGCGGCGAAAATGAACGGAAACCGAGAAGAAATTTCAGAACGAGGGGAGAAATTTTTTTTTTTTACCTTTTTTTTTGCAAGAGGAAGAGTGCAGGAGAGAGAATATGGGGGAGAGAATGAGAGAGATAATTTTTTAGAATGAGGGTGAATGAGAGAAGTTATCAGAAATGGATAATCTGAAAGTCCATTCATTCTTACAAAATGGACAATGGAATCTTCCTAATGCACTTGTGGCTTCTCACCCAAGGTGCACCCAATTGATATGTGAAACTCCTATAAAGGAAGGGGATGATTCGGTAAGCTGGCTAAACTCTAATTCACCTTCCTCTAAAGAATTCAGAGAAGCAATCTTTGAATCCCACCCATCATTGGATTGGACTAAAGGAATATGGTTTAAGGGCTATGCTATAAATTACTCCCTCTATTGTTGGATGACATTCAAAAATGGTCTTAAAACATCTGATAAGTTAGCAAATAAAGGAATTGGTGCTCAACTTCTATGCTGTTTTTGTCACTCTATTTTTGAATCACACAATCATTTATTTTTTGAATGCCCGTTGGCCATGAAACTGGTGAGAGCTCTGATACCACATGGTAGCTTTCTTTTGTTGCAATCTCCTCTTCCACATGTTCTGAACTTCATTAATGAGGGGGATCATAAGATATTACATCGATTACACTATCTGATTATTGCAGTTCTTGTTTATACTATGTGGAGAGAAAGAAATAATCGTATATACTCTTCTATTTCCCAACCCTTTTCGGCTTTGTTAACTCAGGTAAGAGAAAGGGTCTCAGCCAAAATGCTATGTTGGAAACTTAAGACAACTTGGCCAAGCTATGTGCAGGAAATGATTTGAAAATGGAGGAATTACTATCCTCCATAATCTTCCTTCCTATTTCTACTCGAGGCTGTATTCTCTGAAAGATGTTGTTTTTGTGTTATTTCCCTTGCTGGGCGGTTTATTTCTGGATGACTCTTCTATACTTTTCAATACTGAAAGTTTACTTCTCTGAAATATATCTGTTGGATGCGGGTATTCTTCTGCTCTTCTTCTTTCTGTTTGCTATGGACGATGATGAGGTTTTCCAAGCACATCTATTCGACTTAAGCTTCTTATACCGACTCCCTCACCTGGATGATCATTCTGCAACCATGGTCCCCCTTCTTGAACGCGATATCAGCGATGGTATGATATGGGATCGATCAAGTGGTTGATAACGTGGAGAGGACTCTCCCTTTCCCTGTGTCCCTCTTAAGATGTTATGGCTGTTGTGCTTATTTTTGATCATCTTTGATGTATTTTGTATCTCTGAGTCCATATAATTCTTACATTTTTTTCTATTTTCTAGCAGGAATACTCTTTTCTGCTTGTGTCCGGATCATGTTCTATGGTTATTTTTTTTCGTAGGTTTTCATGTAAGGGATTATGTTAGTCCTTCTGTAAACGTATTTTGGAATACAATTGGGCTTAGGCCCTCAAATTTTTCCAAAAAAAAAAAGTTATCAGAAATGAAAAAAAAATGGGGGGAATAATTTTTTTCTTTCAGTTTTTTTTAAAAATTCTTTTTTTTTAGAAAATTTAAAATAGGTGGAACTGGGGTAATTTTAGAATTTTAAATTAATTTTAAATTAATTTTAATGATTTTAATTTAGGTTACGCGGTAAATACTTATAGTCAATATATATATATATATATATATATATATATATATATATATATATATATATATATATATATATATATATATATATATATATATATATCAATTTAGGTAATTTTATTGTCGAACTAAATGACATTTTGGTTTCGCGATCTGAAGTCGTTTGGTTCAAGAGAAATTGAGTCAATTTCACCGAAATGCACGCCGTCGCTTGCTCGCTCAATTTTTTTGCACGCATCGTCCAATGAGATCTTTTATTTGATAGCCGCTTTGAAGCCAATGACATGATCGGTTTACCAAGCGGAGATCGCTCGACTTCATCACGCCCCGACCGTATGATATCGAAAGACCTAATCAATTGATCATTGGATTTTGTAGTATCTATATTTTAATAAATTTCAATGTTCTAAACGCGATGACGAAGTCTGTTTTCGATCGAAGGTTATTTCGACCATTTTCAGTGACGTCCAGTGCATTTTGAGCCATAATTTGCACACTGTCACCTCCGAAGTCCGTCGAATTCGATTTGTAGACTTGACTTGATTTATGACATATATATGGAGGTCAACAAAACTATATTTAAAATATTTTTTATATAATTTTAATTCAATTATTTAGGACTCGCGTATCCTTTAATTCTTTAATATTATTTTATTAGACACTTCTCTCCCATGCCAATCGCGTGTAACTATGTTCGGTGCACTTACACTACATGCCTTATTTTTGAAAGTATGGATGCATCATAGCTATTGCCTAATCATGATTACTCGATTGATGTTATCATTTGTCATCTTTATTACAATAACAAAATACATTACAAATATTCATAAATTTATAACCCATCTTCTTTGGCAAGGGAAAGTAATGAAATTTTGTAGATTATTTTTTATACATTCAAACCCTCAATTTTTTTTTTACAAAAAATCTTAATATTTCATATCATAGCTATTTATATATGCATTCAATATTTCTATTAAGCTAAAATTTAAATAAATCTCTCTCTTTAAGAATTTTTTTTAGCAAGTAATAAATTGGATATTAATTTTATGAATAATTAAATTTTAGATCATAAGTGTACACTTTCAAGTCCATTTGGAGCTAAAGTTGGTTGCACCACATGAAACAAATTCTTTTCCAATTGGCTAATATTACATCTACTTCAAGATTAAAATATTTACAAGATGTTATTAGTATAATCTATCACACAAGCACTTATTTTCAATATATTAAGAGTGAGCTAAAAAATCAATGGAAGTAAAAAAAAAACTAAATAAATAAGTGAAGTAAAACATCAGATTTGATAGAGACGATGAACATCTATCTACTTTTGATGGCGATGATGAGCTTCGACAAGGGCTCATTCCTCTTGAGCCCTTGAGGTCTAACCTTAGTCTCCTAGAATGTGTAAAGTATAGTATATTTGTAGATTTTTTAATTGAAGAATATTTTATCCATTTGTACTAGAAATCAAAACTCTCTGTAAAATCATTCATGTTGTTCCTCTTGATCATATAATTTTTTTTATATATCATAATCACTCAATGATATGATATTCAAATTATCTTGAACTCATTAGATTTATCATCATAAAGTATTTATTTTGACTATAGTTTGATTAAAAATGAAGTTTGGATGATTATGTAGTTGATTTTAAAAGTTTATTATTTTAATATTTGACACCTTGAGATATGAAAATTTTGTAAAAAATTATACTTGATTAGATAATATTTTTAGTGATGTATCAATAATATTCAATATTATACTATCACATAAAATAGAATAATAATTGGATTCACCTTGTAGATTATTTAAAAAAATAACTGATTGATTATTGTTATGTGCCAAAAAATCAGTTGCGGTAGAATAAAACTTTACATTTTAACTTTGTTGAGAAATCCAACACACACGAATATATTTAAAAAGAGAATAAGAAACTCCAAACTTTTTACGTGTAAACCTAGAAAAAGGAAATAAATCACGGGACCTAACCCAATAAATATGCTATACTATATATCTCGCTTTGGAGTACAAAATATAAATCTTCTTAATAATGAGGTTATAAGATCAGAAAATTCGATAATGAGAATTCTCAAATCGTTACAACAAAATAAGCAGAATATTATTTTGTAATGACGACGACAATAAAAAGAATCACTTAAATATATAAATGACCACTAAACTTAGCTTTCTTTTATAGATTTCAGAGGATGATGAGACTATTATCTTTATTTTATCAACGTGCATATAATTTTGGTGATTTGACCATTTAAACGACCTTCGATTTAAGTTATCTTAAGCTCATTGGAGTCGTCTTGTCGAGTATCTCGATTCGACTATAAGCACGTCAATTTTGAAAGTCATTTGACCATTCAATCAATGTCTCGAAGTTTTCCTGTATAGCCTTTAGGTTTGATTTGAGCTTATTTAAGTTCTGCTTGACTCTATTTTAATGTCATTAACTAGTCTTACTGAATTATTTAATTTGATTGTATACATATTTTATCTTGAGATTCATACTTGATTTATAAATTTTAAAAGAATATATCAATTAAAATATTTATTATCAATCATAATATTATAGATAAGATTTATTATTGATATGACCCTAAAAATTTCTCTAGTCGAAGCACGAATCTTGATGTCAAAAGCAAGCTAATCAGAAATTGAAACTGGTTGAGATCAAACACTTAAAATATCATTGGAAACTTTGAGACATCAGTTAAATTTCTAAAAAGCTCTCAAATATATAGTGTTTATAGTCAAATCGAACGTCTCGACGAGCCGGTTCCAACAAGCCAAAGATCTTACAATTTCGACTTCATTTGAGCATTCAAATACACAAAATACATCATATAATCAAGGGAATCTTCATGACCGTCCATGGAGAGAGAATACGATTTTGTATGTATTTACGTAGATGCCATCCATCCCATATAATAGCCCTCATTTCATATGAGGGAGGCCAATCAAGAGAGAGGAGAGAGCTCTAAGATCCTCCACACATGCCACCACTAAAGGTCGCCAACCACGCTCACGGCCACGCCATCACCGCCGATCCTCGCAATTGCCGACATCAAGGTTTGGCCATTATCACCAACCACTATCATCGACCGCAACATCGCCGCCAACATTGCCACAACATCGTGCCAACATCGCCATCAACATTGTCATTCAAGAATCGCTGTCCCTTTCTCATTCGTAATCCCTGGGAAGATCTTGTACTCAAATGATATACATAGTGAAAGCTTTTTGGGCTTGCCCGTGGATTTTCCCTCTCTTTCGAGATTTTTCACGTAAAATTGAGTTTTATTGTTCACTCTTAAATAGGTGGGATTTCAACGAAGTTCGTTAAAACTTTTACTCTACCGCAATGGTTTTCTAGCACGCAATGCTTACCATCGGATGTTGATTCCCATTATTTCATCTTGTATGGCGACCAAGTTTTCCAACAAGATCAAAACCACCATCGAGGTGGAGCATTTCAAGCTTTTAAGGAGCGTAAGAATGAATATTCATCAAACTTGTTCCTTAGATTCAAACTGGGGCAACTCTTAATCTCGTAAGATCACCCATGTTAAGCATCTAATTACCATCCCAAGAAACAAGTCAAAGTTGGAGGATATTTCAACATTGAGAAGAGATATAGTTTTGCAAATTATGTTTTTCCACTCATACTCATGGAAAACGAGACCAAGTTAAGGAGCAACTTTGGCTACAATAACAAAAGATGTTTTAATTGACCTCTTTCAGTGTTACAATGAGCAAAGACTCACAAACAACCTAGGATAGTCAAAAGGTCCTTGGTGGACTTCCCACACCTCTTCCATACGTGTTAACGCCATCGTAAACCCTCACAAACAACCTCGGATAGGTCAAAATCCTCGGATTCAATTCACCTCTTCCATACAAAGTTAACGCCATCGTAACACTCGACAAACAACCTAGATAGTTTAAAAGGTCCTTGTGGACTTCCAGACCTCTTCTATACAGTGCCATCGGTAACACCGACAAACAACCCTGATAGGTCAAAAAATCCTGGATTCAATTCGACTTTCCATACAGTTAACGCCATCGCAAAGACTCGACAAACAACCAGGATAGGTCAAAAGGTTCTTGGTGGACTTCCCACTCTTCTACATGTGTTAACGCCGTGGTAACACTCGACAAACAACCTGGATAGGTCAAAATCCTCCGAATTCAATTGACCTCTTCCATACAAAGTTAACCTAACACTCGACAAACAACCTGGATAGGTCAAAAGGTCCTAGTGGACTACGACCTCTCTTCCATACGTTAACGCCATCGGGTAACACTCGACAAACAACCTGATAGTCAAAATCTGGATTCAATTCGACCTCTTCCATGTGTTAACGTCATGCAACACTCGACAAACAACCTGGATAGTCAAAAGGTCCTCGGTGGACTTCCACGACCTCTTCATATAGTTAACGCCATCGGCAAAGACTCGACAAACAACCTGATAGTCAAAAGTCTTTGGTGGACTTCATGGCCTCTTCCACACGTTAACGCCATCGCAACACTCGACAAACAACCTCGATGGGTCAAAATCCTTAGCGATTCAATTCAACCTCTTCCACACAAGTTAACGCATCATAACACACTATGACAAACAACCTCGATGGGTCAAATATTCTCGCCGATTCAATTCAACCTCTTCTTTAACGCATCGGTAACACTACAAACAACCTCGGATGGCCAAAATCCTCGCCAGATAATTCAACCTCTTCCATAGTTAACACATCGGCAAACACTCGACAACAATCTCGATATAGTCAAAATCGCCGGATCTAATTAATTCACGCCCATACAGCTTATCAGTCACACTCGATAAACAACCTTGATAGGTCAAAGATCCGGGCGCCAACCCGACGCTGCCGATTACCGCCGCATCTAGCAGTTGTTTGCGGTCATCTGCCGGCATTACGCGCCCGCCATCGCTTGAGCCGCATTGCGCCGCCGACACGCCGCCACAATCCATGGTTACTACCACCGGTACCGCCGGTCACCGCCGCTGCTAATATCGCCTAATCCGCCGGCCATTACCATCGCCGCCGCCATCTCTGATCACGCCAATGCTACCACGTCGCGCCAGCGTTAATGCTGACACTTCGCTTCTAACCATCATGGCCACTGCCGCCGCCACTACTGCTGCCGGTTACCGCTGCACCATCCGTGATCACGGCCACCATCGCCATGTTATCCTCGCCACTATCGCAGTCGCGCCAACCAATGTCGCCACCACCATCGTCAGCATCGCCAACCTGCTTCCGGTGATTGCCAACCCTCGGTCCGACAAAGGCCAACGCTTCTTCGAGGGAAAACCGAGCATCGCCAGATGAACTACGAGTCTGATTGCCTCCAAACCCGGCCGGTCCGACAAGGCCAACGCTTCGAGGGAAAACCGGAGCTCGCCAGATGAACATGCGGGTCTTGATCGCTCCAAACCGTCGCCCGGTGCCTTCTTCGAGGGAAAACCGAGCCTCGCCAGATGAACTACGAGTCTTGATCGCCTCAAACCCGGTCGGTCCATAAGGGCCAACGCCTTTCGAGGGAAAGAGCCCACCGAACTACGGGTCTTGATCGCCCACGGTCGGTCAATAACTTTTCGGGAAAAGCTCGCTAATCACCCCAAACGACTTTCTCAAGAGAGAAGGTGCCTTCACCTTAACCCTGGGTTTATAGAATCTGATAAAAAGGTCAAAAAACCCCTAAAACCGCCTAAACGCCTAAAACCGTTCAAACGGTGAAAATGGGCCAAACGAACATTTTCGCCTCGCACGCATGGCATGAGCGGTATGCTGGTCCGCGGTCCAGCTCGCCCCACGCCTCCTCCGCACCCGTCGAATGCCGTTCACGCCAGCCCGCCACAGGCGACCCAGGACCACAGTTCCGCGCCTCTGACCACAGGTCCGGATCTGTCATTCGGCCAAAGCTACCACCAGCCTATTTTGACCACAAAGGCAAGACTTTCTTCAATGAAATCAGACTAGCAATTTGCGTACCGTTTCAGATAATCCAACAAACCAGGCTGCCAGAAATGTCCGCATGGGTCCATAACCGAAATTCACCCACGATACCATACATCTCGCCCATTTTATGGTCATAATCTTATCCTAAAGACTATGTTCTCTCAAAATGTACTTAACTGACCAAATTTATCAGAAGAATCGCTATTTTCAAATATTGACATATATTTTTGGATGATTGAGATAATATCATCCAAAAATAGACAACCGATATGACCAAAAATTCCTATAGTCGAAGCACGAATCTTGAAAAGCAAGCTAATCAAATTGAAACTCGAGATCAAGACTTAAAATATCATTAAACTTTGAGACATCGCTAAATTTTAAAAGCTCTCAAATATAGAGTGTTTATAGTCAAATCGAGCGCCTCGACGCGGTTCCAACAGCCAAAGATCTTACAATTGACTTCATTTGAGTATTCAAATACACAAAATACATCATATGATCGGGAATCTTCATGAGCCGTCCATGGAGAGAGTGGTTCGATTTTGTATGTATTTACGTACCTCCAATATATGAATAGCCTCATTTCTCATGAGGAGGCCAAGCAAGAGAGAAGAGAGAGCTCTAAAGATCCTCCAAGCACAATCGTGCCACCACTCGACGGTTGTCAACCACCGCATCGCCTCGCCATCACGATCTCATTGCCGCCATTACGTTGCCATCATCATCAACCACTGTTGACATCATCGTCAACATTCGTCGTCACAACATCGCGTCGCCAACATTATCGTTTACTTAGAATCGTTGCCCTTTCTCATATACAATAATTGTAATCCCTGATGGGAAGATCTTGTACTCAAATGATATAGTGGAAGTTTTTTCTTTCTGTTTTTTCCTCTTTTTTCGAGATTTTCCATAAAAATTTTATTTATCTCTTTTAAATACGTGGCTTGACAATAAAGGCGAAAACTTTTACTCTATCGCAACTGATTTTCGAGCACGCAACAATTATATAAATGTAATATAATTTTATATAAACAATAAGATGATTTTATGACAGAAAGTATGCTAAAAGCATAAAATCATATGTAATAAAGTTATGTCAAAACATAAAGAACAAAAAGTGATATAAATATATCTAAAATTTTAAAATATATTTTACGATTAATATAATATTAATCATTTATATATTACGCTAATATAAAAATATAGTTAATAATTTTTATCTTGATCAGAACTTTAACAAAAATGTTTTGATGAAAATTTTTATTTATAAAACTGTTGCAATTTATATACCATTATATTATTATTTTCTCATACGAAAGTATTTACTAATAATTTTTAGGAGTATTTATATGTATAGTACATAATTTTTATATATTTACATAAATATAATTTTTAAATTTTGATATATTTATATATTATATCTAATTCTTTAATATTACATTAAAAATAAATTTTTTAAAATCTTTAAAATGAAATTTACTTTTCAAATATTAAAAAGTGCTATTTTAATAAATATTATATTTTAAATGTTAGATATATAAATGCATAAGAATTATGTTTTATGTACGTAAATTTTCCTAATTTTTAATAAATATTGTAATTTAGGAATAAGTACGCAACAAAAAAAGGCATCTGCTTTTTATTGCTTTATCACGCGTGCACGTGCTACATATGCGTGTGGATTGAGAGGAGAAGCCGCGTTTCTTTGGAATAATTCGAGGAAAGCGAGTAGGTCTAAATATTTTGATTTAAATTTTGAAAGGTAAATTTATAAATTTGTAACCTATTTGGTTTATATTAAAATAATAATAATAATAATAATAATAATAATAATTTTTATTATTATTATTTTGAAAAGTTAAGTCATATTAGTAAATAAACTCACGCATCTCATGCCTCAACGCTATCACGATAAGTAAAGAAGACAATCTTCATGTTGATAGTGTGCATCATCGAGAAAAAATTTAGGATATTTGATATTAGTAAAATATTTTTTTTTTTCATTCAGATCATTCTCCTCTTGTGTATAAAACGAGAGTTTTTCATAATTTTTTGATGCGATCAAAATCCTTAAACTCTTAATCAGATGATTTATAACGATTCATTTTGACCACTTGATATTTTCATAATTATTCTAGTGTTAATGACATCATATTTTTGTGATAATAAATTTATTTGAATTTGTCTTGATAAGATACATCTTAAATTTTATATTTTGCTAAATTAAGCTCGAATGGCTTTAAATTTAATTTTTTTAAAAAATATAATTTAAATATTTATATTAAGTTATATATTTGGTTAAATAAAATTATATGTTTTAAGATAATTATAATATAATTTTTAATTAATTATTTATTCAATACACTCATCTTGAAATAAGTTAAAAAACTTTGAGATTTAGCATAATTAATTTTTAATAATTAAAATTTAGTGTAAATATTTTTGAAGTGATTATGAAGGGTAAATTTTAGATTATAATATTCTTTATTTATCAGTCATGAAGAAATGATATAATATTAAAAATAAAATTATTAGGGAGCTAAAATTTTAATTATCAAAACAATTAGACAATAAATATTAACTCTTAAATAATAATAATAAATAGATAAAAAAACTCATTTTAATTCTTCACCTATTAATGTCCTATTATTTAACACCCTCTATCATTGCAATCTTAAGATTAATAGAAAAAACGCGGCAGCCTCGGGTGACTCTGAGCCGCCCCCCTTCTCGCTCTGTCTGGAGCCCCCTCTCCTCCTCCCATTCCTACAAGGACTCTTCCACCTCTCCTTCTTCCGTGAATCTTCCGGCCTTCTCTTCTCATTCGAGGGATTTTCGGATCCATTTCCCAAGCTCTCCAGCTCTCTTCCCATTGATTTTCTTCTTTTTCGCAATGGATCTCTAACCGGAGGAAGAAGACGCTCACTCGGCGGACTATTAATAGTCGGGTCCCGGCACGGGGAAGGGGATCGAGCTGTGTCGAAGCGGAGAGGATATGGAGAGCTATCTAAATCAAAACTTTGGCGGCGTGTTGCCGAAGAACTCGTCGGAGGATGCGCTCCAGCGATGGCGGAAGGTATGCGGTATCGTTAAGAACCCCAAGCGCCGGTTCCGCTTCACAGCTAATCTTTCGAAGCGATGGGAGGCCGCGGCGATGAAGCGCTCCAATCAGGTTTGTTATTTGGGTTGTCGCTCTTATGTTTTGAACTTTTCGTAAAGGTTGTTCGTGGGGTTTGGGGCAATGTTGGAGAGAATATTGGAAGCATCCGTTAAAATTAACAATTTAAGGCTTCATTTGACTAGCAAGCTGCATATTATCATCGTCATAATTAGCTTTATTCCAATTATTTGGGAGAATCTTATGCATCGTCTCCCTCAATTAATTGTGCTATATGAGTTGTTAATTATATTCACCAAAATGCTGGAAATAGTAGCAAGATTTCTATCATTACATCATACTTGTTCAGTTCCACAATGTTTTTGGTTGATAATATGTAACATTGTTATGGTTATAATCTAGCCGAGCCAAGCTGAGCGCTACATGGATTTGACTTATCTTGATTATACCACAAGTTATTTATGTTCGACCCAAACTTAAGCCAGGCTTTTTATATACTTGTTTATATTTTTATGTATTTGAACTTGGCTTGGACTTGACTAGCCTAAATTAATAGGATGAGTACTTTAACAAGTTATTAAACAATCTCAAAAACAACATGAGTACTTGGTATCTCCCATTAAGAAATATTTTTAAAGGCCTAAATGAACAAACAATTCAATTAATGTGGAAATTGTATCTAGTTATTTGACAAAAAATAAACAATTATCAATTAAGCAAGGTAAACAAGTCACATATAAGCTTTCTTGCAATCATATAACATAAAAAAGTATCATCTACTTTGTTTATTTATAAGAATATAAGTGATTGCATCAAATAAATATGCAAATCCACTAATAAAAAGATAATTAATTTGAAAAAAAAAGCTAGAATTCCAAAAAATAAATTCAATTATTTACCTAGATAAGATGCATTCTTAGGGAAACAAAATTATGCCAACTCAAAATAGTTTTCTTATTTAATCTTATAAAAGTCAAAATGATTTATTGTAACTAAGAAAGTCAACAATGAATTTGTTGCTTCAAATGTATTAAAATAGGAAAAGCGACTCACTTGACCAATGTCCTTACTTATATGTAACTTGCAATGATTGTATTGTACATTTTCAATAGCAATTTTCAATTATATGATAGTGAAGTCTTTCCAAACTTTCAAATTTCTCTCTCTTCCTTCAAAGGGGTTCTCTTGATTGCTATCATTAACAACTTTTGTAACTTTTCATTCAATAATATATGTAATTATATTAATTGTAGCATCTGCTTGAATATCATTCATGATTTGACCACCTAAGTCAGCACTAAAATCTATATTTACTTGATGTAAATCATGAGTTAGTGGTTATGAATAATAAAAATCCTGAGAAGTGGCATTAGGAATTCCTAATTTTCAACAATATTCATTCTTAAGATTTATGTTATGATATTAGTATGGCATATAAACTGGTTACCAAAGATATGATGATAATATCATACAATACATTTATAACTGGTGATTTTTTTCTAAGTGAATGTATGATGTTTGATTTTTGAATTTTAGAAAGTTTAGTATTTGCTATATTCTATGTGATATTTTTTTTTTGATTTTATTTCTAATCCTATATACATGTTTGAAAGTTAAAGAAAATTTGTTTCTAAAGTAGATGAAAAAAACTTTGCATTCTATGAATAAAAGAAAGAACATTAGCTTTGTATTTTGAATCAATGACTAAAGTTTTAGAGATAAAGATTGTACTATTTAGAGAGAGAAAAGGATGTATCTTAATATATATAACATGAAATTGAAGTGAGAGTGGCGAAAGTTCTATGATTTAAAGCCCTTATAGGTCTTGACCTCCTTCCAGCTTCTAGCCATCTCACCTCTGATTTCTACACATGCATCCAATTCTCTCATTGCACTATTAGAGAAGTATATCTAAGGATAAGATGACGTGCTCATAAATTTTTTTCTCAATGTGTCAATTGTAGGTTGGCTGAGAAGGTGAATAATATAAGTCGTGCTCGCCTTTCATAAATGCCTTCACATGAGTCGTGACCTCCACATATCCTCACTAAGGCAAGTGACCTTGGGCAATTAAGGAGATTGAAAGCGGTATAATATGGAGGCCTAGAATGAGATGTAAAATTGTAGAAATAAGATATGAGAATTGAGAAAATAGTTTAGATTGATCAATACATAAGTAATATATTATTATTAAATAAGTAATTAAATAATCTATATTTAACCAAATATTAATTAAATAATATATGAGCTATTACCAACCGTAATATCAACCTTTAACAAATTACTTGTTGAACAATAAATAAACTTTTCTGTGAACATAAATAAATGAGTTTGGTTGAGATTAAGATTGATTCATTTAGCTTTGAATTTTTGAAAAGTGTTAAAACTTATATAATTACCAACTTGAATGAAATTAAATGAGGATTAATCTAGTACTATTGTTCATTGAGTGAGTTGGTTCAATTGCAACCCTAAGCATTGTACCATCTATAAAGATGTGGTTTGTACTCACAGAAGATCATAGACATGGTTAAACTTGTTGACCATACTAAATTCTTCCTTTTCACGATCCATTAGATAAACTCAGGATTTGAGAAACTATTTCCTCCTTAGATCTATTAAAGTCTCATGGGCTTGACCTCATAAATTTTTTTGTAGTTATATAACATGCATTTCACCTAGCCACTCATCATAGCCGCACATATCCCATATTTGAGTGCCATCCCTTTTATTGAAGGCAGATTTCAGTTAAAAGAATGATGAGCCTAAGATAGGCCTACTAGTTGAAATTGTAGAAATCATTATCTAGCCTTGTTTTGACTAATTGGGGGTCAATTTTATGAGTCCTGATGAATGGCATCATTAGACCATCCATCACCATAAACTTAAAAAACAATCATTTTGAATGTAGTTCTTGTATGTGATGTATTTTTTTCGTTCTTATTTACTTTAATTTTTGACTCCTATTTGTTATGAGTCATTGAGTCCCATCGAGTCTTGCGATGTATTTTTTGTGTTATTATTATTTATACGTTAGTATATTGAATCATTTGGTCCTGTTTTGTAGTGATATGAAATCCAAGCTAAATCTCAGTCATCCCTTTAACCCTATGCTGATCATCCTTTGACTATCATTTAATCTCAACCTAACTAGTTGACCTCCACATCACCTTCTAACTTGATATCTCATTAGCCACCACCTCATCTCAATCTCATTAAGCATGAATGAACACCCTTTTGACTCTCCCCCCTCAATTAAGTCAATAGGCCTTATAACCTCACAAAACACTTGAAAAGCCTATAGTTCTTCAAATTCCAAAACTATAAAAACCTTCTCTTCCTTGTCTATGGTCAGCCACATCATCTTGACTCTTATTTTTTCGCTTGTCATCACTCTATATTTTTTTCTTATGTCATATATGAATAAAGTAATGAAATTTAGTTATTCTCTCCACTTTAAATGTGATTATCTTTGCGTGCTTACCACCTAAGAGAATGACTGCTTTTTGTGAGTGTATAGTAGTCTTTGGAGGACTTCGAAGGAAGGAAGCCAACATGATGGACTATTCATGAAGGTCAACTTCAATATCCTCGCTCTGCTTCTATCTTCTAATATAGTTAGCCTACTTTTAGCTAATCATTATTTATCTTATTATTGTACGGTTAGAAGTCTTAGTTTAGTTATATTATGTCTTGTACTATTATGGCCGTCCTTTGTTGAATCAATAGTTGCTAAGTGAATTCATCTGCAGATTATTTATCATAGATTAACTTTCCTAAGAAACTTAAGTGAAGTCTTTGGATCTCATTGCAACTTGTTGGATCTCATCCATCTTACAATAGATTGTCATTATATATTGGTCAAACTTTTTTCATCTTATATCATATTTGATATTTGAGGAAGTTTTCTTAGAACATCTTGTCATGTATTATAATACATTTTACACTAGATTATGCTATTAAGTTCATTCTTATTAGATAGCCATCTCATCGAAACCAAATGAAAATTATTAGAACAAAATAGATAACTCTATCTAATTATTTTATTAGTTTATTGGCTTATATTATTGTGTCTTCAATTTCACTGCGTTTCAATGTTATTCAAAAAAAGAGTCTTTATTTGCATCAAATTTTTTGAATTTTCTATCTTTTATGATTCATCTTTATTTTTTTTTAACATAATGTATTAGTAGCTAAGCTTTATTACATTCTTGTTTACTAATTTCTTTAATCTATCATATGGGTTTTGCAAAATACTACAACTTGAGAGCATTTTAAAAATTTTTACATGAAATGTAGATGTTTGACTAGTTGAAATGGACATTCATATCAAGCATTAAATCATAATCTTGAGGATAATATCACTCATTTGCTATGGAAAATATGGGATCTCCCTCTCGTACTTCAACAAACCTCTCCCAAATTTTGCACTAAGTTTGGAAATAGAGATAACTAAAGAGGTGGAACTCATGAATCTAACTCCACACCTAAACATCCACGTAAAGAATTTAAAGGTCATCCGATTGATCCTAACCATCTTACTCCTCTTAGCCCCATAATCATTATTTTGATCCATTCCCAATGGACACTATCATGATCACCATAATATGGATGAAACACCATTTCGTCAATTCTATCACATAAGCTAACCTTTAGGAAGGAATGTTGTTGTCATTTCAAGACATTCCTATGAATGTTATTCTCACTATTATCAGGACCCACCATTTGGAACCATCCCAAGGCATGAAAATAAAGACTACAACAAGGGCATTACTTGAAGAGTCAAGAACCTAACCTTATTGGTGGATTAAAGATGTTATCAAGTCAAGTCCAACTCAAGTTAACCTTGACTCGAGCTTGACTAGTTGCTTTAGACAATGGCTCAAACTCAAGCTTGATCTCATTAATCGAGCTCAAGATCAACTAGATCAAACTCATTGAAAGCTTGAGTTTGACTTAATAACTCAAGCTCGATTAATAACTTAATTCTACTAATCATAATGGCATGGCTTGGGTAGATCAATGTATATTTTCCCCTAAAAATATCATTAAAAATCTGGCTCAATGACTCATTTACTCAAGTTCAACTCAAATTCAAGCTCATATATTATACAAGCTTTAATCTATTTTCGAACTCGAGCTTGTGGCTTGTAAAATCATTATGAACTTATAAACAAGTCAAGCTCAAATTGGCTCACAAGCTAGATTGATTTAATTACATCCCAAACGTGGGCCACTATGATGAGGCCATGATGTCAATGAAGCATTGAATGAGACTCACATTGTAGTTATTCATTGTGTCATGTTCGCTCATTTTAACACATGGGGAGCATGCTACCATCCTCCACACATATTTTATGGATAATAAGTTCTACAAGATGATTATTAATAGTGGCTGATGTATGAATATTATTGCTGCCTTTGCATTTCTTTGGATGAAGCTCACCTTGAGTCATATCCTTAGCCATGAAAAAATTTCATATCTGTCACCCAATATTGCTTTGTCTTTTTACGCTCAATCAATTATGATGATATGATTTTACGGGATATTCTCATTGAAGATTTCCAACATTATAATTGGCCAACATTAGTTGTACAATTGGACATCACCTACGTTGGATACTCTAACACATATACTTTTAAATTGGAGGGCAAATGTATTATGCTGAAATTTGTTAACTCTAAGGAGTTTTCCCCACAACAACCTGGGACTCTTTTGACTTGAAAGAAAGAAAATCTCTCCATGTCATTAAGTGATAGATATTCAAACAAGAGCTTCATGTAAGTTTTTTTTATACAATAGTTTTCTTAGTTAAATTTAGTCAACCTATCCTTGAGGTCACTCACTTTGAAGCAACCTAGCTTAAAGGTCTTGGACATCTGTCTCGAGGAACCACCAAATGAGCTACCCCTTATATGGTGCAGTAGGCGCACCAACTTTTTGTTTCAATTCACCCTTCTGAACTCATCTCATTTTCAGATATCTGGTTCAGCACACCAGACTCAAGTGACAAATCAATGACTTATTCACTAAGGGATTCATCCAAGAGTCTCTATTTCTATATTCTATCCCAAAGTATGGCATATGATGCATGTATGTGGACAATAGAAGCATCGAATAAGATAACCATCATGCATAAGATTTTGATACTTGGACTTGTTGACATGCTCAACATAATGGCAGGAGCAATTATCTTTTCTTAGATATATCTAAGATTCAAATATCATCAAAATGCATGTATGAAGGTGGTGTGTGTAAACTAGCTTTAAAACAAACAATGAACTTTACGAATGTTTGGTGATGCTCCTTCTTCTTATATAATGCTTTAGACATTTTTACGTGCATGATGACATATATTACATATATTTATTGGAAAATTATTGGTCTGTACTTTGATTAATCCTCATTTCAGTCACGTCAAGAGCGACATATTTATCATTTGTGTTAAGTTTTGGAGGCATTGCTTTGCTAAGAAAAATATATATTCACATGAAGCATTTATTCATGAATTCTTCAGTATTGTTCTTGAGATTCATCATTTCTTCCAAAGATATCCTGCCAATCTTGAGAAAAATAAGGCTACTTAGGATTGGCATGCGCCAACATATATTTATGATATACATAATTTTCATGAGTTAGCCATCTTTAATAGAAGATTTATTTGTGGATTTAGTACTGTGATGACCCTAATTTTCTAATGTCTGAAGAGAAGATGATTTTTGTTAGACAAATGTAACATCTAAAGCCTTCTCCAAAATCAAAAACTTATTGACAAGTTTAACAATATTTTGCTTATTTTATTTCAACAAGGTGTTCAAATAATCTTGTAATGCCTTTGGCATTGGCCTTAGAGATGTTAACTAGGACGGGTCCCATCACATTATTTAGTAAAATTTAAATGAGGCTCAATAACATTAGTAAACACATGATTGTGAATTTTTGTCGTCATTTAACCCCTTTGGCATTGGCATCACTATCCAGTTTCTCAAGAGTCTGTGCTTTGTTTCAAACATGAAGCTCTCAAAAATCTAAACAAAGAAAAACAACTTAGTGCTCAACATACTAAATGAGCTCAATGTCTCCAAGAGCACACATTGTTTTTTAAACATAAATCCAGTGTTAAAATAAATTTACTAGCGCTTTTAAATCAATTGTGTATATTATTGTCAGCTATGGATGTTAAAATTATCAAATTTTAGAAGATCAAAAGTCATTGAATAACATGTTTACTATTTTAATGCGGATTTTCAAATGTGACATGGCTCTCTTTTAAGGAACTTGCCTCTATTTTGGAGAAATTGCTATCATATCCCTAACTCTTTTTCATAAATTTTCTCATTGAGTTGTACTAGGGTGGAGTGTATGGTCACTTTAGTCATTATAATAATATTGTTTTATTGAGGGTAAGTACTTTTGACCTATCCTCAAGAAGGCTATTGCTTGAATTATTACCTAATGGTGCACTTGTCAAATCGCAAAGGGACTAAAGAGCACAATTGGCTTACACACTCCTTTGCCCATTCCCATAAGCCTTGGGAAGATCTGAGTATGATTTCATTCTCATATTATAATGCACATTCCAAAAAAATATGACTTTATCCTAAGTCATGAATAGATTGTCTGAGATGATATATTTTAATTTATGCTATCAATCTTTTGACATAGATGGATTACATATTATTCCTTATAAAAATGGATCTAGTAAAACACATATTGATTATTTTCTGATAAGAAAAATAGATCGTTTAGATCATAAAGATTGTAAGGTCATTCCAAGTGAAAGTTTAAGACAACATTGATTATTAGTTTTAGATTTAGATGAAAGATTATAAGAGAAAAAATAAATCAAATTATTGTCTAGATTAGATGAGATGACTCAAGAACACAAATAAAAATATTTTAAGAGCAGTATAAGAGCTTAGAATTTGGGATGTTCATAAGGAAGTTTAATGTTATGTGAGAATAAGAATGAAATTAACAAGCAGTTGTTAAAAAATATGTTTGGAGAATCAAAAGAAAAATTTCTTTAATAAAAATAGTTGGTGAAATGAGTCGTGCAAAGAAAATATAAGAAATAAGAAGATTATATAAACTTAGTTTAGATGTAAACGGAGAATTGGGAAAGATATAAAATGACTCAGAAAGATTCTAAGAAAGAATATATGATGCAAAACTTAACTTTTAGTGATAGATATAATAGATTAGATATCGAAAAGATGGAATGTATAAGTTACCAACCAAAAGATAGGAGAAGTAAAGATCTAATTCAAGTGAGGTATTAAGGATGAAAATAATAAAATATTTTTTAGAAAAGGATATTGAAAATAGGTGGATGAGATATTTTGATAAACTTTTCAAATGAATAAAAGACGATTAATTTTATCAACCTTAATACCCCAAACAAAAAAGAGAGAATTTTGTTTTGTCATCATATTAGTAAATCTGAAGTTAGAGAAGCTTTAAAGAAATGAAATGAAAAATAGTAGATGATGATATTCCAATAGAAGTGTGAAAATATTTAGAGAAATTTTTTTGGCTTACAAATCTTTTAATGTTATTTTAAAGACTAAAAAGATGTCGATGAGAGGAGAGTTTTTTGTTGGTTCTATATTTAAGAATAAAGATGATACACAAGAATGTGCAAATTATGAGAATTAAGTTAATTTGTCATACATTAAAATTATGAGAGAGAGTAATTGAGCATAGTTATGATGTGATACGAAGTTTCTCCATCGCTTGGTTTCATGCCGTGTAGATCTACTATGGATTACATTTGTTAAGAGGTTTGATGGTATAGAGAAAGTAAGGAGGATCTTCATATGATATTTATTGATTTAGAAAACTTATGATAAAGTTTCAAGAGATGTTCTTTGGAGAGTTCTAGAACATAAAGGAGTTAATATTGGTTATATTCAAGTCATTAAGGATATGTATACTAGAGTTGTTACGTCCAAAACACAAGGAGGATTGACAAAATATTTTTCTATTTCGTGTTGGATTACATCAAGGATCAGCTTTAAGCCCTTATCTTTTTTTTAGTTATGGATGTTCTTACTAGGCATTGGAAGATGTACCTTGGTGTATGTTTTTGCTAATGACATTCTTCTTGTTGATAAGACTAGAGAGGAGTCCAAGAGAAACTTGAATTATGGAGGTCAACATTAGTCTAAAGGTTTTGTTTAAGTAGATCTAAACCCGAATGTATGGAGTGTAATTTTAGTTGTAGAAGTTCTAGTAGTGTTGTGACATTAGGTGAACAAGTCAATAAGAGTGAGCAATTGATATTTAGGCTCTATTGTTCAAAATGATAGTGAAATAGATGGAGATGTTATTTGTAGAATTCAAGTTGGATGGTTGAAGTGGAGGATTGCATCCTGTGATAGAAAAGTTCCACTTAAGTTTAAGGGAAAATTTTATAAGATGGTGGTAAGACCAATGACTTATGGTGCATAAATAAAAGAGAAGCATAAGACTAAGTTAAGTGTTAAAGAGATGAGATGCTGTGGATGAGTGGCTTTACTCTTAGAGATAAAATGCTAAAATGAGTATGTTGGAAAAAGTTGGAGCTCTAGTGGCGATAAGATTCGAGAGTCGCCTTAGATGGTTTGGCCATATAAAACGCGCCATCGATCCGATGAGAGTAGATCCATTAGATTTTTATGTTAAGAAAGGTAGAGAATAAAAAAAGACTTCGTAAGATGTAAAAAATGACCTTAGTATACTTGAATGAGAATTTGACACATAATAACATAAATTAGAAGGATTCATGATCCCACTTAGTGGGATAAAGGCTTGTTGTTGTTGTATCAATTTTCTGACACATCATATGTTACTTTTCTTTTTTTAGGGAGGTTGTGCATTCTCCTGGGCTGCCTAAACTATTGCCTATGACTGGAATGCTGTGTTCATGAGTTACTTTCAGATGACCCTTTGGATGAAACTTGGAATTCCTATTCTCCATGGCTTATCTCCTACATATGAGTTGTCAAACCTAAGTTATGAATAGAAGTCTAGTCATCCTACTTGATGTTTGGTGATCAACCATCACTTGGATTTAGTCGTCCCCATTGCCAAGTTTTTCTATATTAACTTTGTTAATAGGTCAACTAACATAACTCTTGTTAGATCATCAAAGGATACTAGTGAAGAAAACTCATTGCATCCCCATTGCCTAGTTTGCATAAAACTTTATCAATAGGTCAACTAACATGAACCTTTTTGGATCATCATAGGATATGAGTAAAGAAAACCCATTGATCTCATTGAATGCCCATTGGCTTATAGATCTAATGAGTTTGCATTTGATTTACTTTGGGTATTCATGAACTTCATAAATGAATGCAAAAAATACTTGAAGTTATGAAAAAAAATGCTAAACTGGTGATGTTTCATATGTACAACATGTTGTATATATTGAGGGAGATATGTTACTTTTAAGGGTTAGAGACTTTCACTTAATTTCTAAAAAAGCATTTACTAAGAATTGGGTTTTGTTCAAAATTATAAGAAAAATTGATGATAATGCCTATGAGATAGAACCTTCAATGGATGATGTAATTCTGTAGTATTCAATGTGATAGATTTAATGTTATATACTTATATGTTTAATCCTGATATGCTGATTCTTTTTGACACATCTAGCTACCATTTCTAACTTGTCATTTGAGACCCACATTGATTTGATTTGATTTTAGATGAGCAAATTATTTTCATACAAACTAGTTCAAAGATTTCTTGTTTGTTGACAAGGACTCTCACAACTAATGGATTCATGATTGACCCAAGAGGAATTGCGCTAATTGAGTCCATGCTCTTTTATTAGTACTTGGATTTATGTTCATTGGAGTTAAATTTTTGAAGTAGGCTGCGTTGATGTTGGGCATCTTTAGACTAGACTTGGAGACAATCAAGAGTCCAATTCTTGTATACTTAGGAGATCATTTGATATATTTCTCTTTCTTTTTTATGTATTTTTCATTTTGACTTTTGCATATTATAGGTCATAATCATGTTTGTACTAGTGTACTAGTCATTTGAGTATTTTATATGCATTTTGGGTCTTAGATCCTTTACCATAACTGATACTGTCTTCTGGTGTTTTACAGGAGAAACTGCGCGTTGCTGTATTAGTTTCAAAAGCTGCACTTCAGTTTATACATGGTGACTTAACAATTTACTCTATGTTAATTACTTCTTTTTGATCTTGGTCCTGGTTTTTTGAATACCTCATGTGAATATGAACATCCCTGAATTTTCTTAGGCCTCACATTATCAAGCGACTACACTGTGCCTGATGATGTCAAAGCAGCAGGGTTTGAGATTTGTGCTGATGAATTGGCGTCCATCGTTGAAGGCCATGCCATCAAGAAGTTAAAAATGCATGGTGGGGTTGATGGTCTAGAAAATAAATTGTCAACATCAATAGCTAACGGACTTACCACTTCTGAGGAAAGCTTGACTGTCAGGCAAGATATTTATGGAATTAATAAGTTTACTGAAAGTGAATCAAGGAGCTTTTTTGTTTACGTGTGGGAAGCACTTCAAGATATGACGCTGATGATTCTTGGCGTCTGTGCTTTTGTTTCTCTGATTGTTGGTATTCTGACAGAAGGATGGCCGAAAGGTGCACATGATGGCCTTGGAATTGTCGCAAGTATCTTGCTAGTTGTCTTTGTTACTGCGACAAGTGATTACCGACAATCTTTGCAGTTCAAGGACTTGGATAAGGAGAAAAAGAAGATTACTATACAAGTCACACGAAATGGGTTTAGACAGAAAATGTCAATCTATGATCTTCTTCCTGGTGATGTTGTCCATCTAGCAATAGGAGATCAAGTCCCTGCAGATGGACTTTTCCTCTCTGGATTTTCAGTATTAATTGATGAGTCAAGTTTAACAGGGGAAAGTGAACCTACTGCCGTAAATGCTGAAAATCCTTTTCTCCTGTCTGGAACTAAGGTTCAGGATGGCTCATGTAAAATGTTGGTGACAACTGTTGGCATGAGGACTCAATGGGGTAAGTTGATGGCCACACTTAGTGAAGGAGGAGATGACGAAACTCCCTTACAGGTTAAGCTGAATGGAGTCGCCACAATCATTGGGAAGATTGGTTTATTCTTTGCAGTTGTGACTTTCGTGGTGATGGCACAATCCCTTATGTGGCATAAGTTTAATGCTGGGACATTATTCAGCTGGACAGGAGATGATGCCTTGCAGCTGTTAGAATATTTTGCCATTGCAGTCACTATTGTAGT
Source organism: Cymbidium sinense (assembly GCA_021442155.1). Taxonomy (NCBI): domain Eukaryota; kingdom Viridiplantae; phylum Streptophyta; class Magnoliopsida; order Asparagales; family Orchidaceae; genus Cymbidium; species Cymbidium sinense. The sequence goes on from CM038228.1 coordinate 40,585,353, forward strand.
TGTTGCAGTTCCAGAAGGGCTGCCTTTAGCTGTGACCTTAAGTCTCGCCTTTGCCATGAAGAAAATGATGAACGATAAAGCACTGGTTCGCCATCTTGCAGCCTGTGAAACTATGGGCTCAGCTACAACCATCTGCAGTGACAAAACAGGAACCTTGACTACCAATCACATGACTGTAGTGAAAGCTTGCATCTCTGGAAATATCAAGGAGTTATCCAATCCAAGTGATGCTTCTAGTTTGTGCTCTCAGCTTCCACAAACAGTGTCTAATATCCTTACGCAGTCCATATTTAATAATACTGGAGGAGAAATTGTTACCAATCAGCAAAGGAAGATTGAAATATTAGGAACACCAACTGAGACTGCTATATTGGAGTTTGGCTTATCTCTAGGTGGTAATTTTCATGCGGAGCGCGAAGCAGTTAAGCTTATTAAAGTTGAGCCCTTTAATTCAGCAAAGAAGAGAATGGGAGTAGTGATTCAGCTTCCCGGAGGAGGATACCGTGTTCACTGTAAAGGTGCCTCTGAAATAGTTCTGGCTTCTTGTGACAAGGTTTTGGATGCTGCAGGTAATGCTGTTCCCCTTGATGAAGCAACAGCAAATCATCTCAAGGATACAATTGAAAGTTTTGCTAAAGAAGCTCTCCGGACACTTTGCCTGGCCTATATGGAGGTAGAAGATGATTTCACAGCTAATCAACAAATCCCTTCTGAGGGGTACACATGTATTGGAATTGTAGGCATTAAGGATCCTGTCAGACCCGGTGTCAAGGAGTCAGTGGCTGTTTGTAGATCTGCCGGAATTGCAGTGAGAATGGTTACCGGAGATAACATTAATACAGCAAAGGCTATTGCCCGAGAATGTGGTATTCTTACAGATGATGGCATAGCTATAGAAGGTCCAGAGTTTAGGGAAAAGAGTCTAGAAGAAATGATGAAATTAATTCCAAGGATACAGGTCTCCTAGCTTTTTGATATTCTGATACTGTGGCAATTGTACATTATAATTGTTTAGCTATTCTGAACTGAATTTCTTAATTTAATAGGTTATGGCTAGATCTTCACCATTGGATAAACATACACTTGTGAGGCACCTGCGTACTTTGTTCAATGAGGTTGTTGCTGTGACCGGTGATGGCACAAATGACGCTCCAGCACTTCATGAGGCAGATATTGGACTTGCAATGGGAATTGCAGGAACTGAGGTGATCCTTTTTAATTCTTGCAGATGGCATTTTTTTTCCATTGACCATTATTAACTTGAAGGGTTTTCAATTCACCTCATTTGTACATATGCAATGTTGAAATTAGTTGACAAATTGTCTTGTATGCTATTAAGCTTTGATTTGTATCTGCATACTTTTTTAATCTATCACTTAATTGTAGCATAAAACGATAGGGCAGGGAAATGGTTTCTGGATTAGTATTGGCATCATTATTTTTTTATTTTCATGGTTATTATTTTATAGAAATAAATTTCAAGATGATCCCCCAACTTATGGCCAATTTAGTCCTAGAGTATCACATTTTGCTAATTTATCCTCCCAACTATATAAAATTGATTTAAAATGATCCCTCATATATAAAATGTTATACAAAATTGATCTCAATTTAGTCCCTTAACTATATAAAATTAATCCCAATTTAGTCCTTGATAGATCATCTTGAATCAATTTTATATAGTCAAAGACTAAATCGGAGAAAATTGATACTTAGGGATTAAATTAGTCACATGCAAATAATGGGGGGATCATTTTAGGATGTAGCCCTTATTTTATAAGTTCATTAGTTTGCTTGTTTAGCTTTTATACATGTATGCATCATTGCACATCTTTATTTTAGATTACTTTGACTTTAATTGGGATTTTGTGTTCTTTGCAAGACAGTTTGGTTGGGACTGGTGGTGAAAGGAATTTCTTGCATTTATGATGATGAGGGAGATTGAGGTTATGTGGGTTATGTTAGCGTATCATGCTTATTATGCTCATTTAGAAAAACATATTTTGAAGGATCCTGAAAGTTGGCTTCAATATGTTTTACATTTCTTGAGTGCGATCAACAAAGCTTTAACTTTAGGAGCAACTCAGCATTACTGGATGGTCTTGTTATTGTGCTTAATAGTTAAACATGATTGTAGAAGTCTAAGAAGGCCTTTGAAGCTTTAGTTGGGTGAAGAAGGAACCCTAGTTTTAACTTTGGAAAATGAGATTAGGAAAGGCATTAGTTAGTGACATGAAAGTACATGCAAAGGTGCCTTCATATGAAGTTTTCAACCAACTTCGCTTCAAGCTCAAGTGTTGGAAGCAAAATTGAAAATTGGAGTTGCTATTCCAAATGTTGGAGAAGTTTTCTAATCAAGCATATGGAATACTCCAAGATTTCGGTTTTCTTGTCCAATTGAGTTATTATTAGTATTATTTATGCTTAATAATACAACTCATGTAACTCACTATTCTGTAGGCTTACATAGAAGATTGGTTTATATTTCATAATGCGAGCTGGCAGTCTACTTGCACTATGAAACGATTTAATTTGGGAGTTCCTCATGGAAAAGAATTTTAGCATTTATTGCAACCTGCTGTTATGATTTTTGTTACAAGGTTTTTTGCAGCCCATCACCATTAAAATTGGTGGCAGTAGCACAACGTTTAATACTGGTGGTGATTCTCCGTTCATAAAATTGCTTGCATTAGCTCAAATGGTTTTTTTTTCCCCCTTTCTTCAACCTCACCAACAAATTAATTGCCATTTTCATTATGAAGAAAAATAATGATTGGTTATTAATCCTTGTAGGAGCTGCAAGGCAAAGAGACTTTAGCCACCTATTATTATTATTATTATTATTTTTAAGTATGTTAGCCAAATTTAACTAATTAGAGTAGATTTTTTACTGTTGTGTTATTTTCTCTATGATAGGTGGCAAAGGAGAGTGCAGATGTAATAATTCTCGATGATAATTTCTCGACAATTGTGACTGTGGCCAAATGGGGACGTTCTGTTTACATTAACATTCAAAAGTTTGTACAGTTTCAGCTGACAGTGAATGTGGTTGCCTTAATCGTTAACTTCTCCTCCGCTTGCCTTACTGGTAAACAATTCCAAGACTTGCTGGTTTCCAAATCTTTCCTTGCCACAAATAAGCTTTATTCTTAAAAAACAATGAATATTATATCAGGAACTGCTCCACTGACTGCTGTTCAGCTGCTGTGGGTCAACATGATCATGGATACATTGGGAGCTCTTGCACTTGCCACTGAACCTCCTAATGGCGAGCTAATGAAAAGGATGCCCGTTGGCAGGAAAGGCAACTTTATCAGCAATGTGATGTGGAGAAATATCTTTGGACAATCTTTCTATCAGTTTTTTGTATTATGGTATCTCCAGACAGAAGGGAAACAGCTTTTCAGGCTCGAAGGTGCTGGTTCTGAAGTCACCTTGAATACACTTATCTTCAACACGTTTGTGTTCTGTCAGGTAATTTCCTGTGTTGCTTTTCATGCAAGGTTTTTCTGTCTTCTTCTTTAAACAAATAGCCCCCTCATTTTTTTTCCAAAGACGGTCAATTAGGTCCCTTATTAGATTAACAACGAAGGCATTTCCATGGACTGTTGTGTTGAAACTTGCATATTTTTTCTGTCAAAACTAAATAAAATGAGATACATTCATTTTTAGAGATATATTTGATGTGGGACGGTTAAGTGTTCGGTATTTTTAATGCGACTTAAGATGGAATGCAATATAATGATAAAAGAAAATCACAACTTGCATATTATTAATTTATAATTATGATAAATAGTTAAATACTTGTCACTTTTAATGTATGGACATTAGCATGGCATATTCATTCCAAAATATAATTTAACAAATGTGCCGATTTGAATTTTTACAAGAGAACATTGATAGATAATAAAATTCAGCAATGAATCAAATTTACACTTTAAAAAGAAAACTCGGCATTCATACAACTATATAAAGCAACTTAAAAAGTAAAATGAGGATAGAAATCACCGCATAAAAAAAAAAATCAGACCTCATATTATTACAAAAGGGTGCCTCCCCACATAGCCGTCCACACCCATGACGCATTTAAATAATACACATCCAACAAGAGCATGTATAAAAAGAGAGAGAAAGATTGAATTTGTACTTCAATATTCATTGTTCTCTAATTTTTACATATCTCATGAGTGATTTATTGTCTTCAAAGAAGTCAAAATGTGAAATTATACAGAATCTACAGAAATATAGTAGAAAATAACTATCTTCATTCACCCTTCCCGAATTCAGGTGGTAGAAATCGTTCCATAAAGTCAATTCTTGAGTTTTTTAACCGTCTAGATGGAATAAGAAATTATTTACCCCAATAACAGTGAGGTGGCAGAAGACATAATTGGACCTCGGAGGCTATAGACAACAAAGGCGGTGCTTGACTGGTGGTTGGGATAGTTCGGGATATCAGATGAGACCGTGGATTAAGTAGCAATAAAAACAAAGGCAAAACAACAGCTGATGTGGTGGAGTGAATGATCAGAACGCCACATAGATCTTGGGTGATTAAATGTGGGACACCAGATAGATCTTATAGCTGCTTATTTATATGATAGAATACATTATTAAGGGATAATATGCCACTCTAAAAGAAAGAAATATCACCCTCTGATGAATTTATCACCTAATAAAGATTTATAAGGTTGATGGATCTACGTATACTAGATTTTTTTTCTACCCAACATGGATGAGAATAGGACAAAATTTATTTTAATTTGGGATACAAGTTTCCTACAGGGGCAAGTCTCATTGTTAATCATATCCTATAAGATTTGATCTTTTAAGAAATCTCTCGATTAAAATAGTTGGCTAGTGTAACTATAGATTTCAAAGTTTGAATTAAGATTTGCTAAATTTGGAATTCAAAGGGGATATATCAAGTATAATAATTCTTTTCAGATTTTCGGATTCTAAATGAGAAGTAAAAAGTACTTTGAGATTGGGAAGTCCATTAAAAATTTCAACCTATTCTATGATTGAGTTTTATATTTTTAAAATTGAGATTTATTTTATTTTAAGTTGACATTTTAGTAGAATACTATGACTTATATTCCAATAGCACAAGACTATAAAAAAGCTTAAAAAGTGAGAAATTAATTTCGCAGCAAGAAGAGCAAGATGTCTTAGACCTTATATTCCCTGATTATGCTTTGCTTGATAAGATCTTGTTATATACAAATTTGAATAAATCTGAAGATATAGAAATAAATCTGAAGATGGTTCCTTGAATATTCTTATGTAGTCAATTTAGTTCCTCGTTTGTACACAATTTACCCATAATAGTCCCTCGTGTAGAACTCATGATACAAAAATGATCCCAGCTTTGTCCTCGAGGGATAATTTAGATTAATTTTATATAGTTGAGGGTCTAAATTGAAAAAAAAAATGTGATACTCTAGAACTAAATTGTCCACATCTCATTTTGGATTTAATTTTAAAAATCATCAAATAAACTCTTAATTTCCATAGATGATATACATGCTATGTTTTATGATTTCGAATGAACTGTTGACATCTATATTAATTCCACAATTCGATACTAGGGCGAGCCTAGTATGAGCTGACAAGTCATTATATGTGCTAAAGACCCTTCCATATCATAAAAAAATATGAAGAAAGCCCAAAAAGCAGCTGCCCAGGACTTTGTTTCACAGACTCATGGTGGGTAGCAAATTCTTTACCCATGGTATATTGATTCCCCAACAGCTGACTATCTTCCCACTTCTGCATTAAGTGGGTGTTTTCTATCCTTTACTTCGGTAAATGAAGACATCTCTCTCTTGCAGTTGCATACAATATGAAATGGGTTTCTAGTAGATTATGAAGAGTGTCATAATTCATTCCCCAAGTCCTATAAAAAGTAAGTTCTAACATTTTTCTCATCCATCACCACATTGGTATTATTGATCAACGACTTGTGGGAGCATAAAATGCACTTCACTCGCTAATGAAATCACCTCTGCTTGTTTTACTTTATCAATGGGGAGTTTATCTCACCTAGGTGCCAAGAAAGAGCAACACTGGAATCAAGATAAATTCATGAAAAATATAAGTTGATGATACATCATAATAGAATTAGGGTGGGAGGGGCTTAATTTCTTATTAAACGGCCTATTTACATTTTGCACTAAAAAAATGTTGGAAGATAGGTCATAATTGCCATTCATTATAATCTTATAACTTATTACATGATTAATCAAAGCTTGTTATTTATGAGTTTTTTTGTGTTCATGCATATTCATTTGGTAAAGATCTTTGAAATTTTCATATGCTTGATTCATGTCTCTTCTACATCAATAAATCTCCACCCTTTGGGCGGACAATAAAAGCACAATGATGAAAGTATACGACCATGTGATTATTTGACTATTTTTAATAATAGTTTACCCCCCAAACTTCTTTGAACATGCTAAACATTATTGAGTGACTTGTATATTTGCTCTTTTGCTATCATTACAACCAAGAAAAATTTCTAGTCATTATCTTTTCGAGCACCTTACCAAACCCATTTCTATTCTACAAATGCACATAAAATTTTTGGCAAACACACTTTCCACTAACATCCCACACTCTCTTTCAGTTGTTCAATGAAATAAGCTCGAGAGAGATGGAGAAGATAAATGTCTTCGACGGCATTCAACTACGTCTTCCCCTCTCCTCCACCGTCATCTTCCAGATCATCATCGTCCAGTTCCTCGGCGATTTCGCTAACACCACCCCGTTGACATTCTCGCAATGGCTCTTTACTGTGTTCATCGGGTTCCTCAGCATGCCCATTGCTGCAGCTATCAAGAAAATTCCTGTTGGGCCAAAATAGCATAATTTGAAGCAAAATCAGTACTATTAACTGACTATTATCTTCATTCAAAGCCTAAATTTGGAAGATTTGGCTCCATATTCTTTGTAGCGGCAGCATGGAAAAGAAAGCTATCTCTGATGTAGTTTTGTTAACTTAAATGTGATCTTTCACCTATTTGAACTCTACAGTGCTGCAGAGATGTAGTAAAATGTTAATAGCTATTTGTTTGGAAGTATTTGAAAGTTATATTTAGCCACATTATATTTACTTATTTGTAGTGGATTTCTAGATTTTTATTATTTGTGCTTGGAAATCTATTAATTAATTCACTTAACTATGTCATGGTTGTCTTCATTTATATTTATATATATATATATATATATATATATATATATATATATATATATATTTGATGTTTTAGCTCATCAACTCTACTAATGTGTTGCTTTGAGCTCATGAAATTCAAATATTTTTCCTAATTATTTGTAGTCTTTGTCTCATATGATATTGTAAATTTTTTTTGTTAAGAGTGTTAATTCGGATTCTTAAGTTGGTTTTGTATCTGTCTTAAAAATAATCCAACGAATATAATTATGATAAATGTTATATGTTTATTAAACGAATCAAAATTTTGAATTTGAATTTGGCCTGATATGAAAATTGTGATTGAGTATTGTCAATTTGATCCTAAACGAACACAATTATTCAATTTGGACATAATAATTCAAAAAAATAATAGAAAATTATAATTTAGTCTAATTTTGCTCTTATGATACTAGTAAAATATTTTTTTTGGATGTTTATGTTGTCCCAATCTTTCATTTATTTGTTGTATTTTTAATAAACTTGTGTTGGTTGAACAACTTTTTTTTTTTTTTTTTAAGATTTATCTATAATAAGTACATTTTATGGAGCTTTAAATATAATTTTTACAATATCATAATTAAATAAATTATGCTATATTGATCTCTTGGTATAAAGGAATCACTAACAAGTTGATTCTTTGTGTTTTGCATATAAATATGAATATTATTATTGATAATTATTAGATGAGAAATTTACTCTAATTCGATCTTTTTTGATGAGGACAAGTTTTTTTCTCATAATTATATGAATCGTTCTTCTCCATTGTGTTCTATTATTAAATATTAAATCCTCATTTAGTTTTAATAAAATAAAATTATTTTTTATATTATCTAATCAAATCTTTTTAGGTCTATCTCTAATTTTTTTACATAGGTCAAATTCAAATACATCTATCTACTCTTCTAATGCATCGATAACATTTATGTAATAATAACCATCTAAGTCTTCTCAATCCAATTATCATTTATTCCAATCTTTTCATGTATATAATTTGATATTCTTTGATATATTTAAAATTTTAGATTATATATTTAACTAATTTATCTTTGATTCAGATGAATTTTTTCTCATTTATGGTTGACACGTGTAAAATTTTCATTCATTCAGTCTCTATGTTATCAATTTATAATTTTAAAAAGCCATATTTTTTTGAATAAAGTCAAATCTCTTGAAAATTTTGGTTGAAGTGAAATGATTTAAATTCTTGAAGAGGACTAATCTATGAAGATGCTCTCACATGAAAGAGAGAGATTCTTAATTTTTGGCATTATTGTTTGAGATGATTGATTCATTCATCACAATATGCCGTCTGTCTATTAAAAGAAAGTCGATTCGCTGTTTCTTTATCTCTTCTTCCAATTGCTATATAAAGATAAATTTAATTGTTATAAATTATTATTATTTTTAATCTTAAAACTATATGAATTTAAGTCTAGTATTATCTTTGAAGGGCATAATTTTCTCATATTTAATATTCATATTAAATTAAATAATTATTTATAGTATATATATATATATATATATATATATATATATATATATATATATATATATATGTATGAAGATTAACATACATACCACACCACATAATTCATTAGGTTCACCTTCTCTTAAGGTTTTAATATCATGGGATTTTGTGAAGAGCTATAACCTAATTGTGTATGCTCTACTATATATATATATATATATATATATAGAGAGAGAGAGAGAGAGAGAGAGAGAGATGGTAGCATTTTATGTGATTATAATCCTTCTTTTTGAAGTTTGGATGCTCACATATGATGTTGCTCCTTGGGATGGATTATGACTGAGCTTGAGCCTTTCTGCTTATTTTCTTTTAACACCTCTTCAAATAATTTCTTATTTCCTTTTTGAGCTTATTGCAGATATTTTCACATGATGGAGCCTTGCAATAGTTTTGTTCTTTTCTCATGAGGGGACTAGTCGAGTTGCTAATTTTTGCTTTTGTATTTTTCTTTATTCAATTTTTGTATTTGTTAGGAGAATTTCTGCATTAAGATTATTGAAACTCTTAGGAGCATTAGCTATGAGATTTTTCCCCTTTAAATATTGTGTATATTCTTTCTATGGTAATAAAATATCTATCTTTTTTGTGGAAAAAAATGTTAAGCTTTGAAGAGTTATCTTTTTTCCTCTTTAAGTTATCTTTGTTGTTTCAAATAATACCTCATACTTTTTATAGATAGCTGCTTAATTTTCATTTTCAAATTACTCTATAATGTCACCCGACCTCATATTAATTTTTTTTACTGCTTATACAAATTTATCTCAGGAAATATGAGTTCAAGAATCTCTATTACCTCCAGAGCTGTGTATTATAATTGTGGGTTGCAATATTATGTATTTACTTCACGTAGGGAAGAAAACTTTGGGAGAAAATTTTTCACGTGTCCAAGAAATAGAACATGAGATGATTGTCATTATTTCAGATGGGTTGACGAATATGAGTATGACACTTCAAGAAGTGATGATGCTTGGAGGATAGTATTGGAGAAAAAAATTAAAGATTTGATCAATAAGATAATAGGCTTAATATTTTGATCGCACTAATTGTTGTACTTATAATTTTAATATTAGTGTTATTTATTAGGGAGTGTCATTTATTAAGTGAAGTATAATATGCTATTGTAGTTAACTTGACTTGTGACTATATATGAGTATTAGTTATCCAATTTTTCTTCATTCTGTTCACTCTTATTCAGCACAACTACTCATAGGGACATTTTAATCATTTCTGCACAAACAGCAAAGACAAAATTCTCAATCAGTTTTCCAAATAATCACTTTTGAATAAAGAACTTTCACACTTCACAATTGTTTTAAAAATGCAGTTATCCCAAACAAACCCTTAATCTTCTGAGCCCATTTTTTATTTTCTTATATATATATTTTTTTTGGTAAGGTTTTTTTATATGAAGTGTAGATTTATCACCTATAAAATAATTAGTTCGTTGAATTATGAATTTTGAAGAGTTAAGAAAAGACTAATCTGAAAATTGAAGGATGTTGAAGAATAGAAGGATTATTGTTTTAATTGTGTAAATGTATACATTATAATATAATTTTAGTTTGTGGATTGTAACTAAGAATGAGTTGTACTTTCAATTTTTATTGAATAAAATTGTTGGTTGTAATGTAATAAAATTAATATTTAGCGTAAAAAAAATAAGTCAATTGAAGAACTCAATGCCTGTCTTATTAATTATAGCGTTTTCTTGAGCAAATATATATGACATCAACTTTATTTTATATATATGTGCATATATAGTATAGAAATGTGCTCCAAAAGATAATTAATACCATTCATTATATATATATACATACACATATGCATACATACATACATACATGCATACATATACATACTACATTATAACTACAAGGAACCAAATATCACTATATCCATTATAAAATTTAAAATGTTTAATTTTTCTAAAAAATCAAACTATTATTCTAACTGTGGTTCATATTATGTTTAATGATAAATTTGATATTCTTCCCATAAATTTCCTCTTGAGACGGTATATTAGTGATATCAATGCAATACTAAAATTTGAAATTATCATAAATACTAATAAAAGTTTTTCATAAAGAGGTACCAAAATTAAATGATTTATAATAAATATATAGATTTACAATTATTGCGACGGATCTTTTATCATGCCTTTATATACATTACAATTTATTCATCCTGAAATATAATCAAAAATTATTTTCAATTTCCTTTTCACATTCTTCCTTATGTTAGGGTTTAATATCCAAATACCATAGTTTATTTGGATATAACACAAAATCAACAAGAGTAGTAAAGATATTGCTCATAAAGAAATTCACTCCACTTCCAGAGCAACTTCGAATGTAAACAAAAAGACAATACCAACTCAAGAGGGAAAAGACAATTTAATGTATCCAAATACCATAGTTTATTTGGATATACGCAAAAGAAACAGTAGTAAGATATTGCTCATAAAAGATTCCTCATCCATAAGAGCACCGAAATTAAAAAAAAAAAAAAAAAAAAGAGGGAAATAAATTATATAAAAAAAAAAGATGAAAATAACCTCTTCTCATATAGAGCATCGAGAAATTTCTCAAGCGTAAACTCCTGCGAGTCAACGCTCTCCATCTCATGAGCCAAAGCATGGTCCGAGAGAGCCGTCGCTATCAGCCGCGCTAAAATCAATCTGATCAACCTCAACAATCTTCTGCTTTCCTGAAAGAGATCCACACTGTTAAATCAAAAAAATAACCCAGCAACAATCGAATCCACATCAAAACCCAACAAAAGATCAAATTTTGACACCCTCCCAACAAATTACCCAACCAGATCTAAAACAATGTGATTTAAAAGCTTCAACTTACACGTCCCCATGGCGAAATCTTGTCCTCAGCTGCCAGGAATCAAGAACTGGCGAGATGACCACGAAAATTAACCGGATGAAAATAACAAGCACAGTTCCAATCGGAGCAATTCATAATACGAGCAATAATCGCCATCAAAATCGAAGAGAAGAGGTAGAAAAGGCAACATGAAATCTTCGGTGTCTTGCACTTTAATATTCATGTTAATAATTATTTAATTTTTTCTAAACTTTTAAACAAATATGAATATTAAAGTGCAAGACATCGGAAGATTTCATGCTGCCTTTTCTACCTCTTCTTCTTTGATCTTGATCACGATTATTGCTCATTTTATGAATTGCTCCGATTCAAACTATGCTTGTTATTTTCATCCGATTAATTTTCATGGTCATCTTGCTAGTTCTTCATTCCTGGCAGCTAAGGACAAGATTTCACCTTGGGGAGGCATTTGTTTTGGATATTGGGTAATTTGTTGGGAGGAAGCCAAACTTTGATCTTTTATTGGGTTTTGATGTGGATTTGATTGTTGTTGCGTTGTTTTTTTGATTTAGCGGTGTGGATCTCTTTCAAGAAAGCAGAAGATTGTTGAGATAGATCATATTGATTTTAGTGAGGCTGATAGCGTAGATTTTAGTTCGACTGCTCTCTTGGACCATGTTATGGCTGAAAAAATATTACGTGTGGAGTCCGGACGTAAGCTCGAACTCCAATAGTATCTGAACACGTGTCCAATAATAAAATATTTATTTTTTTACTTTATCACACGATAACACTGCTCCATATGCCATTAACATTTTGACCGACATGTCCCCCAGAGTGAACATGCCGGACGGACGCCGCTTCGTGATTTTGAGCGAGGTATATTTAGGTATTTTCATTTTTGAGCTATATTTAGTCGTGCAGAAATTGTACTCAGCTCCCTCCAAGCGTGCATCAGTGCGAGAATCCGACCTTCCTCCAAAGTTGTGCTAATCCTCAGGCATTAAAATCCAAGGTAGTATCTCATCTTCTCTGTGTAGGCGACTCCAAGAGGTATTTCTTCTTGCATTCTTGAACTTTAGAGATTTAGGGTTTTCACATTTGTTTCGATTGTTACCAGCTCACCTATTTGCAAAAGGATTTAGGTGATTCTTGTGTAATTTTTCATGTGTATATTCTGTACACCCTAGAGTGTATACCTTTTTTTCAATTTTAAACTATTGTGGGGCTTGCTTTATTTATTACACATGTTATTGAAAGCTATTTGGAGTTCTTTCCAATAGGATTTGAGAGTTTTTGGAGCAGTTTTTCATGTGTAAACTCTGTACACTGTGGAGTGTACACCCTTTTTTCAATTTTAAACCATTGTGAGCTTGCTATCTCTTTTGTACATGCTATTGTAAGTTGTTTGGAGTTCTTTCTAAGAGGATTTGGGGTCTGTTGATGCAGTTTTTCACGTGTACACTGTGTACATCCTAGAGTGTACACTTTTTTTTTTCAATTTTAAACCACTGTGGGGCTTGCTATATCTTTTGTACATGTTATTGAAAGCTGTTTGGAGTTCTTTCCAATAGGATTTGGGGGTTTTTGGAGGAGTTTTTCATGTGTACACTCTGTATACTATTGAGTGTACACCCTTTTGTCGATTTTAAATCACTGTGGGGCTTGCTATATCTTTTGTACATGTTATTATAAGCCTCTACATGCTATTATAAGCTGGTTCGAGTTGTATTATGGGGACTTTGGGTGATTTTGGTACAATTTTTCACGTGTACACTCTGTACACTCTAGAGTGTACATCATTTTTTCAATTTTAAATCATTGTGGGGCTTGTTATATCCTCTCTACATGCTATTATAAGCTGGTTTGAGTTATTTCCTGGGGATTTGGGTGATTTTGGCGTAATTTTTCATGTGTACACTCTGTACACCTTAGAGTGTACACCATTTTTCAATTTTAAACCACTGTGGGGTTTCTTTATATCCTCTATGCAATTATAAGCTAGTTTGAGTTATTTCTGTGGAATTTGGCAGTTAGGCACCACTTCAATCATGTCCTGTTGGAATATAGAAAGGCAGGCTTTCTACATTGGTGGCCACTGCATTCATTTCACAGTATATGAGGTTGCTTTAATTGTAGGGATGCCAAATAGAGGGGAGAATGTTATATGATAGAAATCCCCACTGTCAAAGTCCAATTCAATTGATTTTAAGAATAAAATTGAGGAGTTGGATCTCTTTGACCTCAACCACAGTTGTCTGATTGTTGCTGATTTTCTTTCAAATATATTTTTTATTTATCATAATTATAGAGTGGTGTTGGACCTGATCTCCTACGCTAATGACATAGAGAAATTTCTTGATTACAATTGGCCAAAAGCCATTTGGACCTTCTTGGTTTCACAATTTGATGTTATTACATCAAAAAAATTGACGCAGAAGGCACTCGGGTACATGAGTGGCTTTGCCACTCTTCTGATGGTACGCTTTACATCTTCAAATTTTTATTGTGCTATACACTGAAGCTAAATTATGTAAATATTTATTGCAGATTTGCTCTGCAGAGCACACAAGAATATTAAGGCCAATCGTTCTTTCTGCAAAGTCACGTATGTTACGCTGGTCAAAAATAAAGTTTGTAGAGGATTCCATTAGTAGTTTGCAAGGACACGAGCTAATGCTAATTAGATTTACTTCATTTACATCGAGATTGATTTATTCCTATTAGAAATTATCACACTTTCTTATTGGTGTAACACATATCTTCCTATCATTTGAAGACATAACAAAAGAGGAGACCTGACTCCTTGAAATAGTGCCCTCTATCCCACAGCCAACCCACAACGAGCCCCATAGAAGCCCCATTCGAAGTCCAGAGTAAAGCCCAAAGTGGATCTCCCTACGTCTCTCCTCGATATTCTCCTCCTTATGCATCTAGCCTTCCATCTGCTACTACCCCTCCAGAAAGCATTGAGATAGATAAGGTACTTTCAGCTTTCAGGGCCCTAGGGGATAGAGTATCATTTTTTGAAGCTTTAATAACTAAGAGAGTATATGGTATTGATTTGCGACTAGCTGTCATTGAGGTGATGGTTGTTGGATAGAAGGGTCCAAGCATGGGGGAATCTCTTGAGGAGGCTAGCACAGGGAAAGCCACCTAAGGTACATATCCAGAGGGCCATCAGAAACTGCCTTAGTAAAGGATGGGTAGATGATTGTACACAAAGGCCCCATATTAGATAAAGACACAGCTCAGCCTTTACTGGTAAGCATAGAATGTGGTGTGAAGGCGAGACAACTTAGAAAGAGGAAAGCTATCCCCATTCACACAAGTGTATAGAAGATGTGCAACACAACAAATCTAGCCTTTGTTGTCATACAAGATGCAGAGAGAGCAGAGGATGTTTTTCATGTCTATCTTACCACCTTAATCTAATAAAGTTAATTTCAGTGATTTTTTATGTAGGTTAAGAGAGAGGTTCCTACAATAGAGGAACAACCAGCAACTGTGGTAATAGAGGTTGAGGAACATCAGGAGGAGGTATTCTTCATTTTAGAAGTTTCTTCTATAGTTCATATTAAATACAGCTCTTAAACCTTCTTGATTTGTTGCAGCCAGGAGAGGCACATAGGACCATAGACTTCTCTTCAAGAGATGTTCTACCTAAGCCAATGCTTCTACTCATAGACACATCTTGCGCCCAATTTAGAGACAAGTAAGTCATTGCTTAGTCTATTTTATTCAGTTTCCATAAAATCACCCTTTGATTTAGATTGCTCACATGCCCATACTGCTCACATGCAGGAGTGATAGTGTATTCTTGGTCAAAAATATCATTATTGCTAGAGACCAAATTGATGAATACTACAGATCAGTATTTTTTAGATGCACATGTTGATGCCTTTGCTTATTTGTTGGCCGAGAAGAATAATATATGTACTGGGCTATATGTCTCCTATCTATATATCTCATGCCTACACTAGGAGAGTTCATGAAAGGAGGATTGGGTTTATAAGATACCTTCCAAATTTTTTTTAGTTATAAGCTAGTTAATTTACATTTCTTCAAATTCTTGTAGAGTGATGTTAAATATGGCTTGACAAAGGAAAGCAAAATGTACATCCAGCATATTACTGTAGATTGTGTTTCAAGGGCTGATTTACTCTTACTTCCAATCATCAATAATCAGCATTGAACACTACTAATGTGGCATATTAAGAAAAGGGCATAGTTAGTTTATGACTCACAGTCAAACCCAACCCATAAAGCTATTTTTCCTGATATTATAAGAATTCTTGTTATTTTCAGTTTTTCCTAAATGCATAATTTGTAATGAACTTATTGGCTTTATTTGGTGCTTCTGTAGATCAAATTACTTGTTGAAGATGTTGGCTAGGCTTTTGAGAGCAACCCTTAGGAATGGCCAATTAAAGTGATAAGTGGTATACCAGTCCAATAGAATAATATTGATTATGACATGTTTGTGTGTAAATATATGGAGGCAGTGGTTAGAAGACCTTTAGTGGACTGGGCTAAGCACCAAGATTTGCCAAATATGATGAACTTCTTCAGAGTAGAGTTTGCTTACGCTATTTTTTGTTTAACTATGAAATAACTAAGTTGTAGAATATTGACTGCCAGATGGTTGTTGTACATATTAAATGTTAGGCTTCTTTATGACACCAAAGGATGTTTCCATCATCACTCAATTAGAGATGAAGAGGCGAAGGTATGTTCTTCTTTTGTGAATTTGAAACAACATTTATATGTTTAGCTAGGACTCTAAGATGGACTTGATATGGTTAATCATGATATCTAGTTGTGCGGTTGATGTATTTATAATGTTTGAAATTTGCTAATGAATTTATGACATTACTAGTAAACACTCCGCTTACATGGAAACAAATAACAACAATCTTATGGAAGCTCATTAGTAAGTAAAAACTTTTCTTATTAATGACATCATACTTTTTTATCTTTTTAATGCACACTGAAGTTTGATTATTGAGGGTGCAATTGATATTACTTCTATATTTGGTGGCTTTAGTGGACAATAAAACTATAGTCTATAATAAAATAGGAATCATTAAGATGTAGTGATGAAGTTAACACATTTGTAAGAAAGATATAGCTTGTATACATGCTATTAGAAGCTGGTTTGAGTTATTTCGAGGAAGATTTCTGTGATTTTAGTGCAGTTTTTCATGTGTACACTTTGTACACTCTAGAGTGTACACCCTTTTTTTAGTTTTAAATTACCATGGGGCTTGCTCTATCTATTATACATGTTATTATAAGCTGGTTTGAGTTGTATCCTCGAGAATTTAGGTGATTTTTGTGTAATTTTTCATGTGTACACTCTAGAGCATACACATTTTTATTTCAATTTAAAACCACTGTGGGGCTTGCTATATCCTCTCTACATGCTATTATAAGCTAGTTTGAGTTATTTTCTAGGTAATTTGAGAGTTTTTGGAGCAGTTCTCTTTGTGTCCACTCTATACACTCTAAAGTGTACACCCCATGCTTTAGTTTTAAACCACTGTAGGGCTTACTATATCTTTTATACATGCTATTAAAAGCTGGTTTGAGTTATTTCCAGGAAGATTTTACTTTTGGTGTAGTTTTTCATGTGTACACTCTGGACTGTACACCCCTTTTTTAATATTAAACTATAGTGGGGCTTGCTCTATCTATTGTACATGCTATTATAAGCTAGTTTGCATTATTTCCTGAGAGATTTGGATAATTTTGGTGTATTTTTTCATGTGTATACTCTTTTTTATTTTTAAACCACTGTGGGGCTTGCTATATCCTCTTTACATGCTATTATAAGTTGGTTTGAGTTATTTTCTAGATAATTTGGGGGGGTGGTGTTAAACCACTGTGAGGCTTGCTATATCTTTTATACATGCTATTAGAAGCTAGTTTGAGTTATTTCTAGGAAGATTTCTATAATTTTGGTGCAGTTTTTCATGTATACACTCTGTACACTATGGAGTGTACACCTTTTTTTTTTAGTTTTAAACCACTGTGGGACTTGCTCTATCTATTATACATGCAATTATAAGTTGGTTTGAGTTATTTCTTGAAGGATTTGGGTGATTTTGGTGCACTTTTTCATGTGTACACTCTATAATGTACATTTTTAAAAAATTTTTTTAAACCACTGTAGGGCTTGCTATATCCTCTCTACATGCAATTATAAACTGGTTGAGTTATTTTATGGATAATTAGAGAGTTTTTGGAGTATTTATCTGTGTGTACACTCTACACACTCTAGAGTGTACACTTTTTTTAAAAAAATTTTAAACCACTATGGGCTTACTATATCTTTTGTACATGTTATTAGAAGCTAGTTTGAGTTATTTTCATTTCTGTGATCACTGTTGGACTTGCTATATCCTTTGTACATCCTCTAGAGTGTACATTCTATACACTTTATATATTTTGTATACTCTGTATACTCTATACACTCTATACACTCTATACATTCTGTACACTTTATACACTAGAGTGTATGTTTTGTACACTCCGGAGTGTACAGTCTGTACACTCTGTACACTCTGTACACTAATTTGAAAATTATTTTTGATAACATTTTATAGAAAATTTAATGCACACATTATGAAAATTTGTATATATTTATATAATTAATATATAAATATTTATATTTATTTATATAATACTTTCATATCTAGATTTTATCAAAAGATATAGTTTATTTAAGATAAATTAATATTAATAGTATTTTATTTAAATTTTAAATTTTTATATAAGTAAATAAAAAAATAGATAATATACGCATAACTTATATTATGTATGTTAATCTATCAAATACTTCAAAATGATGAGGGAGCTTATCATAAATGAGTTATTTAAATAAATTATATTTAGTAAATCTTAATAAATATTATTATTTATTTTAAAACTATAAAAGATAAATCATTTATTTTGAATATATATTAAAACATAATAAGAGATAAAATTTTATACAAAGTTTTTAAAGACATGAATATTCTATTCTAAGTCATGTTCACTTTAATTTTTTTTTAATAGTGATATTAAAATTTAAAAATTATGATTTATACAATTCTCAACGAATACTAATGCCTATTACAATGATTATTTCTCTAACAAAATGGGTTGATAAAATATTTTACATATAAAAACAAAAATTCAAATCAACTATGCGTATAAATTGGTGCGCAGATCCATTTATTTCCATTTATCTATTTTGTCGTTCGAGCCTGCTATTCTTTAGATTGTTTGTCTAAAGTTTGTTTATGTAGATTTAATATGCAACTCAGAATTTTGATGAAAATAAATTTCAAAATTATTGAATTTATTTTAAAATAAATATATCATCCAAAATTTTAAATAAAATTTATATTATGCTTATATCAAAATTAATCTAATAATTTTAAGAAAAAAAATCTTTGATCATTTATGTTCACCAGTCTTGAAAGAAACATGTGTCTTCTAAATTTGTTAAGGCTCATTTTTTGTGAGTGTGTTCTTAACACCAATGTAAGTGTCTTTAATTCCCAATATTTCATGATATTAATTAATTATAAAATATCTTATATATATATATATATATATATATATATATATATATATATATATATATATATATATATATATGTAATCTTTAAATTCAATACAATTTATACGAGCTCAAGTGTTATGTAAATCTTAAAATAACAATGATAAATTTTTTTAAAAGGGCAAATTAAAATCTTCTCAGAAGTTGGCATTAGTGTCTTAAAGATATAAAATATTTTTATTAGTTACATCATATTCTAACTTTCTGAGTGACTACTAGTCTTTTAAAATTTTACATTGAGGTATTTTTTTTAATTTCTTTTTAATACACATAAACAATTGCACCAAAATCACTCAAATTCCTGAGGATACAACTCAAACTAGCTTATAATAGCTTGTAGAGAGGATATAGCAAGCCCCCGGTGGTTTAAAATTGAAAAAAATGAGTGTACACTCTAGAGTATACACATGAAAAAAATGCACCAAAATCACCCAAATTCTCCAGGAAATAATTCAAACCAGCTTATAATAGCATGTAGAGAGGATATGACAAGCCCCACAATGATTTAACATTGAAAAAAGAGTATACACTTTAGAGTGTATAGAGTGTACACATGAAAAAAATGCATCAAAATCATCCAAATCTCTGAGAAAATAACTCAAACTAGCTTATGAGAGCATGTAGAGAGGATATAGCAAGCCACACAGTGGTTTAAATTTGAAAAAATGGTGTACACTCTAGAGTGTAGTGAGTGTACACATAAAAAATACACCAAAATTACCCAAATTTCCTAGAAAATAACTCAAACCAGCTTATAATAATTGGAAAAAAGTGGTTTAAAATTGGAAAAAAGTGGTAGATACTCTAGAGTGTACAGAGTGTGCACATAAAAAAATGCACCAAAATCACTCAAATTCCCCAAGAAATAGCTCAAACCAGCTTATAATAACATGTAGAGAGGATATGGCAAGCCCCACAGTGGTTTAAAATTAAAAAAATGGTGTACACTCTAGAGTGTACACATAAAAAAAATACACCAAAATCACTCAAATCTCTCAAGAAAATAACTTAAACTAGCTTATAATAGCATATAGAGAGGATAGGGCAAGCCCCACAGTAGTTTAAAATTGAAAAATAGAGTGTATACTCTAGAGTGTACAGAGTGCACACATAAAAATGCATCAAAATCACCCAAATACCCTAGGAATTAACTTAAACCAGCTTATAATAGTATTTAGAGAGAATATAACAAGCACTATAGTGGTTTAAAATTGAAAAAAAAGGTGCACACTCTAGAGTGTACACATAAAAAATTATACCAAAATCACTTAAATCTCCCAGGAAATAACTCAATCCAGCTTCTAATAGCATGTAGAGAGGATATATCAAGCCCAACATTGGTTTAAAATTGAAAAAAAAAAAGATACTCTAAAGTGTATAGAGTATACATGTGGAAAACTGCACCAAAAGATCGCAAATCCTCTTAGAAAGAACTCTGAACAGCTTACAATAGCATGTACAAAAGAGATAGCAAGCCACAATGGTTTAAAATTGAAAAAAAGGGTGAACACTCTAGAGTGTACAGAGAGCACACCTGCAAAAATACACCAAAATCACCCAAATCCTCATGGAAATAACTCAAACCAATTTGGCCTGAAATAAACATGAAAAGTTGTCATTGAAAAATAGCTGGATCTGTGTTTCACGCATTATAATGTGTCCCTATAATGATATCCATCATCAACTTGGTGTATTCTTCTGCTGGCTCACTTACTGTTGAGTTGGAATGAAATTCTTGGTATATAAGAACATCATATCAGTTGTTGATATCTAACATCAAAAATAAAGTACTATAGTTGCATACCTCTGAAACTCACTCCAACATTATAGAAAAATGTGTTGCAATGGGTACTCTTTCTGCTCTCCACCTATTCCAACTTATTCATTCTTCTCTGTACCATTAAAAATAGATTGGGTTAAATTTTGATAGTAATAATTGAAGAGTACAATGTTAAAAATAGAGAGAAAAATACTCTTAGCTCTCTTATTTTTCTCCCAATATCCTTTCAACCTTGCATTAGAAGCACCCTTTGGTTGCATCTTAGTTGGATCATTTAGTAAGTCAGGAGTACATCCTAAATCTCTTATAGTATACTTCTTTTTATTCTTTGTTTTGTCGGTTGGAGGTGCATTCCCACATAATATAGAGTCAACATTATCATATAATTTCTTAAAGGAATCTAACATATACTGCTCAGCCTCCTTATTACCTTGTGCATTCCTACTTATCTGATATGAATATGTGATTCCGGAAAATAATGTCAGTAGGATTTCCATTAGTACCTTGTAAATCTTTCAAGTTCTTGTAAGCACTATCAAAGTAGATATCCTTCTTTGCTCTAGATGACCATCGCTTGAGAAGATACTTCTTCAGAATCTGCATAATATCTTCCTGACTCAGAACTCTAATGTAATGGGCATAAAGTATTCCCATTATCTCAAAATTTTTACAACTATACGTTATATCCAGACATGTCTTGAATAATTGAATAGTCAATGGCTTGGAGATGCTCTATCCTCTAAGTTTTTTTTATCAAATACTCCCTGGGATTGTCATCTGAGACAGTTGTTGCTAATCCACCAACTCCATGCAAAAACTCTTCTTCAAAAAATGTATAAAGCTTTCTTGTGTAAAACATAGAAGCTTATTTCAGTATATGATTGATTCTAACAAATGAAACAATAGATGACTGGCTATACTTGAAATCTTCATCATGCTCATTTTGGCATAATGTATCCATAACCTTCTCCAATCCCAAAAAATAATCGGTGATAAAGCTTATTAGTTTAGAGACTCCATGACAAATATTATTCGTAGACTCACTACATTGCATTGATAAAATATCCATGCAGAATGAATCTTTACTGAATGTGGTGGACCACTTGGTCTTAATTCTGTATAGCTCAGCTAGCCAAGAATGATCATGCAAATTGCATTCTTCTAGCATGTTAGACCAAGCCTGTTCAAACTCTTCTTCAGAATCACATTTACTCATGCATGTATAAAATAGACTTTGTACAGTCTTATTATGATTAAAGCAATGTACCTTCGAAGGAGCTTTCCTAAAGATATGCCATTGGCACAACCTATGGCGAGTATGAAGCAATGCAATTTCGTTGGCTCTCGACATTGCCTGATCTTGATCAGTGAATATTATTGTATAATACCTCTCATTCATTAACTAAGAAATGTTTTGAATATCCATGTGAATGACTCAGTTGTCTCTTCAGATAGAAAGGCTACTCCAAATAGAATATTTTGTCAATGATGATTCACTACAACAAAAGGTGCACAGATAAGATTATATTTATTGAGTTGATAACTTGTATCAAAAACTATGACATCCCCAAAGCAGTCAGAGTCTATCCTTGACATGCCATCACTCCAAAAAAAAATTAACCAAGCTATCTGACTCATCAACTTGGACATCCCATGTAAACATTCCATCCTCTGCTTTCCTTTCCTTGAACAGTTGTATTAATGCATTAGTATCACTATTCATAATCCTTGATCTTCTTTCTTTTTGGATGTAATTGAAAGCATCTCTTTTTGTAAAGTCAACATTCCCCATACCGTCAACTTCCTCACTAAGATAGCTGAATACATCAGTTGCTTTAATTCGAGCCACTATCATTGACTTTAACACAGCTGCCTTTTCTTGGCTAATGCCTCTATAAGATCTTAGAAAATGTAGGTCACCCGACTTTGCCAATGAATGATTAAGACTTTCTATAAATTTCTTAACCTTCCAATTCTCATCTAAATCAACAAAAAATCTAATCATGGTAGGACAACTAGTGTGAGTATCTTATTTCTAAAATTTTACTGGGCAGTTTAGTTTGACACCTTTTTTCAAACCTAGTTTTGCACTTAAAAAATCCTTTATTTTCAAGTTCTTCGAGTTCGGCTATTGACCTCATTTTTAGAATAAGCCCTCAACCCCTTCATCTTAGACATAGGATTCCTCTTAGACTTTAACAGATCCTTAGTCTTAAGACACATCTAGTGATTAGAAGGACACTCAACCTAGCCCTAGAGACTTAGAAGATTTAGCCATAGGAATAAGTCATGACTTAGGGGTGTTAGAAAAATTTTCCTACCCTATAACTTGAACCACATTCCTCACTTTCTTCCTTCAAGTCAAACTCCAAATCAATCCTAATTAATTTTCTCAAACTCCAAATCAATCTTATTTGATTTTCTCAAAACTCAAATCAATTCTACATGATTGAAATCCATGATTGAAACTTATGATTGAAACCTATGATTGAAATTCCAAGTTTGAAATATTTCCTAAGTCCTTTGATTCCCTCTTAAGGACTTAGCCCAAATCTAATCCAAATCACTTCAAATTTATGAAATTTTCTCACAACTCATTTATATTCTCATTTATATTCACATGTATAAATGAAACATAAATTCAAATCAATCAAACTAAATCCAAAATCCATGGTCAAATTCTAAATATTTCCTAAGTCACTTTGATTTCCCTCTTATGGACTTAGCCCAAATCAAGTTCAAATCACTTAAAATCCTTGAAATTTTCTCATAACCCATTTGTATTCTCATTTATATTCACATATATAAATGAAATATAAATTCAAACAACCAAAACCAACTCCAAAGATCAAACCCAAATTCAACCAAAATCAAACATAAGCCTTTCAAGTCAAAATCTTGAACTTAGCCAAATCAATTCTAAATCAAGTCAAATTCTTTATTTTTTTCATGATTCAATCAATCCTCCAATCATGAATCCTAATATAAATACAAACTTCAATCAGTTAACCAAAACTTAATTCAAAAATCAAGCTCAAATCAAACTCATGTTCACCCCTTGAACTTGAAATTGTCAAATGAATCAAAACCCATTTGACTTCAAACCACTTGCAAATGGATTTATATTTCAATCATAAGTCCATATGTAAGTTCAATCAAACTCAAATCAAGCTTTGACCAAGCCATTTGACCCACTTAGGCTCACTTGACCCAAAATAACCTAAAGTACCCTTATGAGCCAAATTTTAATCCTAACCAAATTATATTGAACTAAGCCCACCTAAGCCTCTCATCATGATCAACAATCATCATGAGATGATCAATCACTCAAATTGGGTCAAACCAAGTCAAACCTAAGGGTTGACCAAGTCAACACTTAGCCAAAATAAAACCTGTTAGTAGCCAAAATCCACTATAAGCCAAATTGATTGAAACTATTGATCTAAGTTCATTCATGACCAATGTTTGAATTTGACCAAGTCAACATTTGAGCCTAGCCTGGTCCAATTGGCAAGTCGACCCAAGTTGACCCAACTTGACCTAAAAAGTCAAAATGTGTCAAAACTTGATCTAAGCTAAATTGATTGAAACCAATAGGTCAAGTTCATTCCAAATCACCTATTGAACTTGAGCAAAGTCTCAATTGGCCAACTAGACCCAACCTAGCCCAATTGACCAAGAACCCAACTTGACTTAAAGGGTCATATTGAGCCAAACTCAAATATAAACAAATTGATTGAAAACAAAGATACCAATCCATTTCATATGTTCAACCAAACCTAAACCTACCCATGACCTAGCCCAAATAGGTAAAATGGGTCAAATTGGTAAACCTGACCCATTTGACCTAAATGAAATCAAATGAGCCAAATACAAAATATAAACCAAATTGAATCAAACCAAAGCCACTAAAACATTTCAAATGGTCATATGAACTTGACCCAACCCTTGGTTTGACCCAATTTGACCATTTGATCAACTTGACCCAAGTTGACCCATTTTGATAAATGGGTCAACTTGAGCCAAATCATATCAAACCAACTCCAAATTCAATGAAACTTGGCCAAACCTATTTTCTCATCATATCAAACATGCCCAAACTGAAATCAAGGTCAAATGACCATTTTACCCATAGGTAAAAGGGTAAATTTTGGCCAAACCGACTTAGAATTTGATCAAATCCTCTCCATAACCACTTGGCACCCTCTTAGTGGATCAAGTGAACACTAGGGAGTGTGGTGCACCCAACCCAATGGGTTTGGGTCAGCCCAACCTAGCCTAAGGCTAAAACTAACCATATGCCTTGAAATAGAGCACATGGATTCCCTCCTCCACTTGTTTCAAGCACCTGGCAACCTCCTCCACTCCTTCCCTGGCCAAAACTGAGTGCAATGACTCATCTAATAGCCCAACAAACCCACTCAAGGAGCTCAATTAGATCAAAATGGTAAAGCTTTGCTCGATCGTCAGATTGCCAAAGGGGGAGATATACTCCCCCTAATTTGATTTCATTTCAAGATTCTCCAATTCGATTGAGCCTAGGAAAGTTAGAGAAGCCATTCCTTAGCCTCCCCAAGCTCTCTTAAGTAAGAACCAATTTTCCATTTCTCGATTTCTAAAACCAAAATTAGGGGAAGAAAACTAAAAAATCCAATCTCACTCCACACTTCAAACCAACCCAATTTCCTTTGCAAGCTCCATCAGGGAGCTCAATCGAGCTTGCCAAAAGCTTTATACAAGTTCTTGAAGCAAGGGAAGAGTGCTCTAGACCAAAGCCGAGCTCAAGTCAAGGAGGAGTTGGCCAATAGGAGGATCTACCCCATCTCAAAGCCTCCAAACTTCAGCAAAGCTTCTTCTCCACTAGACGAAGCTTCTCCAAGGGAATCGAGCGTCGGTGATCACCTCAGACGTGGTATGCCATTAAACCGAGCTTAGATTAGGTGTGGTGTGGTCCTTTATGAAAGGAATTTTTATTGCATGATAAGCTAGCCATTGGATGTGATCTCCATTACATGATGATGGTGTGGGCTAAATTTTAGCCCAATCCGAGCTCAATCGAGCTCAGATCTCCCCCTAGAAGGTGGACGATAGCCATCTCTCATAGGGAAGAATAGGGATGAATCTTTGGCCATCCATCCACGCATTTTGGATGGACGACTGTGATTAAATCCACAAAGATCCATCAGATTTATCCTTTAGAACCGCGACTTTAATCTCAACCGTCCGATCCTTGATCGAACGACTAAGAGGAAAGCGCGTAGCACCGCCGCTGACGCAACGCTACAATGTGACTACTTTATTATCGAATCTTATCATGCCATGTGAAAAGTGCATGTCGCGTCAGTGGCACACGTAGCGTTGACGGGATTAACTATTTAATCAGGTTATTAAATCTCCTAATTAATCACCAAACCTTCCTAAATTCATATCTAAGCCTAGAAAAATAAAATGAAATAAATTGTTCTAGGAAGATAATTAAACATAGAATATTCTAAAATAGATTTTAATTGATTTTGAATAGTTCTTTTCTTTGAACTTGGGTTTTATTGAGAATGTTATTTTGCTAATTACCCCCTAATTAATGCACTGATTAATCCCAAACTTCTTGTGTATGATTAGTGGGATGACTCCTGCCTCCCCTAATTTTCTTGGGATTTTTTAGTGGCTTAATTAGAGGGATTGCTAGTTTATTCCTTAATCACTCCCTTAATATAATTAGGCTTGATTAAGGGTATAATTAGAGATCTAACCCTATGATTGAGTCAATTAAGTTTTGATTAAGTGAATATGAGGTTTAGGGAATAATTTTGAGATACTTTCCTTAAGATATCCCCTAAACCCCCTTTTCTTCCTTAATCCATCCTTAATTAAGGGTTAATTCACTAATATGAGGGTTAATTTTATAAAATTCTAAAACTTTTCAGAACTCAATTAATCTATCTTGGGTAGATGCTTAGGTGTTCAAGAGCCTAAGTACATTAAGGAAATCAAAATCCCACTCATATGTGTGAGAGGGGTTATGAAATTATTTAACTTAAACTCATTAGCTTAATTAATCATTAATCATGAGCCAAATGCATTAGGTCCTTTTTTTATCAGGTGCATTGCTGATTTAAATTCCTTGTGTGGTTTTATGTCATCTCATTGGCTCATAATTATTTGATTAACTATGTTAAGGTGGTATAGGAAAGGGGTAATTAAGACACTTAATAGACACATTAATCTAATCAAAACATAAAAATAGATCCAATCATCTAAAAATTGAACTTAAATATCATACACATGTGGGAAAGGGTTGGGACCAGCAAACTAACCTCACATCTTTTAAATTAAATCAAACTCAAAAATAAACCAAACCTTCTTTAAAAATAACTTGATTTGCTTTAAGCTTTCTTATTTCATAAGATTATTAGGGTGAATTTACATTGCTTTCATCATTTGATTTCTTTCCTAGCATGCTAAATGTGTATGTCATATGGATTTCATGCATTCATGCTTTTTAAAAATAAAATTAAAGTGAAAATGTTTTCTTTATGTCAAATTGCATGTTTTGGCTAAAGTAAAAAAAAAATATGAATGACTAGTATCACTATTAAATCCAAATTACTTTTTAAAATATATGAATCAACTACTAAAATTGAAAGTGTGCTACTTATAGTTTATTTATAAGCTTGCATGTGAATATAAAAATGTGTTCTATGTTTGCTTCCTTTCTTTCCTCTTAATATGAATTTGAATAAGATTTGCAAAGTGTATAATTTTTTTAAAAGAACACAACACTTGCTTAAATCTATCCTTATCCTCTTCCATGTTATGACTTAAGAAAGATCCTTACACTTACACATATAAATTTCATAACCAAGTCCAAACATAAAACTTTTGCATCTTTCTTTTTCATTCATTTCGTTTGTACATATGCTTGTATTTAAGGAAAGTAGTATATTAGTCTGAACAATCCTGGGGTTGTGAGACTTTAAGTAGCCCCAAGTAGGTCTTATACCTTACACCCCTGATGCTAACAATGGCCTTACTCACTTATGTCTTTTATATATTCATATGTGCATGTGAAAATTGGATAAGAAAAACTTTTTTCTACTTAATGAAAATCATGCATCATAAGCATTCAAATTTTCTTAAGTAATTCACTTAGAATTCATCATAAAGTGTGCTAAACATTCTCATTTGATGCGTATAGATATGCTTAGGATTCATCCATGTGCATGTTATATATGTTAGGAAAGAAATCAAGTGATGTGTGTTTTATAATATTAATTCACTTTACTTAATCTTAAAATGCCTTTATTTTGAATAAGTTTGTTTAGAGTTCATCTAAACTTAGGATTAATTAAAACACATAATAAGACATTTACTAAACAAAACTAAAATCTAAATTTACTTTAGAAATTACTTAAGGTAGGGAAGGAAAGAGAAGCTCTCTTCTCTTTTCCCTCTCTTTACAACACTTAGTAATTAATTGTAGGATTCATTCAAACCTAAATAAAGCATCAAAGAAAACCAGCCCAAATCAACTAAACACTTAAATGAAACCACCCATCTAAGTTGAACATCTTTACACTTAGAAAATCCAAGCCCTAAAGCCATAGCTAAGCACACCACACAAACCTTCTAAAGCACACACATTAGATTAAGCCACCACTTCTAGCTTTAGGTTAGGGTAGTGCATGATTTAATATTTTCTTTTGTTTTATGATATAATATTTTAGTCTAGATATTAGGGTGAATGTGCGTAGCATGAATGGTAGGACGATTTAGTCTAATCATTATTTTATACAGGGGTTGTGCTTAAGGGGTGCGGTAATAAAATAATAATATAAATGTTTTTTGTTGTGCAAGTGCTCATACCCCTAAACATAATACAATAGGCCAGGTGGACTTAGTCACCCATGTGTGGGGTGTTAAGTCCAATATACATATTTGGGATTTGTATGGTTTATTTTAGCTAATCTCTGTTTTGCAGGTATGAGTTAGATTTCCATTTTTTTTTCTTTTCATATAATTTTTGCAATTAGGATTTTGGAATGATTGTTATGGGGATTAGGATGAGCATTAGTCATAAGATATCATCTTATGTACCCTATGAGGCCTTTGGAGCATCCACATTCCAACCATCTAAAAGAAGGAACCAAAAAAGAAAGAAGAAAGAAGAAGAAAGAAGAAATGAAGCTTGAAGACCCCCATAACATGAATTCCCTTACTTGGTTCTAATTAATTCATTTGTAATCCGCATTTTATAAGGGTAAAGTTTGGCTACCCAATTTGTTTCGAGTTTGTGCGGTGGTGCCCGACCATAAATGGCCTTCTATTCTTTTGTGTTAGCTTTATAAAATGTGTGGTGTTTTGTTTAGCTTGTACATTAAGATGACATATTTTCCTAGTTTCTTCCTTGCTTGATGTATGACCTAGATGACGATTAGGCTCTTAGGAAAAAATAAATCTTCTACCAAATTAATTAACTCAAAATTAAAAATAAATAACTCATAACCTCACTTAAAGCCTAAGTTAAAATCAAGATAAAAGAATTAGCAACCCCTTAGCTGGATGAGTATTTCTTTTATAACATCATGTACAAAAGCATCTTGTTTCACTCTTGATTGGAGGGCTTCCACCTTTACCAGAGAAACTTGGCTTGACCTTTGAGAGCCATGGTGGAAACACACCTCGTCCCTTCTCGCTGATTTGTGGCCAATAATCTTACTTCCCATTCATTAGGCATATGAATCCTATAAACCTGAGTCAAAATGATTATCCAAAAATGAAAATAAAGTGTAATATGAATTGCATTAGATCTAGGTCATTTTTCATGTCCTTAAATGTCTAGTATCTTAGAGAGTGAGTTTAAAGACTCAGTCTCTTTCTAAATAAATAACAGCATATCTATCATGCATAAAGTATATGACTTGCCTACATGAATTTAAAATCATGAGAGGAGTTAGTTGGCAGCCACCCCCACATGGTTGTAAGTCCAAGTAGTCAGGTGGTTTGTCCTCTCTTGTGGAGGAAAACCAAATACCCATTTTTTCCTTAGATTTAGGTTGTGCTTTTGGCCCCTGCCAAAGCTTCATAGATTTAGGTTCTTAGGTTGCTTCTCCCCTTTGTGGGCCATAAGCATAAATCCTCACTTCCTAGGCATTTTCACAATCTTGTGATGTGGAATCATAAGCCTTAAATTTCTAATAAAAAATTTAACTCAAACAAATTAAATCAATTTCAAAAATATAAATCCCAACCATAGGATAGTTTGAGATGCTAGCTAGGTTTCCTAGCATCGTGAGCATCTCCTACTTATCTTCCTTTGGCTTCGATAATAAGTCTCTATCTTTGATCAATCCAATTTGACCTTCTAAAATAAACTAATCAATTGATAGTCCTACCTATTAAAATCTTCAGAGACAACGATCATTTACCTTAATCGAGAGTATTCCTAAGGAATCCCCTTCCTTAGGATGTAATTAACTATGGGGGTTTGCCCCTGTAGGGAACTTAATGAACTTAGTTTAAAATAAACTTTGCTTTACTTTTCTATGTAAAGTAGGGGAAGAATCTCTGGTATATATACAGATCCATTGTCCTTAGGGGTCCTTATTTAGGTGAATAGGTCCATTGTAGGGTGGTGACGTCTATCATTCGAGATAGTACACCTCTCCTCAATGTCATACCCGATCACCTTAACAAGAACATATGTGGATCTACGTGGTTTCAAAATGCATAAAAAAAGAGAAGTATATTTCTATCTTCATTTTATCCCACATAGAGTGAAGATGGAAGTATACTTTTTCTTTCAAAAATAAAATTTTTCACCACAGATTTTTCTGGCGACTCCGCTGGGGAAGGTTTCTCTCTCCATCTTTGATAAATAATCGTTGTCTCTAAGTATCGATAGTGGGTTTGTACTTTTTTGTATGAACCCAAAACTATCTTTCTTTTCGTTGATACTTAGCTTATTTCAACCTTAAATTAAGCTAGCCAACATCTTTAGGTTTTTAGGATCTCACCATGTGTTGGTCTTAAAACCTCCGTTCTCCAATGGATGAAAATAAAAATCTAATAAAAAGAAAATATTTAAAGACTTCGTCCTTATCATTTCTATGGTAAGGAAAGGTTCATTCTAAAATAATAAAGATAAAATAAATCCTTTATAAAAAATCTTGCCTTTTAAAAAAAAGCACTCTTTCAAAAATGCACATAATAAAATATTTTGCACAAAATTTTCCTAAATCATCTTCATCTAACAATCTTTATGGTTGTTATATGTAAGATCATCTTTACAAAAAAAATAAATAATAATAAGACTCCAACAATCACATTTTCTAAAAAGCACAAATGAGCTTCTTCACTCAATTCATTTTGGTGAAGGCCTCATTTTCAAAAATAAAATTTCAATAATCATGTTTTCAAAAGCACAAAATTTGAAAATAAGTTTATCCATTCAATACATTCACATGTGTTGAATGGATGTTACATCTCCAAACAAAAAAAAAGTTACAACTTTAAAATTCTACTTAACAC
The DNA here is from genome assembly GCA_021442155.1 of Cymbidium sinense. Classification (NCBI taxonomy): domain Eukaryota; kingdom Viridiplantae; phylum Streptophyta; class Magnoliopsida; order Asparagales; family Orchidaceae; genus Cymbidium; species Cymbidium sinense. Next base: position 40,616,844 of record CM038228.1, read on the forward strand.
ATTCCACATGTGTTAAGTTGGAATTTTCACCTTTTTAAACAAAATCAAAAATAAAATTTTCAAAAGCACATGTGAAGCCTCTCCATTCAATATACCTACATTTATTGAATGGATGTTTCATTTTCAAATAAAACCAAAATTATTATTATTTTTTTAAAAGCACATATGAACCTCTCCATTCAATATACCCACCTTTATTGAATGGAAGTTTCATTTTTAAACAAAACCAAATTTTCCAAATTCACATATGAACATCTCCATTCAATATACACAAATTTATTGAATGAAGATTTCATTTCCAAATAAAATGACATTACCTTGAAATCCTACTTAACATATTCCATATATGATTAAGTTGAGATTTCCTCTTTCAAAAAAAAAAAAAAATGATTTCCATCTTACATACACAAATGTGTTAAATGGAAATCTCTTTTTTTAAAAAACAACAAAAACAAAAAAATTTCAAAATATATTTGGAACTTCATTCTAGCACATCCCATTTGCTAAAATGAAGTCTGCCTTTTCTAAAAACAAAATTTGAAATACACTTTTGGAATTTAATTTAGCATACTCAAATTTTCTAAGTGAAATCTCCATTCCACAAAAAATTTCAAAACATATTTGACACTTCAATTTAGCATACCATTTGCTAAAGTGAAGTTTCCCCTTTTCAAAATCCAAAGCAAAATTTGAAACACACTTTTTTGGAATTTCATTTAGCATACTCAAATTTGCTGAGTGAAATTTCCATTTCACAAAATTTCCAAAAAAAAAAAAAAACACTTTTGGAACTTCACTCTTTAGCAAACCAAATTAGCTAAAGTGAAGTCTCCATTTTCAAAACAAAGCCAAAACACAAAAATTTTAAACACATCCTTTGAAATTTTATTTAGCATACTCAAATTTGCTAAGTGAAATTTCCGTTTCACAAAATTAAATGGAATTTCATTTTTAGCATACCATATTAGCTAAAGTGAAGTCTCCACTTTCAATTAAAAAAATAAATCAAAATAAAAAAGAAACACATTGAGATTTCTTTAGCATACCCAAATTTGCTAAGGATCCTACTTTTCAAAAATAAATCAAAACTAAAAAAAACACATTAGGATTTTCTTAGCATACTCAAATTTGCTAAGGATCCTATTTTCAAAAAATTTCCAAAAATAAAACACAATTGGGTTCTTCATTTAGCATACCAAAATTTGATAGATGGGAAATTCTATTTCTCTTTTCAAATCATAAAAAAGATTCACAAGATAAAGCAAACAAAGAAAAAAAATAATTATTTTCAAATACTTCACTTAGCATACCCAAATTTGCTAAGTAAGTGAATTCCAAAATATCAAATCAAAAATAAAACCAATTGACCCTTACTTTAACATACTCAAATTTGTTAAAGGAAAGTGTCCTGAAATCAAAAAATAATTTCAAACATGAACTTATGGAAGCATCTTTCTAAAAATATTTTGAACCCATTTTCAACATACCCAAATTTGTTGAAAGTGGATTCCATATTTAAAAATTCCTCTTTCCAATCAAATCTCTAAATCTTCTCTAAATCCATTTGAAACCCACTTAACACTTCCAAGATGTTGGATCTGAGTTCAAATTTTAAATTCAAATTCAAAAATCAATAAAATAGAAATCTGTTTCAAGTTTATTTTCAACATTGTAGACTCCCATTTAGGATCGCCTTGCAACTTCAGCTCTTTTCCAGCTTGGTTGTTATCACAAGTATGTTTACCTTCCTTACAACATGGACTTGGCCCCGTTAAGCCAATCTCCACATGACACCACCTCATTCATTTGATGAGGTTTTGGGGGCAGGACTAGGGCACTCCCTCACAACTATTAGCGTGGACTAGAAGCGGCCGTCATTCATTGACTTGCCATCAGACTATGATATCTCCTCTCTGAAGAGGAAATCATTGATAGCTATCAAAGTGTCGCACAAAGATCGGATGACTAGTGCACCGATCATTTCCGTGTTACCCCAGTCTAACACCCACTAATTAGCACCCTCAAAGGGTAAGGCTCCTATGATCTCAGAGATTGTCTCGCCAACTTTTGAGGTCGGGTCTAGTTCTTACTCAGCTCGCCCCACAAGGACTTAGAGGAGGAATAAAAATTGCATGATTAAGCGGTACCATACACACATCTCCAGGGAGATGGAGGCCGCTACACGGTCAGTTGTGGAGGAGTTACCCACTCTGATTTCTCCGCTGGTTACAACGTACCCATTTCATCTTCTCTCTGGGTATAATAGAGAGGATGTCAGGAGGATCCCTATTTCATCTCCACCAGCAGTTTGATTACAGTCCGTAGTTAGCCAGAGTAGGAGGTTGTATGCCAGTCTCCATTCAGTTCTACTCCATGTTGGTGGGGCCTACGGACGATCTGAGTCTAGGGCTCAATTTTACTTGAGATCTATTATCCCATGCATCATGGGGAAGCATCTATGGCAGGAGAGGGCCAAGGAGGCCCACACTACAATTCATATCACTAGCTGAGAGGGACAGAGGTTTGGTCGGCAATCAGTGGCCTATGCACTCATTGATTTTCCTGATCGGCGCGCTACCCGCCCTGATCACACAAACAACATTTTACTTACTGGGATGACCCATCATAGGAGAAGGGTCCCTATTCTGAGAGAGTCGGTGATGTCTCCACCGCTCCCCCCACCATCACCCGCTCATGTTGCAAAGATCTCCACTCTCAAGGCCATGAAGGCCACATCCAGGGAGAAGAGGACCTCATTGGTGATTTGGCTACGACCAAAGGATCTCATTCCATCTACACTGCCTACTATGGTGAGACCAAGCTCTGCTGCTCAACCTTTTGTCATAATTGTGGTGCGGAAGGAATGGCGACCCCAAAGCATAGTGGTCATCCCTTCACCAACACCACCAGTACAGGAGGATTTAGAGATGGTTGTAGCAGTTGCAGAGGGAGGAGATGCAGCCCAGTTACACCCATGATAGTAGAGCCTTTTAGGAGTGTCACCCCTTTTAGAGTCAGTGACAGTCAGGAGTGCATTTATTCTAGTGAGTACAATCCTCATATGATTGATTCTCCAGCAGCAGGGGAGGTTCGGTTCCTCTCAGTACACGATAGTGATCATACCGGTTAGTAAAAATCATTTGTTCCTATTCAGATTGATCATTCTCTGGAGGACATAGTGGCACATTATCTTATGGAAAAGAAAGAAATTCTGGGATACGACTGGTCTGATGAGGAGAAGATTAGCTTTGATCCCAATGAAGATGATTTATTGGGAGACTCAACAGGGATTTGCATGGTAGATATCAGAGGATCCCTCATCAGAGAGCATCATGCTATGGAAGGTGATGAGGCTGAGTAGGAAGACACAGGACACTTGCACCAACACCTCCTAGCACAAATAAAGCAGAAGGATGAAAAGATAGATAGGATGGAGAGGAAGCTTGAGGACTTGTTAGTTGTAGTCTCAGTACTTAAAAAATAAGCACTAGTAGTTCATCTTACCACAACTAAGCTAGTTAGCTAGAGTTAGTGCATGTCTTGGACCCAGCAAAGACCTTACCTCCTGTCAAGCAAGGTAGCACTAACATGTATAGGAAGGTAGTGGAAAGTACCTCCATACAGGAAAAAGATATCAAATCCATGGTTGAGCAGTAGGTGAATGAAGCGTTGGCTCAAGCCTGGGGAGGATCATCAGTTCCAAAGGGTAGAACCTACCCGGAGGAATTTGATGCAATCTAATATCCCAAGGGTGCTACCTCCTTCAAGAGTTTTGATGGCAGTGGGAACCTGAGGCAGCACATCACCCATTTCTGAGCTAGTTGTTGCAACACTGATAGCAGTGACACTTTATTATTCCACCTCTTCCATAGTAGCCTAGCGAGGATAACTTTTGATTGGTATGCTGAACTTCCCAATAGTTCAGTAAAGACATTTGCTGAGTTGGAGCAACTCTTTATCAAGAGGTTGCTGGAGCTCAGCAAAAGGATACTGTGGGTGATCTCGTTGTAGCACAACAACACCCAAGTGAGTCCCTTGTTAACTACATTCTCAGATGGCATAACTTGAGTATGAAATGCAAGCCACAGCTATCTGAACAACATGTCATGAGACTCTTCTAAAGAATATCTATGGTCTGGTCGCCTTCATGCTTAAGGGCTTCACTATCAAAACTTTTGAGAAGTTAATCAAAAAGGCGGCTAGTCTACAAAGAGAGGCCAAATAGCAGTCTTTTCAAGACCAGTTGCCCAAGTCAAAGCCACAGAAGGTCTATGAGAAGAAGCAGGGAATAGTGACAGTGGTAGATAAGGGGAGGCAACCATCTAGAGATCAGTCCAAGAGACCATAATCTCAGCAGCCTTCGCTTCCACCTCCTCTACCACCACCGAGGCAGCCTTATCGGCCGCCACAGTAGCCTCCATGGCTTGCACTGCCACCTCCTAAGCCACATCAGCTGTAGTGATACACATATATGTCGTCAGGTAGCTATGGTCCACCTACTCTTTTGGATAAACTTAACAAGCTTTATTCATTTAAGAGGGAGGTAATCAAAAAAATCTTTAAGAACATCTTAAAGAAGCCTGATTTTCAGCTACCCGAACCTAGGAGACCGAAGAAAGTAGGCAAAATCCATGATCCTAATTTTTCCCCTTCCACCGTTTGCTAGGTCATGTTTTGGAAGATTATTTTACCTTCAAGAAATGGCTTGAACATAGCTTCAAGATCGGTGCTATATTTATCCTGAAGGAATACCTTGTGGAACAACCATCAGGATAATCCTTGGGGATACTTGTGATCTCTCCAAAACCAAAAAAAGGTTGGGATATCTCCTTATCTAAAACCTCTAAAAAGATTGTTCAGAAGATCAAGAAACTTTCCTTACACGTGCTCGAGTCAGCTCAAACCTCCAACATTAAGGAAGGTTTGCAAGTTAACGGGGAAAGGCGCAAGAGAAGAACAAAGCATCCCGATAGCCCAAGAGCACCCACCGACGAGTCCACCTTCCACTGTTGCAACTACCACATCAGTGACTTCTCCAGCTAGGCTCTTCTTTTAGAACTCTTGTATCGTGATAAGGGCATCAAATCCCTTACCCCTCTTACTTGACTTCTACTTTGTACCTCCTATCAAATCTAAGAAATTGAAGAATAAAGCTAGCTTGAATTACATATGTGTCACTTCTGATGGGTTGTCTACTTCTATTCCTAATGATAACTCTTCAAGTTAAAGTAACTATAATAATTCTGATCTTCCTCTTTCTGATTTAGAGTTGAATTTTTCTACTTTGAACACTATGGGTTCACCTCTTGAGATTCACCGAAGTCAACCTCCGTAGTGGCATGGTTTTACCTCTTAGGGCAGCACCTCAAGATAGAGGAAAATAAGTCATTGGTACAGAGGATCGAGAAGCCCCTCCACAAGATGCTCCACCCTTGGATATGCTTGTGGAGGATCAGCCCAAGGTGGACTACAATGTTCTCTCTCACTTAAGAAAGTTTTCATCTAAGCTAAGCATATATGATGCCCTCATCTTATCCAAAGAGATAAGGGAATCATTAATCAAGGCTCTCCTTGATCTTGAAATATTCTTAGCTCAACTGATCGTTATTGGTGAGGAGGCACATTGCATAAAAGAAGGTTAGGGGATCACTTTCATAGATGAAGACCTACTTCTGGGGGGACTTGGATCATAATCGTCCCCTCTACATCACAGTTGACATGAGCAGATTCAGACTTGCCAGAGTTCTCATCGATCTAGGTGCATCGATGAACATTATGAGTCTAAAGACTCTTGCTTATTTGAGGATCGACATCTCCACACTTTGAAGAGATCTAATGATGTTGAGAGGATTCAATGAACAAGGCGAGAGGGCTTTAGGTTCCATAGTGGTACCCTTGGAGATAGATGACTGGAAGATTGAAGCCAAGTTTTACATCATTGATTCAAATACTTCATTCACTGCTTTTCTGAGGCCTTGGATATATTAGAATAAGATAATTCCTCTATCCATCACCCGAAAGGATGGGATTGAATACTGTGTCAAAGGTGACGAAAAGTCATTCTCAGTTAGAGAGGTTAAAATTTATGAGGATGCGACCTACTATCCAAATGTTTGGCATGATGGTCCATGATCCTCTCATAGTTCGATATCACATTTGTACCCCTCTGTGCGATAAAAGGACAAGCACTAGCAGGTTTTTTAGCAACACACCCACTTCATGCTGATTCTCCACTTAGTGACGATCTCCTTGATGAACAAATCATGAACTTAGGGGAGGTTGACAACCACGGATGGGAGATATATTTTGATGGTGCAGCTTCTTTTCATATAGGGGAAGCACCATGATCTACTCTTCCAGGAAAGGCAGAGGTAAGAATAGTTCTCCTAACTCTAAATCACGGTGTGATAAGATTCTCATACTATCTTTCCAACCCCTACACCAATAATGAAGCCAAGTATGAGGTTTTGATTGCCGATCTAGAGTTAGTACTCACAATTAGTGTCAAGAGCATCAACATCTTTGGAGATTCTCAGTTGGTAATCAATCAGATTGCTAGGTCCTACAAGGTTCTCAAACCCAAGCTTCGTCATTACCACGAGTATACCATGAAGTTGTTGGCCCAAATCCCCAAAGTCACCATCTACAAGGTTCCTTGAGCAGAGAATGCAGTAGCAGATGCTTTGGCCAAACTTGCCAAAGAATTGACATGTTCGAAAGATGAGTCCATTCTAATAATGATCCAAAATAGACAAATTTTGTCCCTTATTGATGCTAAACTCGTTGAGAGACTTTCTCTTGAAGGGGAGGTTGTCGTTGCCAAAATGGACAAGGAGCTGGATTGGAGGCAACCGTTCATAGACTATTTAAACACTAGCAAACTACCTCAAGAAAAGTCACAAGTCCATCAGGTGAAACAGAGAGATCTCTCCTACACTCTCATTGATGGCACCCTGTATTGACGGTCCTTTGACCAAATGTGGTTACGCTGCTTAGAAAAACATGAAGCCCATGGCATTATAAATGAGGTACATTCAGGTCTTTGTGGAGCACATCAATCTGGTCCAAAGATGAAGACAAATATCAAGAGACTAGAATAATACTGGCCTTTGATTACAGACTGCATGAATGAAGCTAAGAGATGCTATCAGTGTCAGGTGCATGGTGTGGCCCTCCACCAACCACCCAACATTCTATACCCTACCTCAGCTTCATGGCCACTTGAATGTTGGGGTACTGACATTGTGGGTCCGATTGATCCTCCTTCTTCCAAGGGTCATCGATTCATCTCAGTTACCGCCGACTACTTTTCCAAGTGGGCGGAGGCAATCCCACTCAGAGAGGTCACATCTCAGAATGTGCTTCAATTTTTCAGGAATCATATCGTACATAGGTTCGGGGTACCTCGATGAATTATATCTTTACAACACTTAGTATTTACCCTTCCAAACACCAAGAAACTAGAATATAAAAGAGAGAAAAACTTGCTAATAGTTTAGGATTTGAACCACACAACACCCTAAGCCTTTCCTTCGCACTTTCAGATTTCAATTTGAGCACATAGAAAAATTTCACAAGTATTTACTCCTCCAAACAGCAAGAAATTGGAACATAAAAGAGAGGAAAACTTGCTTATAGTTTAGGATTTGAACCACACAACACCCCAAACCTTTCCTTCACACTTCCATATTTCAATTTGAGCACATAGGAAAATTTCACAAGTATTTACTCCTCCAAACAACAAAAATCAGAACATAAAAGAGAAGAAACCTTGCATGTAACTTAGGGTTTAAGCTATATAACCTCTCAAAACTTTATTTTAGTTTTCATCTTAACATGTGAAAGAGGTGTAGTATATATCATTTTACCCATAAAAATCAGGTTAAGCAAGATAAAAAAAATGAAATCCATAGAACGACACAACATGGGATTTGGGCCATACACCATCCCAAATCTCAAGATCAAAACCCTAATATCATCTTAAGCATAGAATAAGGTAGATTTACCAAACCCTAACTTTCAAGAGAACTCAAACACATGAAAATAAGCTTAGGGTTAGAGAGAAACGGCCTGAAAGTTTTGAATGCTAAGAGGAAAGAAGAAGAGAGGTTTTGACTAGCTAGGGCTCGATTACCCTGCACTCGGGTTTAGCTAGGGCTCATGAGAGGGATGGACGGCAAAGCAGGGAGCAAGAGAGGGATGAACGGCTTGGAGAAGAGCCTCGATTCCAAGTTTCCTGCGCTGATCAAAATAGATGGGAGGTAGGAGATCGCACTAGAGAAGGGAAGAACCGAGAGAGGGTAGCCGCAGGAGAGAAGGGAGTTCGGGGGAGTCGCGTGAGAGAGTCGCATAAGAGAGTCATCTATTCCCTTTCGGTTAGGGATTTTAGGTTAAACTGTAAGCCCCTATTCACTATTTAAGCGGTGTCCAATGGAAAAATTGGGTGGTCGATCTAATTGGTAGGCTTAGGCGGTGTGATCAAGATAGGGATTAGAGGGATTAAGGGATTAAGAAGCTATTAATCATTTTAATTGCAAGTTAATATCATTTCGCATCAAATTTTATAAATTTACTTTGTTCGATAAACCCTAGCAATATGGGTGTCAATTTTAGGTATTTTTATTGTACCGGACGCAACAACATGATTGATTTTGTGATCGGTGGTCATTTGGATAATATCGATGATGGGATAAATGAAATTGAGCTTGAATTACGTGACATCACATTTACATCACTCGACGTTCGCGTAAACTTTGCTGAATCGACCGTGGAAGGCGTCGTTTGATAGGTTTCTACATTTCAACGATAATAGCAGAGTTAATTTCACGAATGGAGGTCATTCGGACATCGTCGGGGCTTCTTGACTTCGATATGCATGTAATTTCATTAAAAATTAAATTTGATTATTTTATCGACTATTAATTGATTTGATATTTTTCATTTAATTAATTTTAATATTTTTGACGCATTACGAAGTTCAATTTTCAAATTGAAGCGAGTTTTATTAATTTCGATCGCAATTAGGGGGTTTTAAACCTAATTTATTCGATAGTTCTCTCGTTAATTATTTATTTTAGCTTTCATGGTTTATTTGACTTGTGAATCATATGTGAAGGTCAACAAATGCCCCCTAACAAATATGGTGCACACATGGAGAGGATCATGTTTGTTGCAAATAAGTTGAACTTGTAGATCTCTAAGAGATTTGCTTGGATGTCACACTGAAGCTGTAATTTCAACAACTTTTAATAATACCTGATCGTTGCCCTTTGATAGATGTGAGTATAACTCTCAAGTTGGGCAAATATTTGAATTTCATCGGTTCAATTGAAATAGCTCATTGAACCAGTATTTTTTGCCATTAGTCCAATGCTTTGTGCTTAATGGACTAGATGAAGTAGATGATTTGACTTATTATCATCAACTTATTAAGAGAATTTGATGTGTCTTCGGTCCTTGGCTTTGTACTTTGGAGGACTCATTGAAGACTTACTCCTGGGGGTTTGAAATTTATATTTCTCCTCCTGTCCTGGCTTTGTGCCTTAGCGGACTTAATGGAGTTGATGATTTGTTGTTGAGATGAGAACATCTTCGATCCGTGCTTTGACAGACTTATTGAAGGTTCCATCTCAAAATTTGAAATTTGTATTTTCCTCCTGTCCTGACTTTATGCCTTAGTAGACTTGATGAAGTTGATGATTTATTGCTGAGATGAGAACGTCTTTGGTCCTGTGTTTTGTTCTTTGACGGACTTGTTGAAGATTTCATTTCGAAGATTGAAATTTGTATTTTCCTCCTGTCCTGGCTTCGTTGCTTAGCAGGCTTGAAGGAGTTGATGAGATGAGAATGTCTTCGGTCCTATGCTTTATGCTTTGATGGACTTGTTGAAGATTTCATCTCGAGGATTCGTATATTGTGTCTCCTTTTATCCTGGCTTCATGCTTTAATGGATTTTATTGAGGAAAGTCCTGGATTATCTTGAAAATTTGTCAGGCGATATGAAATTACTTTCCGCCATAGCTTTCTGCTTTTGTGGGTTTGTAGAAGGCTATCTGCTGACGACCTAGCTCTCAGAGCTTATGTTGGGTCAATGGTGAAGAGTCACCAGTCCTGTGCTTTGCGCATGTAATGGACATGTTGATGACAAAAACTCTCTTAGTTCAGCTTTTAGCTTCATATGAACATTGGGATGGCTTCTTTGGTCCTTTGCTTTCTGCTTGATTGAACTTGCTGAAGAAGAATTTCCTTCGGTCTTTACTTTCTGCTTTAATAGACTCATTGAAGGAGTTGACATTTCACATTTGTATTTGATTCCAAACTCGTCTTAGTGCCTTCTTGAGTAAGGATATTTTTTGTTGGAATTTTGAAAATGATCTTATGACCAATAGGGATAATCTTCCAGTCTGGGTCACTTGAACTCACCAAGTTCAAGAGATTTAGGGATTTGGACTCTCTTATCTTTGAACTGACGAAGTAGGCGGATCCCTTACTACGACCTTTGTGGCATGTTGAGTAAGCAGATCTGTCAGTAACTCGGCCGTATTTTGGCATGTTGAGTTTGACCTTATACACCCACTTGAGTCTTGGACTTGAACAATTGATGGAGGATTTTATCCTCGGGATAACGAGATGGGGATCTCTTACTAAGGCATTTGTGGCGTGTTAAATATGCAGACCTGTCAGCGACTCAGCCATATTTGAGCGTGTTGAGTCTGACCTTATACACCAACTCGAGCCTTTAGATTTGATGTGTGGATGGGAAATGTATTTCCAACTTAGTGTGTCCATTAATAAAATATTGATTTTTTATTTTACCATGCGGTAACGCCGCTCCGAATGCCCTTAACGTTGTTCAGACCCGACTCGTCCTGGCCCGGAGTGAACATGCTGGATGTTGTGGATGCCGTTTCAGATTTCGAGGGTGAGGTAAATTTAGGTATTTTCATTTTTGAGCTATATTTAGTCGGTAAAATTATACTCGCCCTCAGCATGCATGACATCCGACCTTTCTCCAGAGTTGTGCTAATTCTCGAGCATTAAAATTTGAAGTATTATCTTATTTTATCCACGTAGGCAACTCTAAGAGATATTTCTTCTTACATTCTTGAACTTTAGAGATTTAAGATTTTCACATTTATTCCAACTGTTACGAGCTCACCTGTTTGCAGAAGGATTTGGATGATTTTTGTGCAATTTTTTATGTGTATACTCTGTACACTCTAGAGTGTACACCATTTTTTTCAATTTTAAACTACTGGGGCGCTCTATCTATTGTATATGTTATTGAAAGCTATTTGGAGTTCTTTCCAATAGGATTTGGGCTTTGGAGCAATTTTTCATGTGTACACTCTATACATTATGGACTGTGCACCATTTTTTTCAATTTTAAATCACTCTGAGCTTGCTATCTCTTTTGCACATGCAATTGTAAGTTGTTTGGAATTCTTTTTAAGAGAATTTGAGGTATGTTGGTACAATTTTTCACATGTACACTCTGTATACCCTAAAGTGTACACACTTTTTTTTTCAATTTTAAACCATTGTGGGGCTTGATATATCTTTCGTACATGTTATTGAAAGCTGTTTGGAGTTCTTTCCAATAGGATTTGGAGATTTTTGAAGCAGTTTTCCATGTGTACACTCTGTACACTGTTGAGTGTACACCCTTTTATCAATTTTAAAGCCTGCGGGGTATGCTATATCTTTTGTACATGCTATTGTAAGCTGTTTAGAGTTCTTTCTAAGAGAATTTGAAGTCTGTTGGTGCAGTTTTTTATGTGTACACTCTAGAGTGTACACTTTTTTTTTTTTCAATTTTAAACCATTGTGGGGTTTACTATATCATCTCTACATGCTATTATAAGCTGGTTTGAGTTGTATCCTGGGGATTTTGGGTGTAATTTTGGTATAGTTTTTCATATGTACACTCCGTATATTCTAGACTGTACACCCTTTTCTTCAATTGTAAATCATTGCGGGGCTTGCTATATCTTCTCTACATGTTATTATAACCTGTTTTGAGTTATTTTTTGAGAGATTTGGGTGAATTTGGTGTAGTTTTTCATGTGTACACTCTGTACACTATAGAGTGCACACTTTTTTTTTTCAATTTTAAATCACTGTGGGACATGTTATATCCTCTCTATATGCAATTATAAGCTTGTTTGAGTTATTTCTTATGGAATTTGGCTGATTTATGTGTTTTTTTTCATGTGTACACTTTGTACTCTCTAGAGTTTACACCTTTTTTTTTCAATTTTAAACGAGTGTGGGGCTTGTTATATCCTCTCTACATGCTATTAGTTTAGTTTGAGTATCTTAGAATTTGGGTAATTTTGTGTAAGCCATGTGTACACTCTAGGCTACCATTTTTTTTCAAATTTAAACCACTATGGAGCTTGCTATATCCTCTCTATATGCTATTATATATTGGTTTGAGTTGTATCCTAGGAAATTTGAGTGATTTTTATGCAGTTTTTCATGTGTACACTGTGCACATCTTAGAGTGTACACCTTTTTTTTTTCAATTTTAAACTATTGTGGGGCTTGGTATATCCTCTCTACATGCTATTATAAGCTGATTTGAGTTGTATCTTGAGAAATTTGAATAATTTTGATGCAGTTTTTCATGTGTACACTCTATACAGTCTAGAGTGTACACCTTTTTTTTTTTTTTTCAATTTTAAACCACTATAGGGCTTGTTATATATTTTGTACATGTTATCGTAAGCTGTTTGGAGTTTTTTCTAAGAGGATTTGGGGTCTGTTGGCATAGTTTTTCACGTGTACACTCTGTACACTCTTGAGTGTACCCTATTTGTTTTAATTTTAAACCACTGTGAGGCTTGCTATATCTCATTTACATGCTATTATAAACTGGTTTGAGTTATATCTTGAGGAATTTGGGTGATTTTCATTCAGGAAGATTGGGACACCATAAACATCCAAAAAAATATTTTACTAATATCATAAGAGCAAAATTGGATTAATTTATGATTTTCTATTAATTTTTTGAATCATTATGTCCAAATTGAATAATTATGTTCATTTAGGATCAAATTGACACTACTCAATCACAATTTTCATGTAAGGTCAAATTCAAATTAAAATTTTTGATCCGTTTAATAAACATATAACATTTATCATAATTATATTTGTTGGATTATTTTTAAGACAAACACAAAACCCACTCAAAAACTTACTCAATAATCCGAATTGACACTCCTAATAAAAAAAATTACAATATCATATGAGACAATGACTACAAACATTTAGGAAAAATATTTGAATTTCATGAGCTCAAAGCAACACATTTGTAGAGTTGATCAGCTAAAACATCAATATATATATAGGAAGACAACCATAACATAGTTAAGTGAATTAATTAATACATTTACAAGCACAAATAATAAAAATCTAGAAATCCACTACAAATAAGTAAATATAATGTGGGTTAAATATAACTTTCAAATACTTCCAAACAAATAGCTATTAACATTTTACTACATCTCTGCAGCGCTGTAGAGTTCAAATAGGTAAAAGATCACATTTAAGTTAATAAAACTACATCAGAGATAACTTTCTTTTCCATGCTGCCACTACAAAGAATATGGAGCCAAATCTTCCAAATTTAGACTTTGAAATGAAGATAATAATCAGTTAATAGTAACGATTTTGCTTCAAATTATGCTATTTTGACCCCACATGAATCTTCTTGATAGCTGCAGCAATGGGCATGCTGAGGAACCCGATGAACACAGTCAAGAGCCACTGCGAGAATGTCAACGGGGTGGTGTTAGCGAAATCGCCGAGGAACTGGACGATGATGATCTGGAAGATGACGGTGGAGGAGAGGACGCCGACGAAGACGTAGTTGTCGAGAATGCCGTCGAAGACATTTATCTTCTCCATCTCTCTCGAGCTTATTTCATTGAGCAACTGAAAAAGAGTGTGGGATGTTAGTGGAAGGTGTGTTTGCCAAAATTTTTATGTGCATTTGCAGAATAGAAATGGGTTTGGTAAGGTGCTCGAAAAGATATATTAAGAATAATAAGATAATAATTTGAATATTTTCTTGGTTGTAATGATAGCAAAAGAGCAAATATACACGTCAAGAGCACAATAAATTTTAGCATGTTAAAAGAAGTTTTGGGGGTAAACTACTTTTAAAGAAAGTAAATTAATCACATGGTATGTATATAAATCCTTCATATATATATATATATATATATATATATATATATATATATATATATATATATATATATATATATATATATATATATATATATATATATATATATATATATATTGATACATCCTCAGAAAATTAATCTGATCAAGATAATCTCAAAGATTTTAAATCGATAATCAATATTCAGTTACAATATAGTCAGACTAACATAAGAACATCAAGATACCGATCCCCGAATCGACTCGATCAAGCTATCGGAGGAAAATGGATCTAATTACAAATGGTCACCAAATATATATTTATAGCCGGTCAGGCTCGTCAAGACTAATCCAACGAATCCAAGATCACCCAATTTCGACATCATTAAGGCACCTGATCATCAAAATACACCAGTCGGTGGGGATGACGCGTTGGGAGTGGTTTGGAGTTTTCCATGAATTCGGGCCGCTCCCAAAAACTATAAATGAAACTCATTCACCTGGGAGGCCAATCGATTGAAGACTGAGAGCTCGAGAACCATGCCGTCGAAGCATCTATCATCACCACCACCAGCATTTCAAGACGTGAGTCGCTGAGATCATTTAGGGAAAGAGTTCGCTTTCTCCGAAGATCGAGGTTACTCAAGATGTTCGCTTTTGGGAAACTTCTTTGGAGTATAAGATTTTTTTACATCTAATATTGTTAGAACACCTTTTAACTAACTGAAGAAAGACTCAGATCTTAACACATAAATAAAGTTCTAGATAAAAGTTTTTTTCTTGGGTTTTACGATAGCTCATATCAAGCCAAATTTTGGATAATTTTAATGAAGATCTATCTATAATAAAATTCTAAGATATAATATATATATATATATATATATATATATATATATATATATATATATATATATATATATATATATATATATATATATATATATATATGTATAATAATAATAATAATAATATGCCTTTTTTCACTTGTTTAAAAAAACTCTTTTTAATATTTATTTTATTTGTTATTTATATGCAGTCGACAATCAACAAATCAAGAGAAAAATAATTAAAAATATTCTTAATGATTCAAGTCAGTTCTTAAATTTCTTCAGGTGCAACTTAGCTTAAACCGCCTTTGATTTTATAATATTAATTGCATAATATGAAGGTTTTATTTTATAATTTTTTATCTGTGGAAAATAACATTATTATTATTATTATTATTATTATTATTATTATTATTATTATTATTATTTTGCCTGAATTAAATCTATTTTAAATAGTCCAACCTTAAATAAGAGTTAGGATAACTGTTGGTGCCTGCTGTTATTGCTTATATATTGTAAGCATTAAAGAATAGGAAAAATAATTAAATCAGGATATTTTAATTTAAATTCAATTAAAATAAATTATAGACTTTTTAAATTCATTTTAATATAATAATGAATTAATTAAATTTTATTATATATTCATTTTATTTGAATTTATTTATATAAAATATGTTTTAGTTAAATTTGAATCAGAATATTCTTCTGAACCTAAGTTTATCCTGAGGCATATTCTCCTTCATATTCTTTTAATGCTGCAAAAGCAAATTAAATTTGTCTGAAATGGCAAGTAAAATAATATTATAAAATTTAAAATGTAAATGTTTTTTAAAATTGTAAAATTTTAATTTTTAAAATTTTATCATGATTAAATTGATGTTGACTTCCATTTGCTTTAGTTTATTTATACCACTCTATATTATATGACCCTTAGATTTTAAATTTTGATTTTATTAGTATCAATTTTATTGTAAAATTTTCAATTTTGATAATTTATTATTTTTAAGACTCAATTCTATTTGCTTTTTTTTTAAATAATTCTTATAAGAATATATATTTAAAGTGTGAATAAAAAGAATTAATTTAGCAGAATATTTTTTTTAGGATATTTGAGCGAATTTAAGCGCAAACTCACACACATAATACATATGTATGGACTTGAACTCAGGACCTCTTAGTTGAAAGCCAAATCTCTCAATCACTATGCTAAGATACTATGCACAACTTTTACTAAAACTTAAATGATCACATATAAAGTTTAGTATATCCTTACATGAACATTTACTCCAGTGATAGATAAAATTGGAGGAGTCTCCTTAAATAATTTGGTAATATAAAACCTATCTAATGACCTATTTAGAATAATAAATATATTAGATTTGAATTATGTTAAAAAAAACTAAATGGAGATCAAAGAAGATTTGATTACTTAATATAGAAAATGATATTATTTTATCAAAATTAGATGAGAATTTGATAAATATAACACACAACTATACAATTGTTATTTATTTATTTATCTAATATTTAAAATTAGATATTTATTTATTTAATAATTTTTATATTTAAAAAAGTATATTTTAATTTTAAAAATTGAGTGATGATGATATTAAAATTAAAATATTATATATATAAATATTAAAATTTAAATATTAGATATATAAATGTATAAGAATTATGTGATATGTATATAAATTTTTTTATTTTTTTTTAATTTTATTTTTCTGGAAGAAGTAAAAAATACAAATTTGTTTAGCGGGCAACTCGCTGGCCTTCCGTAATTTGGTAATCTGCCATTTAATTTGACCGCACCGCTTCAAAATCGAAATTTTCAGTCAACCACGGCCTCCAATTTATCTTCAGCCCTCGCCCTCTGTTTCTTCCGTCTCTTACTCCTGCAATTTGCTTCATACCCTCCTGTTTCCCTTCATCACATGGCTTTATCCTTTTCCGGAAGATTTCATGCTGCCTTTTCTACCTCTTCTTCTTCGATCTTGATCGTGAATATTGCTCGGTTTATGAATTGCTCCGATTCGAACTGTGCTTGTTATTTTCATCCGGTTAATTTTCGTGGTCATCTCGCCAGTTCTTGATTCCTGGCAGCTGAGGGCAAGATTTCGCCATGGGGAGGCGTAAGTTGAAGCTTTAAATCACTTTGTTTTGGATCTGGTTGGGTAGTTTGTTGGGAGGGAGTCAAAATTTGATCTTTTGTTGGGTTTTGATGTGGATTCGATTGTTGCTGGGTTATTTTTTTGATTAGCGGTGTGGATCTCTGCAGGAAAGCAGAAGATTGTTGAGGTAGATCAGATTGATTTTAGCGAGGCTGATAGCGTGGATTCTGGTTCGACGGCTCTCTCGGACCATGGTTTGGCTCATGAGATGGAGAGCGTTGACTCGCAGGAGTTTACGCTTGAGAAATTCCTCGATGCTCTATATGAGAAGAGGTTATTTTCATATTTTTTTTTTATAATTTATTTCCCTCTTGAGTTGGTATTGTCTTTTTTGTTTACTTTCGTTGTTGCTCTGGAAGTGGAGTGAATTTCTTTATGAGCAATA
Source organism: Cymbidium sinense (assembly GCA_021442155.1). Classification (NCBI taxonomy): domain Eukaryota; kingdom Viridiplantae; phylum Streptophyta; class Magnoliopsida; order Asparagales; family Orchidaceae; genus Cymbidium; species Cymbidium sinense. The sequence goes on from CM038228.1 coordinate 40,634,399, forward strand.
TCTTTGCAACTCTTGCTGATTTTGTGATTAAAATTAACAGCTACAGAGAACCAGTGTTTTTGTTTAACTTTCAACATAGAACTCAAATGAACAAGCCAAAATCCAAAAGATAATTTTTTTCAAGCTATTTTTTGATGTAGAAGTTATATTGACTTGATCTCGAATTGCATTGGAATGAAGGAGGCCTTTAATTGCCATATATTTAATCTTGGGATGTTTGGTAAACTTTGGTGACAATTATGGTTTAGCTTTACTTGATTAGCAGGACATGATAAAAATGTGAAAAATTGGATGAAGGTTTCTAAGATGCTAACTATTTTGGAAGTGCCAAATCTCATAGGTTGATTTGAAGTACTTAATAGAACTGAACCGTTAGTTTATTCCACAAATCTTTGTTGCAAGGAACAAGAGACCATCACTTCATATTTCATTGTGCTTGATCTTATCTATATGCTATTTACTTGGGCCCTGAACAATAGAGCTGGAATTTAGAAGAAACTATCAATAAGTTGTTGAAGGTGGGTTGAATAAGGGTAGCATGTTCAAGCATTTTATAAGGATAGCTTGTCTAATCTCTCAACTCACATCCATGAAGAAGGGGGGTGTGTCAAACATATATTGACTTTATTATAGTGATAAGTGTTGAAGCAGTAAGTATTAGAACTAGTTGTCCAATTAGTGTAGGTTTTCATTAAGGGTCAACATTGAGTCTATATATTTTTGTATTGGTTATGAACATGGTTACAAATGATATTTAAACTAAGGTACATTGATATATACATTTTGCATATGACAATATTCTAATTGGTTAGATTTCCATTGGAATCAATGAAAAATTCAAGCGGTTAATGAAATATTAGAAAATAGGTGGCCTTAGAGTTAGTCGAATAAGGATTGAGTACATAATTTATAATTTTAGTGAGTTTGATAATTATCCTTCAATATTATTAAAAGATAATGTGATTTATATGTGTGATATATTCAACATTTTGAATCTATTATACAAAATCATAAATGTGTATATGAAGATATAATATCTACGGTTAAGGCGGGATGGTTAACATGTTGAAGCGCCTTTAATGTTTTGTGTAATAAAAGAATATTATGGAATCTTAAAGATAAATTTTATAAATAACTATCAGGTCAATGATGTTGTATGAATCTGAATGGATTGCAAAAATGTCATTGATATCTAAGTTAAGTGTGCCAAAATTAAAAATAATTATGTTAAGATTGATGTGAAAACATAGAAGGATAACTTTAGAAATGATAATATTAAAATATAACTAAGGTGCTTTGGACGTGTGCAATTACAACTGGAAAATGTATTTGTTAGACAAGGTTACAAAATTATAGTAGATGATTAAGAATGAAAGTGAGTAGACCTAACATTACATGGATATAAGTTATTTAAAATGTACTCAAAAATTTATTCTCTCACGATGAAGATAAGATGATTGAGTGTCGTAATTTTCGTGGCAGATGGAATAGATAAGACACTACCCGGACATTTCACTCTCATTTTGTGAGGACTTTAGATCTGGTTCCAGGGTTTCCTATAGCAAGCACCTTGTTAATTACTCCCAATGTTGAGAGAGAGAACTTTCGATTAAAATTGTTAGATCGCTAAACGATAAAGATAAGTAGAAGTGAGTTTAAAATTTAAGATGGAATTCATCATTTTAATTTAGCATGATGGAATGACGACGTCGATCTAGATCTCATGGTTTACATCTACCGTCGCGATCTCTATAATGTCGGAGGAAATCAACTGATAAAATGATCCTCAGTGGGTTGTCCGTCGAATCATCATAGACGGTTGTCAGGAGATACGCTGTTTTACATTAAATTGACGATGACTCTTTGTATCGATATATCTTATGCCATCTCACATACAAAGCCATTGGAGCATACTGCCACGTGATCGTAATATAATGGTGTCATTTTGGCGTGCACCGATCGAGGGACTCGATCGAATGCATCATATGAGCCTACTAGGCCACGCAATGAGGACACGGGTCACGTCCTTGCTTGCATGAGATTGATTAAGAGTGAATATAAAAATACACTCGATTTGACTTTGGCTCCTTTGTGAGCTAGAGTTTTCTTTATTTGTCGCTTTTAGCAAAACAATTGCGAAAGGTAGATTGAGTTTTAGCTTTAAGTTCTTTAAAGATTGAATTTTATTTAAGAATTTAACACTTAATGACATATTAGATTTTGCATTTGGATTGATATTTAATTTACATTAATTTGATTTAAAATTGCAATCACATTTGCAAAACAATTGCGGAAGGTGGATTGAGTTTTAGTTTATGTTCTTTAAAGATTGAATTTTATTTAAGTATTTAACACTTAATGACATATTAGATTTTGCGTTTGGATTGATATTTAATTTACACTAATTTGATTTAAAATTGCAATCACAATTTGATGAAAGTATCATCTCCGGTTGAAATCTTCATTCAACACAACCATCATTGGGGTATTTAATTGATTGAATTGAATATATTTAAGAATTTTAGATTTGTCAACTCTGTTTAGCTCCTAACAGAGGATCAGATCTGTAGGTTAAAGCTCGTAGCTGTATTGCATGACTTTGCAACTGAATATCTTTTGTGTTTCAATAAATGTATTTATATTTTGAAAATTCAACGATTAGTTCATTTAAATATTTGTGTTTTCGAGATAAAATTATGAATTTGCAATATTTTCTCAAATACAAAATAAATTCTAAATTTATTTATTTTAACCCGCAACATCCCATTACGAATCTAAACATTCAAGACGTTATTTACCACGCATTTAATAATTCAGATAATTTTATTTCTAAATCAAGAAATTAATTTCATAATTTCACTTAATTCCAACTTAGCTTGCGCAGCTTTTTTAGATATTAAAATTTGCACTCTGAATTTTCATGTCTAAGCACATACAAATATTTATAGCTCGGATAATTTCATGCAATTAATTAAATCATTGACTTTGAAATTCATAATTAGAATGAAACTTCTTAATTTTTGGATGAGTTCCATAATAAGATTTTAATTTTGCATCGCCTTTGTCTTATGCACGAAGAATTAGATTCTGGTAAAAGGCGTTTAGACTTATATTGCAATTTGGAATAGCATATCGCGATTCATATTTGCTTCTTTAGTAGTTGAGCTTGAGAGATTCATACCTATTTCTTATGCTTATTAATAAGCTTTCAAATTTATCGTATACTTTTAAAGAATTCTTTGACTTCTTTCAACTAGATTAAAATGAATTGTAAGAAAGTCTATTATTCACTAGAGAATTTGTTGCACTAAATGAGTCATTGAGGCTATTGTAAGCATCTGTATAGTTAAGTCATGGATTCAACTAGGCTTATTCCAATTCACTCAATGTATGATATGGTTCAACCATTTATTAGGAAGCAACACTTATGATTTGTGCTCGTTGATGAACCATTTAATCAACCTTCTTAATTTGTGAATGCACATTTAGGTTTCTTATAAACTTTAGATAGCTAAACTATGTATTCATATAAAACTTTTTTATTTATCTCAAAATGAATCATAAAGTAATCATAATGATCAGTGATGACTCTCTTTTATGCTTGTTAACAAGTCTTTTAAATTTATTTCGAGCCTTCTACAAAATTTTTTCTCTCCTTCGAATCATTTGAAATGAGTCATGGTAGAGTTTAGTATTCATTAAGATGACTTGTTTATATCAAATGATGAGTTATTTTGCTTAATATAAGTCATCTGTAAGTCACTTAAACCACATTTGTATGCTTATAAGTTATGTTTTAATCTCACTATAAGTCTTCAATGATTCACTAGGATTCTCCTTTTGGATTATTTTAAACAAAATATTGTGAGAATCGGTTCATGTATATCAAAAGAATTCAAGTTTATTTCAAGTTTTATAGGTTCACTTGAGTTTGATCCCTATTTTCTTATTTGAAAACTGATTTTTAATTTTATTTGTAATTAAGTTTCTTTCAAATTCATTTCAAGTTTATTTATATTTAATTTCCAATTCATTTCTTTAGGATTTTATATTTTATATTTAACATAATGTTAAATCATTTTTTTAGTTAAAAAACTTGTGAAATTTAAGATTTGATATGCAACATCTAACAATGGCATTACATAGTGAATCTGGCTTGAAGCACACCGCCATTTTTTTTCATCTTCAGAACGCTTACGAAAGGACGCTTTCAAACCCTGCGTAAAATAAATACATATACATATACAATCTCTACACACATATCTACACATCTTGACATCATATCTTCACAAATTACAGCTTGAAATTATGTTTTCTGTTTTGGAGGAGAGGAAGGGAATTGACATAGGAAGAATTCAGATTTTCTGGTTTGTTTGATTTCAGATCTCAAGTTTGCTGAAATCGATTCGATTTTGTGTGGGATTAATAGGCAAGAAAAGGTCTTGAATGCAAGGAAAGATTGGAGGCTTGCAGTTTTGCTCGGCAGAGCAAAAAGAAGAATGATTCGAATGAAAAAGAAGAGAGGAAGCCGAGAGTAACCCACCTGATGGTGGAGATGCCTCTCGGCTGCCCTCCTTTGCGAAAAGGGAAGAAAAGAAGAGGAATTGTGTGTGTGCGTGCTTGATTGGAGAAGGAATCGGGAAGGGCAAGAAGGTCGGAGAAGGGTTTTCGGATGGGGACTTACGGGTTGATAAGAGACGAGGGAGAAATGGAAGGGAGTGGATTGCGGTTTGTGGTTGAGGCGATCGGATCGGACGGGAAATTAGAGCATATCGTTCGCCTGCTGTTTGGAATGGACGAACGGGAGAAGAAAATCGGGAAGGGAGCAGATTCTCGACCCCAAGGAGTTACATGAATGGAGGATCGGTCGGATGAAGGCCCTCGGGATTTCTGTCTTTGGGTGGAGCGTGCGTGAGCAGGGGAGCAAGAACCTTACGGGATTTCAGATGAAAGAGGGGGTGCAAAAGCAGGTGAGGGGCTCGGTATCTCTTGTGTCGCTCGGTTGAGGGGGAAGGATCGAGCGAGAGAGCGGAAGAATGATGGACGAGAGAGGGAGTTACCTTCGGTTGAGAGGAGTTTCGGCGCGCGACTTGAAGGAATCGACGAGAGCGAGAGGGTTTTTGGGTTTGCTTTCGGACGGACGGGAAGGAGGGTGAACGAGCGGTTTCTTGCAGTTGAGGGAAAAATCGAGAGAAGAGAGGAAGCCGAGGCTCACAGTTAAGGGAAGTTCCTGCGTGCGGTTGAGGGAGACGGAACAAAGAGAGCTTTCGATTTTTTGGAGAACTAATCGAGTGAAGGAGTGGAATCGGGAGTGGGTTGAAGCAACCGAACCTTGTGTGTGATCGTGCGGCTTGCGGTTTTAGGAATACGAGGGAAATTCAAGATTAATTTAAACGTCGTCGCATTCCAAGGCTCGCCATTTGCTTCACACTTGGTCGAATCGATCGCGAAAGGTCTTGTTTAATAGTTTTCGATATTTTGGCGACAACAGGGAGTCCGTTTCGCGAAAGGGGCTCATTCGGATAGTGCCGAAGTCTCGACTTCAATATGCATGAAATTATCTATTCTATTTATTTTCCTTCATTGGATAATAATTGGTCGATATGAAATATAAATTCTAATTAATTTTGATATTTTGAACGCATGCATACCGATTTACGATCTGTTCGTTGGCTCGGCGTGATTAAATTATCAATTAATACGATTCTCGCTTCTAACCGCCGGACATTCGACGGCATTGTCCGAAGCGACAGCCTTTTATTTGAAATGTTTGACATTTGTTTAACGACGCACTCAATTTTACGAACGGCGTCGTTTGATATCGCCGCGCAACTTTCCTATTCGATACGCATCGCCGCTATTGACGCCGATCTATCGATCGATTTACCGTTATCGTAATATTTATATTCTGATCAATTTCGACGTTCTGAATGCAATGGCGAAGTCTGTTCGTCGATCGTATGTCATTTCGGCTGATGTTAATGAAGTACAGTGCATTGCAGCTCCGATTTGCGCATTATTGCATCCGAAGTTCTTTGAACTTGGCTTATAGGCTTGACTTGACTAATGTAGCATATTTGGAGATTAACAAATGCCCGTCTAACAAATGTGATTCGCGCATGATGCAAGTCATATTTATTGAAAATTGGTTGACCTTTCGTGTCGACCATGAATTTCAAAGTACTTCAGCTTCAACAGGTTCGCTAAAGAGCTCTTTCTTTTGTATCTTTATGGATTTGGATTTCCTCCGACCTTAACTTCATTTTGACCAGGTTGGATGGAGGAATTGGTTGGGATATCACTTGCAGGCAATATAAAGATTGATTTGAGGCAACTCTAGATTGAGAGTTATTTCTTTAGAAGGTTTTGATTCATTGATCAGGTAGAAAGAAAGACCACTTGGATTCTGGTTGCTTGTAATCACTAAGTTGGATTTAATTTGGGATTGAACAACTATCATTATCGACGACGCGTGCTCTTTCACCGCATTTTCTTACGATTTATTGAGTGAGAAGAAGCGTTAGAATGCCATTTCTTTGTGAGTCCGACCTCTAGGACTTGCTCTAGTCTTCGACTTAAGATGTAATGGATTGATGATTTTATCATCAGACTGAAGAACGAAGACTCTTTCACTGTGGTTTTTTTTTTGTGGTTTGTTGAGTGAGAAGAGCAATCAGCGACTTGATCACATTTGGGCTTATTGAGTCTGACGATCAGGACCTGCTTAAGTCTTAGACTTGAGAGCTGTGAACAGACTTGTGCTTCCCAACTTAACAATATCAAAGTTTATAAATTCAAAATCTTCTCATTTGACTTTTTGAACTATTACAAGCTTAGAAGATGAATCTTTCAATTACAGAATCATCTTATGTGCAACTTGTTTAAAGATATATTTTTTACTATTCTTGATAACCAAAAGTACCTTTAACATTAGGATAATAGAGTAATCAAATGGGGATCTCGGCTCAAAGTATGATATCTACCCTAATCAGAATATATTCAGGGATCTCGCCTTATAGCACGATGTCAACCCAAATGAAAATAAATAAACGCCCCCTGTCTTGCATGAGAAATTTTAAAACACATTTGAAAGAATTTTAAGATGAAATTAAGCAAATACATCAATATTTGAGTTGATATATTTTCTCTTAAGAGGGCTTAACACATAATATTGATTTCATCTATATATAAAATCTAAAAATAAATGCCCCCGTGTAACAAGGGGATTTTCACGGGGCTTTAGAAATTTTTTATCGCTTTGATTATCAAAGATTGTCTTCCTTTTCTCTTGATTATATATATATTTATTTAGGGATCTCGGCTTAAAGTACGATATCTATCATAATCAGAATATATTTAGGGATCTTGCCTTATAGCACGATGTTAATCCAAATGAAAATATAGAAATGCCCCGTCTTGCATGGGGAATTCTAAAACACATTTGAAAAAAATTTTAAGATGAAATTAAGCAAATACATTAATATTTGATTTGATATATTTGCTCTTAAGAGGGTTTAACACATAATATTGATTTTATCTATATGTAAAATCTAAAAAAAATACTCCCTGTCTTGCAGGGGGATTTCTATAGTACCTCGAAAATATATTTATCATGTATGATACTTTTTTAGGTATCGATCATGAATTGGCGGCATTGATCTTTCGTCATTTAGGTCAATGAGTCGGTATATTTCTCCTTGATACACTTTCTCGATAACAAAATGACCATCCCAATTAGGCTCAAATTTGCCACAAATTCTTCGATTAGGAATAATTGGTCTTCTCAAAGACCTGCACTTTTCCCTTCTTGGAATGTTAACGCCGTATGGTCAAAAGCCTTGAACATCTTTGCTCGATAAACCTTCAAATTTTGATGAGCTTACAATCTAACTTCATCAAATGCGTCGAGTTCCTCCATTCTCAAATGAACATTTTGATCTTCAGTTAGATTATATAGGATGGTTACTCGAAGTGATGACAACTCAACTTCAAGCGGAAGAACCGCTTCAGTTCCAAATACTAATAAATATGGAGTAGTTTTTGTTGGTGTCTTGTAGGTAGTTCGATACGCCCATAATGCCTCTATTAATTTAGTATGCCATTCTTTTTTATTTTTAGTGATGATCTTCTTGAGCAGTTTGACCAATGTCTTGTTGAAAGCTTCTGTCAAATTATTTGCCCTTGGATTATATATTGAAGAATATCGCTAATCAATTTTATGTCGATCGACAAATCTATAAGTCTTTGTACTTTTGAAAACTTGCCATTATTAGAAATGATTCAGCGTGACACTCCAAATATATAGACCACATTATGCGTAAAGAAGTTAATCACTCGATCAGCAGTAACTTCTTTAAATGGGATAACTTCAGCCGATTTAGAGAAATAATTAGTCGCTGCTAAAGATGAAGCGATGACCAACTGATGATGGTGGATTAATCGGTCCAATTACATCTGTACCCTTACATTCAAAAGGTCATGATGTTATTGTTGAGTGTAGTGGATTTGGAGGTTGGTGGATTATATTCTTATGTACTTGACATTTATAACACCTCTTGGCATAAGTGATACAGTCTCTCACCATAGATGGCCAATAATAGCCCATTCTTTTGATCTTTACTGCCATCTTGAGACCCGACTGATGCGCACCACAAAGTCCTTCATGAACTTCAACCATCACTTTATTAGCTTCATCTGTACCTAGGCATCATAGCCACATTTGTTCGAATGATATATGATATAAGGTATTATTGACGAAAAGATATCGCAATATTCTCTTCTCAATTTGAGCTGTCAGTGATTTATTATTTGATAATTTACTTTTTTTAAAGTAGTCGATGAAGGGTTGCCTCTAATCATGTGACTCTTCTAGTATAAAGACCTCCGATTACTTTTCTGAATCAATGTCATGCTTAGCTTTTTTTTGGTATAACTTCTTGTTGATTTTGGGCACGATGAGGAGCAACCTGAGTCGCATTTTGCTGGGTCGAATTTGATAACCCCTCTACTTGCGGGGATTGATACTTTGCTGGCTTTAGAACTCGTTGAGTAAATATCCCGATCATGACATAATAACCATTCATTCTTGTCATCTCCTTAGCTAATTTTGCTAAACAATCTGTTTTGCTATTCTCGGATCAAGAGACTCGCGTTAGTGTGACATTTGGTATTTGCTTCATAAGCTCAAGAACTCTCTTGTGATAGAAGGCTAGCTCAAGCTTATTGATTTTATAGATGTTCAGTACTTCATTATAATAAATTGGGAATCACTAAAAATATGCAAGTTTTGAATGCCTATGAAAATAACTTCTTCAAAACCTACTACCAATTCTTCATACTCAGCTTCATTATTAGTTCTTGGCTCAGTCAACTCATATGATTGTCTCATTATTTCTCCCTCTGGTGTTATGAAGACGATGCCGATTCCTGCTCTTGTCCTTGAGAAATGTAGATGTTGGACTTGTTTGATCGATGATGCTCCATTAAAGTATATTTCTCAAATTTGTGATTTTTCTCTTTCATAAATGAGCATAATTTGCTCATCAGGCAAATTGTCGTTAAGAGAAAAGTCCGTAGGGATAGGATATGCAGCGAGAAAATCTGTTAAGATTTGCTCCTTTATTACTTTCTGCGGAACGTATGTGATATCAAATTGTAAAAACAATACTGCCTATCTTGCCAAGTGACCGCCAACGCTTGGTCTTATCAAGACTTCAGATCGATCCAGATAAAGTGCTTCTGAGATAACATATGTGACTGAGCTTTTGGACAAAAAATCAATGCCAAACGCTTCTATCTGAGAGTATCTCATTTTTACTTCTATCAACCCTATAATAAAGAGCATTCTCCTGCTTTCATCATTGTGCTAATAATATTTTAAGAGACTCTTCTAATGCAACTGTATAAAATGAGGCTTCGCAGAGTAAAGGCCATAAGGATTGGTGGATTTAAGAAATTTTAATGCTATCAAGCTTTTTTGGCACTTGTCTCATTTGAATGGAGCATTCTTATCTGAATGCAAGTCCTTCTTGCAAAGAGGAGTTGACGAACTCTTCGACGGAGTATTTCCACACCGTTCGGATGGCAAGTGATCGATCTCAATTCCTATGTGACGTACAATGCACTCGAGAAATTTTTCAGAGAACACCCCAAATGCGCATTTTAGAGGATTCATCTTAAGATCATATTTTTTGATTCTCTCAAATACAATTCTCAAGTCTTCAAATTGATTTTCACGATTTAAGTTTTTCACCACCAAATCATCAACATAACATCTCACTTTCTGGTGAATCGACTCATCAAAAATACGTGTCATGGCTCTTTGGTATGTAGCTTTAGTATTCTTCAAATCAAAAGGCATGACTGTGTAACAATAGATGCCAATAGATGTTCTGAACGATGTATGTCTTTCATCTTCAGGTGCCATCTTGATCTGATTATATCTCGACGATCCATCTATAAAAGAAAACTTATCATAGTTGGATGTATTATCAGCCAATAATTATGATATAGGAAGCGGGAAATCGTCTTTTGGGCAAGCTTTATTAAGATCCCGGAAGTCGATACAAATACAAATTTGACCATTTTTCTTCTTCACGGGCACTATATTAGCTATCCAATCAGGATACTTTTCTTCTCGTATGAATCCCGCTTCAATTAGCTTTTTAGTTTTAATGATTACCTGTTCTTCAATTTCTAATCTCATTCACCTCGAAGCTTGTTTTACAGGTGTTGTCTCTGGCTCGATTACAATTTATGAATTGCTACATCTGGAGATAAGTCTGACATTTCAACATATGTCCAGGCAAAGCAATCCCTGAATTCACAAAGTAGCACTTTTAGCTCTTCAACTTTCTCATTAGGTAGAAGGGTACTGAAGAATTTCATCGAGATCATCTGTTGATCGGATGTCATTTCGACTGATTTTAATAAAGTACAGTGCATTTCAGCTCTGTTTTGCGCATTATTGCATCCGAAGTTCTTCAAATTTAGCTTATAAGCTTGACTAGACTCATGTAGCATATATGGAGGTCAACAAAATGATTTGTGAATAATAAATTTAATAGCTTGGATAACATTCAACATGAATTATGAAAAATGAGAATTCCTAATGTCGGCTTCAAATAGTCGGGATAAATTAATAATGATGCTTACTCACATGTATGTGTGAGATCCTCTGTTTATTGCCACTTGGAGTATCCTTGTTTTGCATTCTAGGGTTTTCTATAGATATACCCTTTTGGCTAGCATTTTAGAGCGTATGCAATTAAAAAGAAAGTATTAGTTCGGTAGTCATCTTTGTGAGTGGATTTTTTGAACTTATTTTATTACAAGTGAGTGTACTTGCATTTGTGCTTCATCTCTTTTGTTTTACTTTGTGGCTCATTGTATTTTGGTCTCAGTGGTACCTTTACATTTGAGTTAAATTTTTCGCTTTTACATATAACTTTTCAGGAAGATCGTATTTAAATATGCTAAATTATTCCAGTCTACCGGGTAGATGCTCATGCAATCTTCTGACAAAACTAACACATTTGATGGTTATCTATGAGAATTTACTTAGTAGATTATTATCGAACAATCCCTGTTCCATTGTGCTCATGCTGGTAGCTTCTACTGTAGAAAATAAGCTGGCATCAATTTTATTTTGCCATATCCCTTTCACTTTGTTATCAATTGCTTTCTCAATCATTTTTTAGCGCAGTTTTTGGCTCAAGTAAAGCGCTTTGTGCTTTTTAGAGTGCTTTGTTGTTAAGTTTCTCTTGAGGAATTTTCTTCTTACCTAAACTAGAGCTATTTCTTGTTAAATTTTTTGTTTGATAGGGGTTCAACAAGAGAGACGGCTTTGGCTGGGCTAGTTACTGCATTTGAAGGTCATGTGCTTCTTGACTTCATTGAGGACAGGTAAATTCCACATTATGTTAATCATATCGATGTAGGTCATAGCACTTAATAACATTGTTGGATAATTTCTATCAAATATGCCCATGTAATTGCTATTATTTTATAATTGTTATTTTATTTCCTGAGAACTTGACATTTATAATTTGGTTTTATCTTTCACATCTTCTCTTTGTCAATTGTGCATATTTAACAAATTGGTTTTATATTTCACATCATGTCTCTTTAATTTTTCAATATGAAATAACATTTGGTTGGTTTTTTTTAATTTCTTCTTTAAATTATATACACAGGCATAAACATATTCATCAAAAGCTTAAAGTGCTTTCTGACTTGTTTTTCACTTTATAACTTTGACTTAAAAGTATTTTCATGTAACAGATGTATTACTTTATTACATCAATATCTCACTTCGTTGAAACGTGGTTCTGTAAAGGAGGCCTGCCTGGCTGCTCGTGCTGTTGGTATTCCTCCAATCCTATTTAGAACTATAGTGATTAAAATTGAATTTTTAAAATTTTCTTTTGGATTTTTTTGAAAGGTTTGCTTGCTATTACTGGTGGGACTGGCAGCAATACACATGAAATAATGGAGGATTCAATACCACCTCTCTCTCGTGCTCTTACTTCTGGACCTGATGCAGTTAGAATTTTTGTATGTAATTAAAAACTTGGCCCAACATATTTGTGTATTTTTAATTGTTAGATTTGTAACTTAGTTTGATTTATGTTTTGTAGGTGCTAGATTCTCTGGCAATCGTCACTTTCGTTGGCTCAAATAACTGGGAAGAAACTGAGACAATTATGAAAGTTATATGGGAGATTATTCATCCAAAGTCACTTTCCAAGGTATATAAGTTCTTAGTTCTTTGCAAATAGCTTTGCTAAAAATATTAAATTACTTGACATAAATACATCATATCCACTTTCCCCTTACAGGCCGGAACAATTACTAAACCGAGCTCTGCTGTATTAGTGGCAGCTCTATGTGCGTGGTCATTTCTTCTGACAACCTTGACTGGTTGGAGGGTTGATCTCGATATGTGGACTGAGTAAGCCGAGCTTGAACTATTTTAAAGCTTTTTTATTGGAATTTTCTTATTTTGGTACAATTTTCCTTAAAAAAGATCATTGCAGGATGATCTCTTTCCTTTGTAATCTTCTTGAAAAAGGCGACCGTGCAGTCCGAATAGCTGCTGGTGAAGCCATAGTTGTCATTTTTGAAATAGTGATAGCTGGCAAATTATCGACTGCGACTAGTGATCTTGATAGTCTAGAGGATATGCCTTCAAAGCCAAAATGGTTCATGTACTTACTGTCGTTGAAAGAAAAAATTGTGTCACTAGTTTCGGATCTCTCAATGGAGGCAGGGGGCAAAGGCACTGATAAAAAAAGTTTGAATGCTCAACGTGACACATTTCAAAAGATTTATGATTTTCTTATGATATTATTTTTTTCAAATAGTATATCTTTGCATTTATAGACAAACTTCAATTATCTGAGTATATATCATAAATTATAGGGTCTGTGCATGGCATATAATTCTTACTATTCACATATCTGATATCTAAATTTTGATATTTACATAACAAAAATTTTTAACATCACATCAACCACTATTATTATCTTTTTAAGAGTGAATACATCTTTTCATCATAGGTAAAGTATTATATATATAAATATCAAACTCTAGATATTAGATATATAAATACATAGGAATTGTGTGGTATGCATGCAAATCTTCCTAAATTTTATTTTCAGCTGTAAGTTGATATATGTTCTTTGTAGGATGGTAAACGTCCCGAGACATCATTAATAGTTTCAAAGAAGCAAGGAGTGCTGACAACTTCAACTTGGACTAAATTGATTCAGGTATGAAACTTCATTAGTCATTATGAATATTAACATCATGAGGCTTGTTGGAATTGTATTTTATTTTGTTTTTTGAAACCCATCTTCACACCACCAAGTTCTTTTTAATGTATTTGGCTTCAGTTTAAAATTATCCAGTTCATTTTAAGCTACTTTAATCTATGTTGTGCCTGCTTTGCCTTAATTCCTAGCCTTTTTTGCTTTCTTCTCTTTTCATTCTACTTTTTGATATCGTTGCTCTATCATAAATCTTTTTTCTGCCTTTCCTTAATGGCCTCTATCACAACTATTAAATATAAACATTGCTCACATTATTCTTCTTTGTGGTTAATGATACCTCTGTTGATGTAATCTTTTACAGTTACTGATGCATTTTTTAAGCTTTTTTATGACTTTCACTTTATTTGCTTTTCAGTTGAACTTCTTAAAACACTTTCTGGGGAGCGGTTTCCTCAAGCATGCACAGGTTTTTTGTCTTTGAAATTGTTGTTATGTCATCTGATATTTGAACATTGGTTAAACATATCACTCCATTTTTACAAATTATTTCAATTTTATCCAGGATAATGAACTGCTGCACAATGTATTTGATCTTATACCACATGCTGAAAGTAATCTGTCAGCCTCAGAAAAGGTTTGTAAATCATCCTTAATGTTCAATCACATTACTTTTTCTTTGGTTTCTTTGAAGTCAGATTATGTTAAATTTTATAACTTTGCATTGTCAGTTGTTTTATATTGATTCTCTAAGCATTGCTACTGTTTGTTGCTCTCTTTGTTTGGTATGTTTCCATTGCGTTTAAATTGTGTCTTCTCTTTAGCTCTTCAAGTTTGTTGGGAAACAATGTTGTTGAGACATAGGGAACTGTTTCTTACTGAAATTCAGAACGGATAACTTTTCTTCACCTTCAAAATCAACTTCAAGTCAAGCTTAAGAATGCAAATGCGATCCATGTCTATCAAGAGTATATCCAATTAGAAATCCTTTAAACATGAGTGCAATGATTGAATCTAATCATGATTGATTTGATAAACCAATAAAACATGATCAATACAAATCTTGAGAAATCCTATAGCCAATCCATTATTTCATTCTAACAAAGCCTTCAAGGTTTCTACAAGGCAATTTAATCAAGATAAAACAAATAAACTTAACTAGAACTTGAACTTCTATCATTATTTAATACCTTCATGTGTCTCCTTAAGTTTTGATTGGATCATCCAAATATGCCCATCTTTAAAGAACATCCTCTTTAAGCTTGATTACATATGCGCTTGATTAGCCTTATGAATCATCGACCTATATGCATTATTTGGAAAACTATTGGATGGCTCATTATCATCAAACTCATTAAATTATTTGATCTTATGGAGTTATAACAATATCTAGAATCAATTTTAAGAATTAATAAATTAAAATGAAGACATGAATTTTTTTTGGTATGTTTCTATGCATGTCTTGGAGGTTCTTATAGCTACTATACAACAACAACAACAACAACAACAACAACAACTTAATCCTAGGTGGGGTCTAATGAATCCTTCTGTCCATTGTGTCCTATTATGTGTCAAATTCTCATTTAATTCAAGTATACTAAGATCATTTTTATACATCTTAACCAAGTCTTTTAGGTCTACCTCTACCTTTCTTAACATAAGGCAAATCTAATGCATCTACTCTCTGTCATCGACGGTCGCTTTATGTGGCCAAACCATCTAAGCGACTCCTAATCTTATCTACCACTGGAGCTACTCCAACTTTTTCCCGAACATACTCATTTTGCATTCTATCTCTAAGAGTAAAGCCACTCATCCACGAGCATCTCTGTAACACTTAACTTAGTCTTATGCTTCTTTTATTGGCCAAACATTCTACCCATAAGTCATTGCGTCTTACCACCATCTTATAAAATTTTCCCTTAAGTTTAAGTGGAACTTTTCTATCACATAATAGGCCGGATGCATTCCTCCACTTCAACCATCCAACTTGAATTCTACTAATAACATCTCCATCTATTTCACCATCATTTTGAACAATAGAGCCTAAATATCAATCGCCACTCTTATTAATGACTTGATCACCTAAAGTCACAACACTATCACTAAAACTTCTACAACTAAAATTACACTCCATATATTCAGTTTTAGATCTACTTAAACGAAAAAACCTTTAGACTCTAAAGTTGACCTCCATAATTCAAGTTTCTCTTGGACTCTCTCTTGTCTTATCAACAAGAAGAATGTCATCAGCAAAAAGCATACACCAAGGTACATCTTCTTGTAAATGCCTTGTAAGAACATCCATAACTAAAGTAAAAAAGATAAGGGCTTAATGTTGATCCTTGGTGTAATCCAACTGAAATAGAAAAATATTTTGTCAATCCTCCTTGTGTTTGGACACAAGCAACAGCTCTAGTATACATATCCTTAATGACTTGAATATAACCAATATTAACTCTTTTCTGTTAATGGATGCATGGATTGCATGAACACATGAAAAAAAAATTAGAATTGTAAAGAAAGGATTTTATTCAGTGTTTCATTGAACATGCCCCTAGCTTGAGATGGGGATTTGATGGATACATTATGCTTTAGGCATTTTGTGAGTAAGCTTTCATTAATTTAGCAATGCCCCCTAACTTTAAATGTTCAGTTTTAAAATGTTAACCTTCAAGCCATAACATTGAAGTGATGGACAGAGTTTCTTTTAAGTCCAAAATTACGAGCTTTGAATCGATATTTTACAACATCGTCAGGAGCATTCTCTTTAATGAGAAGTATTTATGTGTATTAATTTATCTCTAGATCCTGAGTGGATATTTGAGAACAGCATTAGGAGCATTTTTGAAATGAGAGGTAAGACTCCCACTACCTATATTAATTCTTCTGTCTGCCTTTAATTTTTTTTGGGAGGCTCGAGTTTCTTTGGGTACTCATACTCTTGGTTTAGGAGCATAGCAAACCATATTTTTTTCCTTTAATTCTTACTTTAAATGGTCATTTTATTTGTTTTGACATCATTTATAACGTCATAGTTTGTTTCTTAGTTGAATATGTGTTCTATCATCCTCAATCTTGGATATGATTATTTGGTGAGTTTTGTGCTTCTTAATTATGATGACTTATGCTATGCTTTTTATTGCTTTGTCATCAAGTGACGTTCAATGTGTTGTACTGAATCCCCCTTTTTGGCACATTTAGAGGATTGCTAGATCATCTGGTGACAGAATGAGAACTCAAGAGCTGAAGAAGGATCGCCACTTGGCCCAGGTATGCCTCATTAAGATACTCTCCAGCTTGTTGCCATACTATTATTCCTAGAGCTATCTCCCTCCCTCTCCCCTCCAATTGCTCCCTTGTCTCTTCCCTTTCTTCCTCATATCACTCCTAACTATGGGCATGAATAAGCTGTGCTTGAGTGAGCTAAACTATTGTTCAGCTTGGTTCATTAAGCAAAACAAGCAAAAAAGAAATTATGTTTGTTTTTCTTGTGTATTTTTCATTCAAGAACATAAACTCTACTTGAAAGTTACACATAAATTATATGATATGCAGGTCGTCACATATGTGCACACAGTTGTATATGAGCATATTCTTATGTATATATAAAAATTATGAAGTTACAATTGAGCTCAACACGAGAAATCCCTCTTATAAAAATATGAAGTTACAATGTTTAGGATTTTGATTAACCCATTTGATGCTTAAGGTTTAACCCATTTAAGTTAAAAGGCTAGTTATGACAGTTCATATAGCATAACTATAGTTTTTTTTTAAAAAAAATTGATTAAAATGTTTTAACTGTAACGTTAAACATACCAATAGCTTTATATAAAACCGTTTTCCTTTTTTGTCCTCTTATTTTCATAATTACTTAATTAAATGAACATAAATCAGTCTTATATGAATAATTATCAAATTATTCATCCAATGCACTCATCTCTTATGATATCCCCTTATTAATGTTTCTGTGAATATTTGCTTTGCAGCTGAGGAAAGGTGCTCTTCTGTTCAGCTCTCAGAATTAGCAAAGTGTGCTATTTTCTCCATGGATGGATTCTCTTCTTCAGTTTCTGAAATTTTCTCAGATTTCTTCTCATTTCTGTAATAAGAGCTATATCAGACAGTGGCAAATAGAGCTTTGAAGAATAACTTAAAGAACATATATTATTTTTATTTTTTATGTTTAAGTGTTTTTTATGTTTAAGCCATTGAGTGTTCATTCGACTGATTGAGGATGAAAAATATGTTTTAAAAAATAATTAATTTTGTTTTTATTTATTATTTGTGAAATAAATGACTCTTTCTTTTTTTTTTAAAGGTATTTATAAAATAAAAAATTCAAATTGATTTTTGGCTTAATCTATTGTTAGAACTAATAAAATTATAATTTCTTAAAATATAAAATTTTGAACTTCTAGCAACTAAATCCTGCTTTTAAGCCTTAATTACCATCGTTTCAGAAAACATCCTCTTATCTTCGAGCAGGATATAACCGGAGATCTTCAACAACAGATCTTTTCTGATGCCGGACAAATATAGACGACGACGGCTTGACCGCTTGAGCAATTTAGCTTAAAAACCGTCGTCCGGCGCTAAAATCTCTGCACCGCAAGATTGAGGCTCCCGCCAGATATATAAAAAGAGTCGCCTTTTCAATCCCTCGTCTCTCTCTTTCTCTCATATCTCCTTCTTGATCTGCACGTCAACAAGGCACCTTTTACTTATCTTCTTCTCCGCTTCGCCGTTCCTCACCTCTGTGTGCAAAGAAAAGGTTTTGGTTCGTTTTATTCCAGGTAGCGTCCTTCGCCTTCTCCTACCTAGTTGGTTCGAAAACAAAGCGTTTGATTTTGCAGGGGGAGAGAAAGAGATATGGGTGAAGGAAAATGGAGCTCGCCAAAGGCACCACCTTTTTTGTGTTTGAATGCTCGCCGGAGCTCCGGCCGGCGAACCGGCGATTGCGTAGTCTCGGAGTCGACCCGGGATCTATGGGACCGGCTCTTCGCTGAGGGCTATAGGGCTGACGTTTTAGTTCACACCAGCAGCGGCATCATTCCTGCCCATGCCAGCGTTCTGGTAAAGCTTTTTCAGTTTCAGCTTCATCTTCACCACCTGAAATTATCGTCTGTTAAATAAAACCAAAATATGTTGATTTAAGAAAATAAATTTAACTGTTAAACGATTAATATTCAATCAAACAACAGAATTAAGATTAAAAAGTGCAAATAGAATCCACCCCCTTTTTGCTCTTTTGTGGGATATTTTGGACATATACTTAGTTCAAAAGATCCACAATTCGAAAACTCATCCACTCTTCATAATTGCACAACTCTTGAGAGTACGTGATACATGAACAGGGGATGGCTTCTCCAGTATTAAAGCAAATGCTAAGACAATCCCAAAGCCGGCATGGCGGCCGGAAAAAATCCATCTCCATCGGCGGCGTGCCCCACCACGCCGTCCATGTCTTCCTCCGCTTCCTCTACTCCTCATGGTAACAACTAATCGCACATCTTCATCATAACCATTTGGCTCATCTGATCAATACTAATTATGATTAAGTTGTGATTGATTTTGGAAATCAAGCTACGAGAAGGAGGAGATGAAGCAGTACGTACGTGATCTGCTGGTTCTTTCACACGTGTTTGGAATCTCGTCGTTGAAGAAGCTCTGTGTGGAGAAGCTGGAGAAGGGGCTTCTGAATCTGGAGAATGTGGTGGATGTGTTGCAGCTCGGGCAGCTCTGCGACGCTCCGAGGCTTTATCTGCTCTGTAATCGTATGATCATCAATAATTTTGGTTTCTCTGAAGGATGGAAGGTGATGAAGCAGAGCAATCCGTGTATGGAGAAGGAGATTCTTGATTCTGTCTTCCAAGCTGATTTGGTGAGTTTTACATTATTTAGAATAAAATTTTTTAAATTAAGTTTGTGATACGTTTAATATATGAATAAGTAATTGTTTTTTTTTATTACATCCATTTTCAGTAAAATTATTATTCTCTGGATAAACGCTGTTTGCTCATCTCAATGTAAATCAGAAAATTGAAGATAAAACATTTCAAAAAATGTCAGATTCAAGATATTAATTCGACTGACAATATAATTTTATTTTCTTATAAAATAAAATAAGATTTATGTTATTTATTATATGTGAAATTGATTTGCCATCTAAAAAATAAAGAATTAAACAAATCATATATTTTGTCATGAAAGATTTTATTAGATATCTTCGTGTGCAAAAAATTATCTCATCTGCGTTAAAAAACCCGCAAAACCACCGCTCCTCAGAACTTTCACTATTGTTCAAAGATCCTCGCTTCTTCAGGATAAAGATTTAAAACAATATCTGAGGAAAGATAATATCTCAACTCAACCCTGGAGAAGAAAAGCGTGAACTGATCACTGAGCCACTGATCTTCGGAGAAAGAGCGTCTGGTCTTTTCTATCCTTCTGCATCTCTGGAGATCTGTGGTGGATGCTGATCGAAGGCAAGCTGGACCTGAGTTCTCATCTGGTCTTCAATCGATTCGGTCTGAAAATTTATTTATGATTTTTGGAAGTAGAATGGTGAAAAACCACTCCCATATGGACGGAGGAGATTCTGATTCTGTATTTAATGATTTGGTGTTTTAATGATTTAGATAGTTTATTATTTTGACGTAATATATGAATAAATATTGTTTTTTATCATTCATTTTCATAATAAAATATAGCGATAATTTATATAATTTATTTTCTTTATAATAAATTATTATCCAAAAATCGTGATTAACAAGATTAAAAAAAATAAAGAATTAATCAATTTTAATGCGTTTTATGTTTATGATTTCTCAACTTGTTTGGTTTTTTTCAGAATAATAGTGAACTTTTGCAGAGCTGATTTATGAAACAGTTTTAAATATCTATTTCAAAAACAATTTTTGAAAAGAGTTTATGATTCGCTAATAAGCTGTGATTTCTAAATGTGAACAGAAGAAGAAAGAAAGATTGAAGAAGATGGAAGAGAGAAAGCTCTACCTTCAGCTCCACGAAGCCATGGAAGCACTGGTTCACATTTGCAGAGATGGTTGCCGCACCATCGGCCCCCATGACAAAGACCTCAAGCGGAGCTCCGCCCCCTGCAACTTCCCAGCATGCAAGGGACTGGAATCTCTGTTGCGCCACTTTGCCGGCTGCAAAAACAGAGTTCTTGGCGGCTGCACTCACTGCAAGAGAATGTGGCAACTCTTCGAGCTTCACTCGCTGCTCTGCGAGCAGAATCATGGCAGCTGCAAGGTGCCTCTTTGCTGGCATTTCAAAGACAAGGCGGAGAATCAGAGCAAGAAGGAGGAGATGAAGTGGAAGTTACTTGTGAACAAGATGTTGGAAGCTAAGAGCTGTGTGGGGGGAGGGGTATTTTAAGTTACATGACAGTATTGACAGATTATTTTTTTTTGTGTAAAATTGTTTGTTTGTGTGTACAGATTTAGACTTTTGAGTTAAATGAGTTTAATTTTGATTCGTTTGATCCATACTTTTTATCATCGTGCTATTCGAGTAATCCGTGCTTACATTGTTTGAGAAGCTTCTTTATAATGGCTGAATTAAGATTTGAAGAAAGAGAGGGATATAAAGATTTTGCCCCAAGTTGATTGTGGAATTCAAATGTACTGGGGAAAAAAAAATTTTCATTAAAAAGCACAATATTACAGTCATATTAACTATGCCGAGAACATCATCAAATAAAAGTAAATGAGTAATTGCATCATATAACTAATAAGTCGACATGATCGATCTCTTCATCTTCTCTTAAAGCTCAAAAGCAGAGGCATCAAAGCTATCTGAGAGAGTCCAGTACCAGTCTTGAAAGTTAGCTTCTCAGAAGTGGGCTTCGAAGTAGACTTCAACAACGGAGAGCCAGAGCAATAGCTCCTTAGTCTTCACCCCTGTCATCTTCTTCAGCTTATACTTCTCCACAAACGCCGTCACCTCCGTTGCATAAGACACCGCCCTCTTTATCTTCTTAAAGACATGGTCTTTCTTCTTCTTCTGTATCAGCCACAAGAAGCCGGCTTCACTGTTGTAGCCAAACTCCTCAATGTCCTCCAAAGGGAAGAGACCTTTAGGGAGGCAGAGCTCCTCCAGCAGTTCAATCGACTTCTGCTTGCAGAGTTCATCTCCTTTGTAATCTCAGCACCTTCGCGGTAGCTGTCGATGGTTTGAGCTGCCATTGTTTGGAGCTAAGGGGGCAAGAAAAGAAAGAATCGATAGGAAGCAGAGGAGATGGGGAAGTGATGAGAGGGGATGGATGGTTGGGATTGGTATTTATAAGGAGTTAAGTACATGCGAAGAAAGGAAGGCTTTCTTGACTCTATGGTGTTTAGACCGATTCCAACGGCTCAAGGAAGAAGAAAGTCGACAGGGGCGGCTATATTTTTATTAAAAGCAGCGAATCAAAGACGTTGTTTATTATTTTCAAATTCATACTTTCGTTGACCACATCTGCATCCCGAGCCATGAAGGAGTACAAAATACAGTTGTCCAGATCCCTCTAATGATATCAGGAAAACATGATTTTGATCTTATTTTCTAGTATAGTCTTTGTCTTCCATCTTCAAAATTTTGTTAAAAATAAATTAAGATATAAGTCGACGGAGGCCAGGCCATCTGCAAAAGCCTGCGTAGAGCCAATTCCATTCCGGACGGCGACGACCAACTCTTACGGTAGGTGGTGACCCAGCTGACTTTGGACTTTGACGACTTTAAAAGTCTTTCTTTAAGAGGCTTACTTTTAAAAGTAAGTACATTTTAAAATATAATTAATAAAATAAGTATCATGAAAAAAAATTTATTTTAGATATAATCGTCCTTTAACTAATGACTGTAGACAATTATCTCTAAATGAGATGAGAGTTAGCCTGATAATCATTCTGCTTGCAGGCTACCCCCCTTTAATCGGGCGACTATCCTGCAGGCAATTTTTTCTTAAAAAAATTGCCATAGATTATTTGTTGATTTAGGGAAAGTATTTGTTAAAGTTTCAATATAAGTTTATTTTAGAGAGTTTAGGAAATAATAGATATTACTAGAGCTATATATATTAGAGCCATCACTTGGGTCCAAAGACATAGAGGATTAACAATATATTTCCTTTTTTAATTGGATTATATCAAGGGTTGGTTTTAAGCCATTCTCTTTTTGCTTTATGTTATGGATGTTGTTATTATGTATGCAATACATTTATTAAGAGATTTGATGGAATAGTATAGAGCTATCTATATGTTTTTAGGATTGTCATCAATGATATGTATCCTAGAGCTATTACTTGTGTCTAAACACATAGAGGATAACCAAAATAGTGCAATGTAATAAAATCCAAGATAAGATTACAAAAGAAAATGATACATCTCGATGGCACAATAAAAAAATATACATGAATTAATCAAGTAGTGCACACATGCCACACTATCCTAAACTAACGCCCTCCGTACGGAATCGCACTACTAAGTGTATACCGACGTGCATGTGGTGGACGATCATGTGATGGCCTCCAATGCGATCTTGAAGTCCAAGGAGGGATAGTCTGTGATGAGAAAAAAGGTAGCAGTGACTCATAGGTAGACTGGTATGTAAAAGGACCTACAGCATATGTAGATGGTCTGACGCCATGTGGGACATCCTCGCAGTTCGGCCTATGAAGTGTGTCACTTATATGTACATGCAACCTCAAGTCTCTCGTGATAGCACCTCGACTTATCTATAGCTCCCTCGTAACTCGTGCTCACCGTCACGGCACAAAGATGTCGAGAAGATGTACTTTGACTGTATGAAAAATAACGTTTGAAATTAGCCTCAAGTAAGTATGCAACATATTGAATTTAGCAGAATACTTATATATATATATATATATATATATATATGCTCTACAAGTGCTCTGGGATAGTAAGTAGTGGGAGGATCTATCGGGATGGCTAATAAATAGAGAGAAGCCCAAGATCTGAACCATGATATGTACTGATTGATAGCCGTCAGTCTGCCATCATCTTTGTCCAAGCCTTCAACTACGTAATCCCTCTATCTCTCCCTAGTAGCAATGTGCACCTGATGGTAATCAACACAATCTACATCGCTTTACATCGACCGTCGCCCTTTTGGAAGTAGGGTCTACAAGTGCCACATCAACTCTGGGTATGAGTCTAAACTGTCTCAACACTCGATCGTAGTGCCACCATGCTCTTCCACATGAGTGGACTCATGATAACTAAATGTCGGAGCCTACTGAGCATACATTTGATAGACTTTGCGTAATATGCTCAATGTATGGCTCCCAAATCACCTGTGCATATTAAAAATTATATTAAAATATGTATACATATTATAGAAAATAGACTTAATAACTACTCTGAAAGTCATACATGTGTATGCAAAGATACCATCCAAATCATTCCTATATATCATGCCATCCATCTAGCTTAACATGTTGCCGCTCCATCTGTCGATAACACATTAGTAACAAACATATAAGCATACATTTGAAATTGTAGAATTAATGTATACCTCAATCCAATGTCGAGCCCAATGAGATCATTCAATCAATACACATGCGATCGGTCTCCCCACATGAAGGTGCTCCCAAGACCATATCTAGAGAAGGTCTAGGTAGCCAGGTACATTGGCCTTGGTGGGCCTAGTAGACTCATACAACTCTCTGTACAAGTGCATTAGAACTGCTCCCCCTATGGACAATGTAATGAATGTATCAGCCCCTTAAGGGAAGATACCGCATGATGGACCATAGATCTGGCGTCAATAGTAGGAAGCTCCTAAGAAGAAACAAAACATAGGCACGAACGTGCCTGCTGAACTCTTTGACACTTAGATGGGCATACGAGTCCCTATAAAAAGACCATCTAAGCCACCTCGAGGCGCACGTCATACTGCGGCTCACCCATCAAAAAGTTGATGTGATGTGTGGGCTGGTTGGGTCATAGTACACCACATCTAGTAGGGGATATCCACCCAACTGCTCATCATAACAGTCTGGCCAGCACCGCCACCTCCTCCCCTCACCAACCATGGTTGGACCAATAACAGGTGGTCCATCAACACATAAGCACAGTATCATCGCCACATCCTGTAGGGTGACTATCAACTCACCAACGGTCAGATGAAATGTATTGGTCTGTAGCAACCATCTCTCAACTAAAGCAGTAAGTAGATGATGATCCAAGCAAATGTAACGTAGCTGATTAGCATAGTCAAGGCCTAGTGCATGCAGAGCAGAAGTGAACTTATGACAAGTGATGGGCCACTATTTCAACATAAGCAAAAGAGAAGCGGTCTCTGGAATAGTACTCTGCATTAGGGTAAATATGATTAAGCATTAGTCAAATCATAAGATAATCTCCTTAAGTTAGAAGTTGAAATTATAATTATACTTTATCGGGTGGGCGGCATGCCGTCAATGCCAGGGATGCTTGGTGGACCTGAGGAGGCTGGTTTGACTGTGGTGTCCTCCCTAGCATGGCCCCTACGCCTACGTCTAACTGGAGCTCCACCATCATACCTATCAAGTAAGTAACATGTAATAAGATCATGTAATTACAAAAATTAAAAGGAAAACTGTGGCGTAGAGGCAAGTAAGAAAGAGTACTACAACCAAGGTATGAAATTATAATAAGGAGCATAACACATATATACACGTAGCTGTTGCAAGTACAACATACCTTATACTATTGACATTGTATGTACACGATGACCTGTAATGACCAACTGTCTTGCATAGACTACAAGATCTACTACTGCTAGCTTTATTTTTATCTATTGTATTTTTGGACCTACTGCTGCATGGTCTACCTGACCTTCTGCGAAAATTAGGAGGCAACAACTTGATAATATCTTGCTTAACACTCAAAGTTGGCTAATCCAAACGGTCAAGCAACGTATGAAACTCTGCTGTGTATGTAAGCTTATATAAATGCATAGAGTAATATTGATACCCAGGTGAACAATCATCATCACTGATACCCTGCTCAGAGTCAATAATTGAGCCACTGCTCATAGTCTCGTACACATCATCACCTGCAACACTCTAAGACACTTATGATTCCCTCTGATTGATAAATTATATTATCGCTGGATCTGTGATTCCATGACATACATCAGTAACATGACACACATCACTATGAAAAATTAATAATCTAAGCAGGGAAAGATAAGCAATGTATTATTTGAGAATCATTTCATCAAAGCTGTTATGTGTCATCAAAGGAGAAGGTGTGATGAAATTCTGTGTATGGGTCGATGGTATATAGGCCTCAACAATGGATTAGCTGATATGAATGTAACATTAACTTCTTCACACATACAACACTAATGTCCGACGAAGCTTCGTAACGTCACAAATTTCATCATAAAAAATAACATACGCTATAAATTCACCGGATAGCGACATGTCAAACTAACTGTGTGATGCTCTGAATCAATGTGCAGTGATCTCATAATTCTTTGTTTCAAATCCAATAATGTGCTATGTCTTAGAACCTTAATTTGACGATTTTGACCACCTATATAACTTGGAATGATCTAGTCATCGACATTTAGTTTTCCTCCATAGAATAAGATCAACGAAACCAATTCTCTACTCATTCTTGACAATATGAGTTGAGGCGAATTAAATATCTAAAATATAATCAACCACATTAGGATTACGTAAATTTAAAAATAGCTTGTACAAACAAATATTTTCATGAATATATTCATTTTGCATTTTATCTGTAAGACTTAAGCCAATCATCCACTTAAGCAATAGACCAAATGCCATTATAGTGGAATTTTTTTG
This sequence comes from Cymbidium sinense, assembly GCA_021442155.1. Lineage (NCBI taxonomy): Eukaryota > Viridiplantae > Streptophyta > Magnoliopsida > Asparagales > Orchidaceae > Cymbidium > Cymbidium sinense. The sequence goes on from CM038228.1 coordinate 40,660,991, forward strand.
AACGCAATAGGCCTAATGCATTCCTTCACTTCAACCATCCAACTTGAATCCTACTAATATCATCCAAAAATATTTCACAAACAATTTGAAGAATAGACTCGACATATCTTAAACGTTCACACTTTTTAATGATGTGATCACACAAAGTTACAATACAAATCTCTAAACCACAAGCACAATTCCTAAACTAAAACTCTAAATCAAATTCTAACAATGCATACAACCTAATCAATTATAAATAAAAAAATTAGAGATTTACCGTGCGCTTATGAAGATTGGTGTTAATGTGCGCTACGAATCACAAAAATAACCACCGTAAACTCCCCTAAAAGCAATGGAGCCATCGGAAGCATCGCCGGAAACTTCCCTAAAAGCAACAGAGACGCCGGAAGCATCGTCGGAAGCCAATGTCAGGTTCCTTGGGCTATCAGACGAAGATGAAGGCTGCTAGAAGCGGGGGATGCCGCTGTCGGCCACGGGAATAGGCTTCGAAAGGGCTTGCAGGCGGCTACCGACTAAGTGAGCTTGGTTGTCCGGCAATGGCCGGCGGCCAGAGCTTCGACGGTGGGCGGGAAGGCCGGTCAGAGCATCGGCGGAGGGTGGGAAGGCTCAGACGGATGAAACCACAAACGAAATCGCGAAATGGCTTGCACGAATGGGGCTGGTTGGTCGATCGGCCCCTTTTCATAACTTAAGCTAGTCGCCCATTTAACGGGCTACTACTCTTATCGTTACAAAGCTAGTCGCCTAATAAACAGGCGACTAGCTCCAATTTCACATCGGTGCTGCCCCGCCACGTCGGAGCCTACGTGGCAAGCAAGTCACCCGTTTAAAGAGATGGACGACTACACCTATATCTAAATTTTTTTAAGATACTTAAATTATTAATTATATTTTAAACCATACTTGTTTTAAAAATTTTGTTTTATTCAAACAAGTTCCCAAAGGCTGCACAGTAATAGTTTTCTTTTCCCACTCAACAATTTCAGCACTTGGTAGAAATTTTAAGATGATTATTCTCTATATCAAAAATAGGATAAATTTATTAAAAGTTAAAAAAATGTATAGTCACCTCTTAAATAAATGATTTACTATTTCAAAAAATAATAATAAATAAATTGAAAAGAAATTAAAATAAATAATATTAATGAAGTCAGATTTTATTTCAATCAATTTTTTTTCTTCCAATAATATTGTACTCATTTTATATAAGTGTTATAAAATTTTGAATTTGTATACATCCCTAACATGAATGATTAATGAATATTTACATGAGTAAAAGAAAATTCATATTAAAATATAGTTTACTAAATTTTTATAGACAATTTTAAAATTTATTTAAATTTTTTTTCTTTTGTGATTGTACTCATAAACTTTTTATCTTCATACACTAAATCCTCTATGCTGTAATATTAAGATTGATAATTTTTAATAAATTTGTAAAGTAATTTAGTATTAATGATGAATTATTATTAATTAAGATAATATTTTGTATTTAGATGAAATTTATTGAAATAAATCATATTTATTGATTAAATCATAATTATTAATCAATCAAGTTAGACAATTCATACTATAACTAAATATTGTAGTATTATATTCAATAAATTAGGCTCGCTAATAATTTCATTTGAAAAAGGTAACACTACATTTATTAAATTAAAGAAGATATATAATCTATTACAAATTTGATGAACATGATAAAAATAAGATAACATTAAGAAAACTACTACTACAATGATGTCTATGTGAAATAACACCATTATGAGGAGTGTGTGCTTATGAGCATATAGTGGGTGATAATGTAGAAGGTGTTGGACTTGAACAACAACTTTATCTCACACCTCTTATTCATGAGCTATCTCTTATCCTACTTATGAATAAGATGGATATGGTGTACTCTATTATGGGTATGGTGTTGCTCCCTTATGATAATATAATGTTTCTCCTCATGGAACTTAAAATGGTGGGAAATATAAGAGAGTAGAGTAATTGGTGTATAAGACTGCTAGAGGTAAGCACCTTTAGATTTTCTCAATGGTATCTCAAGCATAGGCCATTGCTGGAATTGGCTCATACTACCATATCTATAATTATCTTTGATTGGATACATGTATTGATATGTAGAAGATCGAGATCAACATATGTGTTTGCTCAACATTCATAACTAATGTTTATGTAGTTAGAGTTGATTATGCATCATAAGATCTATCCTCCTCTTCAATAGCTTGGTAGTGTGTATCATTAATATGCATGCATTACCTTAAATTCTTGCTCAACTCAAATTTAGTCACCACTATCTGAATGTTAGAGTCCCTTGTTCAAAAAAAAAAAAAAAAAAAAAAATGTGAAAGAACCTTAAACTCTAAAAAAGTTAGTCCATGTAATTAAAAAATAATGTCATATATTTTGAAAGAAAAAAAATCTCATTGTGGGAAGAACTTGTAAGTGTTCACTCTTTGGTGCTCTAGGGTATTATGTATTTGGATGATTGACTAAGGCCTTCAACAAACAAAGTGATGCCTAAAATGTACTCAATGCATATACGATTGAGGGAATGCTTTGTCCTCCTCTTTGTGAAATATCCATATTCTCTCACAAAGTGATGCCTAAAATCTCCCAATTGTCAACAATTTTTCCTCTACTATTGACCCTTTAACGAATGCATTAATGTTACTTCAATATATGGTAAATATCCAAACTATCATAAACCTCTCGGTGGTGCCACTCCACTTCTAGCTGATTAGTGAAACTTGCACTAACCAAATACCTTCATCTACTAAGCAAATATGAGCAACATGCAATGTGATTTAGTTTTCATGGAGCTCCCAAATAACATATAAAATGAAGAGTTAAGAAGCAAGTTAACTTTATAATCATTTAAACTTAATATTTGGTAATCTACGACTTTATAGTAGGTCAATGAGCTTTTTATATAACATGATATTGCCGATCGACATCTAATGTATATGTTCTTTGTTTCAATTACTCAAAGTACCTAGAGTTAAATAGTAAATCATTTGCACTGATTTATATTTTTTGTTATGATAATATGGTTTATTTGTAGCAATACTCAACACATCGAGCTATAGTGGATACGATACTTCTAATACTGATGTGCTCCTAAGATCATATCTATAGTAAGTGTAAACAATTGGCCATATTAATGTCTTGACTTTGTAGCTTCTAGTAGCTCCTATATAAGTGAGCTAATATAACGAAATCACTCATTTTCCTATAGTTACAATTATAAAACATAATAAAAAAATTAAAATTAATCATAAATACTAATTTGATTTTTGAATATAGAAAAATGCTAATTGAGAATTAATCCTACAAGTTTAAATAAAGTTTAAAGTTCTACAAGTGCTCGACATATAAGCATTTATGTAAGCATAAAAAAAAATATATATATTTAGTGTCTCAAGTCAAGTATAAAATGTCAATTCAATTAATTAGGTTCATAAGCTAAGAATGTTTGTTCAATCACATTGCCTCCTAGTTGACTTAGGAGCCTTGGTTAGAGTCTATTATTTTGGTCACTTTGCCTATGATGCAAAGTCATGAAGCCCACATTTAAAATCCATTCTAAATTTAGGATGATAAATTCTAACCTATTTTGATTAATATTTTTAATTGATGAAAGTTTCAAATTTAAATACTTTTATTGAAAAAAGAATTACTAAGCAATGCAATCCATTATAATCAAATTCAAGCAACTCATAAAGTGAGTCATATATCACATTTTAATCAAATTAGAGCAACTCATAAATTGATTCATACACTACTTCCCTAAGTAAATTCATGCAACTTATAAACTGAGCCGTAGTTCCAATCTTAATCAAATTTGGACAACTCATAAATTAAATCATAAAGCCTTATCTCAACTAAATTCAAACATTCTAATGTTAATTAGCTCAAACTTAAGTATTACCCATGCTAGTCCTTGCTAACTAGCCCACTAAATCAATTAAATTCTAAAATTAGATAATATAATAATTTATAATTTAAACATACATGTTAGTCCATTAGTGATCCCTAAAGCGAGGCATGTGGGTAATTGTTTTTAACATTATGGCCTATGGTCCGCTAATATTAATATATTGAGATTGATATTTTTAAAATGACGGAACAATGAGATCTAAATCAAGCTTACCTTCATCCTTCCAAACATTCTCAATTAAATTTAACTAAAACTTAAAATATTTATCATAAGTTTGAAAGATTATCAATGTAGTCATCTTTAATCTAGAGTGCTCTCACATGAATAGGAGGGATAATTAGCCATGAGAATTAGTAATCATAGAAAGTTTAGACCCAAAGTCTAAATAAACCCTAATAAGTATGAAAATAAATCTAATTAAATAAAATTTAATACATCTCATGAAAAGTGAACTTCTAAATCCTTAAAAATGGCATTGGACCTTTTCATGAGATCAATCTCTCATATTTTGAGCCCAATCTTAGATTTCTCACTCTTTGTCATCTCAGTATAACCAAGCTTCACCATTTGTCATAAAGTGTCTTGATAATTAAGAGTTCAACTTTATTTTACTTAAAAGATCCATAACCATCACTATTTAAAGCAGAGGACATCATCATTATTATGTTATGCACAACTCATAATTAGCTACAATGCATATATATGATTTTAAAGATAGCTATTAACTATTTAATGATAAATGGACTTAACATTTTATCATTCATGACATTTTGTTTTCATTTAAAATATATAATGTGAAACATATTTAAAATATATTAAAAGTTAAAATTAAGTGCAACACTAGTGTAAATATTTAGAAATTATAACTCTATTTATTATTATGGTTGATTTCTTATAAATTTTTTTTATCTTTGTTATTATTTTATTGGAATAAATGTTTGTATTAAAATTGTAGCACCCCTTAGTCCTATCTTGGAGGCTTTCAATCAGGTGAACTAATATCCTAGAAGACCCATCTCCTGCCTGGCTTGTCCACACATTATTTTGCAAATAAAATGACATTTATAATTATAATTAAAATGACATTAAAGAAAATATTGATTTTAATCTCAATAAAAGTAAGGCATAGGAATACAATGCACTTTCTTCTTGAAGTTAAAAGTTCTTATTAATGATTATTAAAAGATTTACTTTCATATCACATAATTCTAATATATTTAATAATTAAAATTTGATACTTATTTATATAAAATTTTTTTTATCATATTTATATCAAAACATATGACTTAAAAAGTGTATTTCTCTTAAAAAAATTGATATTAGTGATATTTTTGAGGTGATGATAAAAAATTAAGTGACATGTGAGTAAATAAAAAAATTTAGATGTTAGATATTTAAATAAATAAGAATTATATGATATATATATATATATATATATACACCAGATTATTATCACAATAATGATACCTATACAACATTGTCTTCCTCCCAATCATAATCTACCTTATTTTATATATTTTTCATGTGCTATGTGTTCAAAGTCAATCATTAATTATTATTATAGTAGACTTATATTTACTTGAGTCAGGTTAGTCACAACAATTATAGTTTATATGAATTATGTACAACACTAACTTTGATATGACACTTAAAATACTACTAGTCGAAGCACGAATCTTGATGTTAAAAAACAAGTCAGAGTTGAAAACGATCAAGCTCTTAAAATATCCTTGGAAACTTTGGGATATCAGTTAAATCCCTAAATAGCTCTCAAATATAAAGTGTTTATAGTCAAATCGAGCATCTTGACGAGCCGGTTCCAACAAGCCAAAAATCTTATAATTCTGATTTCATTTGAGCATTCAAATGCACAAAATAGATCATATGATCAAGGGAATCATCATGAGCCGTCCGATGGAGAGGAGTGGTTCGAATTTTACATGTATTCTGAGACACTCCCGTCTAAATACCTCATTACTGGGGAGCCGCAAGAGAGAGGAGAGCTCTAAAGATCCTCCAAAGCCAATCGTCACCCACTCGACGATTGTCAACCACCACCTCCGTTGCCGTGTCGCCGTTGATCCTTGCCGTTGTGATCTCGTGGTCTCCATCATGATGACCGCGGTGATTGTTCCCTGCGTTTCTGCCAGTGATTGTTCCCTGCGTTTCTTAGTGATTGTTCGCTTTCATTTACTGTGATTGTTCTGCATTTCTAGTGATTGTTCGCATTTACGCGATTAATTGCATTTTCTGATTATGCTACTTCACCATCATCACTACTAGCTATTTGATCGTTGTCACATAACATTGTTCCTTTCTCATATACTGTAATCCTGTCGGAAGATCTTTGTATTCGAAGCAGGATAGTGGAAGCTTTTAGGTCAATGGTTTTCTCTTTTTTGAGGTTTTCCACATAAAATTGGAGTTTTATTGTTCACTTTAAATACTTTTATTGTTGTTTGGATTTCCTTGCAAATAAGCGAAAACTTTTACTCTATCGATTTTCAAGCACGCAACAAACTTATTTAAAAATTATCAAAAATTTTAAAGTCAACAAGTCCTCGAATAAATATTTAAGTGGACTTATGAACAACAAACTATTAAATAGACCAAATTTAACATTTAGTTGACCAACATAACTTCTCAAGTACTCACCCAAGAGACCTCCCTTACATGACTTGAACTTGTCTTAGAATAAAGAGTCAACTATCTCACTTAGGGATTATTCGATTGGCTAAGAAAAATTCAGTGTAAAAGAAATTCAATGTAAAAAAAAGATAATATATTTAAAATATTTTATAATTATTTGGATAAAGTAAGTCAAATTCAATAATTTATTTTTTCAGTGTTTGGCTTGAGTAAAATAAAATCAATATAAAATTGATGGTGGATGATGGTGATGGTGATGGGCGATGGTGTGGATCTGCGGTGGCGACGAATCGACGGCGGTGGCTGCTTCTACCCTCCCTTTACATGACCAGTGAAAAGAAATGCATTAGAACTTTACATTGCATTTTTTATCAATCATCCAAATACTAATATTTTATTTTTCATTGAAAAGGAATGCAATGCATTTATTTTTCACCCAACCAAACAACCCTTAGTAATATTATTATATAAATGTGAAATATTTTTAATCAAATTTTTAATTAGAGTCAATTATCTTTTATTTTTAATCTAAAAATAAATCAATAAATTGAAAAAAATTCTCTCAATTCGGGATTATTTTTAGGCAATTTTTTTAAAATAGGTACCGTTAAAATACGAATTAGCAAATTGAGTATCAATAAAAAAAAATTAAGAATAGGTATTAGTGGGTGCGTGCTCCGGGCGCGTCTGGCGTGGTAAAGATCGCGAAAAGTAGTCGCCTAATTGGGCGACGGCCTCTCAGTCTTGGCCGATTAGTGTGGGCGGCTGATATCTGGCAGTCAGCTAATTGGGCGGCTCCGACATTTTAGGGTCGCTCCTCGGTTTTCGATTCCTCCGCTGACCTCTCTTCGTGGTTCGTGGCCGAATCCGACCAGCATGAGCATCCTCCGTCGTCATCTCGACTTCGCGGCATTACACCTGCATTGCATTTTTTTGTCTGTTACTGCATATCATTTTCTAGGTATTTTTTCATGCTTTTTTTTTAAGATTTTGTTGGTTTTGACGATTTTTTTTTTGGTTTTTTGAACTTAAATTTAGGTAGATCTTGTCCCTATCTACTCTGTAATGTTAAGGTTATCAAGCATGTTATACAAAATTTTAGGGTAAATAAATTGTCTTTTAAATTTCAATTTTATGAGTGTGAGTTGGACAAGTGATCTATTCAAGCTGTGTTAACAAGTGCAAAATATGATTTTGAGGAAACTTAGCTCCATTATTAGTGTGATGCAGATTTTTCTACTTTTTAGTTTATTCAGTAAAGTTTTAAGACCAATATTCCTTACACTCCCCAACAACTTTGTACATTTTCTTGAATGTTGGGATATTTTTTAACCATTTGAAACATTAATTAGCTCTTATCATGAAATATTTGGTTGGCAAAACCAGTGAGATATTTTCATTTCTTTGACCTCCTTTACAAGTCGTTTCTACCTTGTCAAGAATCTCAACCAATAAAAAAAACTTGGATCGAATGCAAAGCGTTATTGTCTTGGAGAGTTGTTTTCTTTCTCTGAATTCAAGCATTTGTTTATGTGGATTTCCTACTCATTATATGTGATAAGAATGTAAGGTTTGTCTTAAGATGTATTTCCCACTTTTATTTTTAGGGGTTGATCCGTTATTTCTCATAATTTGCAGTATGTAGCGTTGATTGTAAATCATAATTTTCTACTTTTACGGCAGTGCGATGGCGGAGGAGCACCACCACTAGGCGTCGGCGTGGGCCCGTAGGGAGGCCGACCCACCATTGGGCACCTTCCGGGTTCATCTATTGCCTCCCTTGGGCGACATCGAGCCATCATCGATCATGCGTAAGTGGATTTTTTTTTAAGAATGTTCGTCGCTTACCTTTTATTTTGGACGATTAGATTTTTTTTTGAGCCGTGCCAGCGGCGCATCACACTTGCTTATCTTTGAAGGAGTGGCCCATTACATGCAGGAGATTCATCGTCTGACCAGGTGATTACCTTTGTGAGTGATTCGCTTCATCCATTTGGATCATCGGTTGCTTTCTTTGGTTGAGAGAGATGGTCGCCGTACCAATACCTTTTATTGTCGGTGAAGGATGGCGGATGTAGCGATGGTCATGATTTCAGTTGATGGGCCCACCTTTTATCGTGGATTGATTGTGATTGGCGAGGAAAGAGATGGGTCAATTGGCGATTCTGCGATGATTTGTTAGGGCGACACC